>JACVVK020000006.1:1275000-1587500 GCA_018292915.2 Batillaria attramentaria | reverse complement strand
GTACAACACATGTGATTAGTAATCATGGAATATGGTGCTTTTATGCATATTGTAACCTTGACAATATTTTGCAATTTTAAAGATAGCACCTGCCACATTGGACTAACAGAATGACCTAGAAAAGCTGAATGGTTAACCTACATCACTGCTTAAAATGTATATATGGTGCTTTCACGCAGACTGTAATCTTGCCAGTATTTTGCAATTCTAAACACAGCACCTGCCACGCTGGAAAAACAGAATTACCTAAGCAAAGTTGATTGGTTAACCGACATCACTGCTTAAAATTTATAAATGTTCATTTCCTTCTTTTTATAACAATGTATGACTGTTTCCTCAAACTTTTTCTTTTTTTTTTTTGGGGGGGGGGGGGGGGCAGGGGGGGGGGGGAATGACTACAAAAGGAAACTACATTAGACACTAATCAGACAGAAAAGAGGGTCGCAAACTAAGAAGAGCGTGGTGCAGACACAGGTAACTCAAGTGAAGCTAGAAAGTGAAGCTAGTACTGATGAGAGATTGCATGGGATCATAACAGGAAAACTAGACAACTAACAGTGTACAAACTCTGCAGTCCACTCCATTCATCAAGGTAAACAGGGAAAAAAAACTTAACATCTTTTCCCATTTATTTAGACCAAACTTAAAAAAAAACAAAAAAAAACAGCATCTGTGCATAACTTTTAAAAATGCGTATTTAAGTTAGAAGCCGCTACATTTGTTGTTTTTGTACAGTTTGGCCCAACGGAGAAGAAAAATAAGAAAGAAAAATCCAGTTACCGGTATATTGATTTGATGTTCAATTAATACAACCGACATACTGCCCCCTCCCTCCCCCATCCCCTGCACATTAGCAGCAGCACAGTTAAGGCACATGGGTAAGGGATGATTAAACAGAAAGCATCATTGAAAAGGAGACCATGTTAGGTGCTATACCGTAAGAAAAGTGAAAACGGATGAAGAAACGGGGAAAAAAAGAGGTGCAGGTTTGAGAGAACTAAAAGTGCTGCCTGTGAGGACGCTGTGGACGGCTAAACATACCATGAAATTGTCAAGCTGATTCTGGAGAGCATTCTGAAATTTGAACCACGCAAACACATCCAAGACGATATAAAAACAAGTTTATCAAAACGAGAACAAACAAAAACAACCCCAACAAACTGAACCATTTAACACAGTTACACTAACTCCTAGCTGTCACTAATTAAGTACTCGAACGGGCTTACATGCCAAAGGGAGTCAGGACAACAAAGATGAGGTTGCTATTTACTATGAATGAAGACCGAATGACATATCCGAGCAAGATCTAACTCGTGCCTCAACTCCTCCATCGTCCAAGCCAATACGTTCAACTTAAAACCGTATGTCATGCGTGAAACAGCGAAATCTGAAGAAAATGTAAAGGCCCTTAAGGGGAAAATATACAACAATGGAAACCTCAATCTGATCAAGATAAAAAACAAAAAAACAACAAAAAAACAGGACAATGATTCCTGGTAGACTTACTTGCAGATCTTCCAAAGATTTAAGGCGTTTGTTCAAGTCATCAAGATCAAGCTGCAAAAAGAAAAATTGAAATAGAACGTTCTATAAGATGTGAGAATCAACTGTGAAGACTACAACAACACACACACACACACACACACACACACACACACACACACACACACACACACACACACACACACATGCGTCGTTCTTCCTCCAATCCCTTACTAAAGCAAACCATAGTCGGTCCTAAATTACTTATTTATCTGGATCATTACACTTTTCCAAGTTGCTGTGACTTTACTGTGACACAGAATCATTCCTAAAGAACAGCCTACAAAATCATTAACCCCATCCGTATTCCCTCACCTCTGCTCCCCGCCTCTTCGATCATTGCGGGATATGATGGTCACATTTCAAAGACGACAGGCTCAACACAACCGTTCTTGTTCACGATGCCTCCTTGACATCTTTGTCAATAATTATCAAGTGACAATATCTCTGATTTACCACCCTCTGCGTGGGACATCACGTCTCTGCCAAGTTTAGTGGCCAAACCTAATCTCACTGAAGACGCGCAGGTCGCTTTGGAACTTGACAGCTTTCGAACCGGGAAACTATTTAATTGAAACTCAGCAGTTTCTCATCTGCATATGCTAGCCACCTGGGAGAGTGTCGTTCTCACGCTCGAAACCGACAAGCCTCATTGTCATATGTCACAGAGAAATAAAGGGCAGAACCAGTTGACCAAGTGACCATCCGTCACCGTCATCCGATATCTATGAAGTGTATGGTCGATGAGACCAGTGGCGTCATACTAAAGTTGTTTCTCTCCGTCGATCTTTGGTCATACCCCTGCTACTAAGAAGGTGAGGGTACCATGTGAGGGGTATGATAACAAACCCAAATATTTTTTGCCTGGGTGCCTGTAGGTGAGACAAACAAATCAAAAACTGATCATACCCTGATGACAGGTCCCACGTGACACTGAGTATGATGACATCCATAAAGAATTTTTCCCTCAATTATATCATGTCTTTGGACGGGAAATCGTGAAGACACAAAACTCTGAGACAACGAGGAAGTATGGATGATATCTGACACAATAAACACTCCTTAAACAATGCCTATGTCTTGGTACATGTGTACTCACGCCTCCAATCTGGTCCTGTAATTTATCGTTGGCTTCCTTCAGCGCTCCCATCTCCTTCATCAAGTCTCCCATCATCAGCATCAGCTGCACAACAGAGCACAATTGCATGTATCAACTGAACTGAATGCTGCCATGAAGTGAGTTGGTGTCCTCGACAAGAGGACGGGGTGTCAAATTAAACTGGTATTTATTTTGCTTCAGCGTTTTTAAAACCCCATCTGTGAAAATAAAGTGCTCACCATCCATATGATTCTCTCTTTGTGATGGTAAAGGTCCTGCTTTGTTGTTCCTGTATTGTTTTTGTGATGTTTGTTGTTGGCTGTTTCATTGCTGGTGGTGTTTGAGGTTGTTGTTGTTTTGTTTTGGTTGTTGTTGTTTTGTTTTACTTGTTTTTATTGTTCTTGTTTTTCTTTTTTTGTTTTGTTGTTGTTTTTGATTGTTGCTTTTGGGGTTTTTTGGTTTGCTTGTTTTTTTTGTTGTTGTTGTTTTACGGTGTTTATATCTTGTGTGTGTGTGTGGGGGGGGGGGGGGGGGTCCGGGGGGGGGGGGGGTGGCGACGAATCTTCGCACTTGTTGGCAGAGTGCGATCTGCAAACTCCTAAGTGGTGGAGTAACAATACAGTCCGCGCTAGCCTATGTATTATAACAACAGAAGGACGGTGACGTTTGCTGTCATCGTGGGCAGTTAACGCCTTTCGATATCGCGACGAGACACGAAAACTCATGTCCGGTGGTGTCAGCCTTAGAACCTAAGCTTTGATCTTTCCCGGGATAATAGTAATTCATAATTTTCAAACACTTAGGTTTTCCCCCAACTGGCAATACAGCTGTGCAGTTAAGAGTTGAAAAATTGCTTCACTCAAATGTGAAAGCACACACACACACACACACACACACACACACACACACACACACACACACACACACACACTGTTGAGCAAAACAAGGTGGGCGTTTCTTTTCAACCTGGCGATAAATCATCACTGTAATAACTAGGAGCAGCTGCCCTGACACTGCGAGTACGGTTGTCAAGAAACACCGAGTACATATACAGAGTGGAACGCTGAATAGCTACCCCAACTTGTCTATGTAACGAGGTGGGTCATCTAACAATGGGCTCTTCAGCGAAATAGCTGAGAGGGGAAAATGAAAGAGAACGTCATATATAACTTATCAACCTTAATGCCCGAAAGAGTTAAAACACTACATGCACGTACTATTACTAACGCTGGTTGCGGTAAACAAATTCAGTCAGTTGTGCTTCCATCAATCGCAGTGAACAAGGAAAACAGGTACTAATTCCCCCTCTGGGATTAATAAAGTAATTTTATTGTATCGACAGGGACGCGTTTCCGCACTTTCAAATGTTACAAAACAAATCTGAGGGAGAGGAGTGTGTGCGGGAGGGGGGGGGGGGCGGGGGGGAGAGGGGGAGGGGGGTGTCTGAAATGTTCACACTTTACTTCAAGTTAATTTGCAATTGGCCACCTACTGTATTTCTGCCTGCCCCAAAGGCTGCCTTGATCTTTGGTTCTTTCAGAATGACAGGAAGACCATTGACACTGGTCAGTGGACTGTGTGAACCGACGTGAACAACCAATTACACACACCTGGAGCAACAGAAAAATAGGCCCCCGCGACAACAGGGGCCGAGTTCGCTCCGGACAACGACGAATTTGCCACCCCTTGAGTCTTACAAAGCGTGGTCCGAGTTGGACAACTCTGTCTTATCAGACCCAGAACTTCCGATCGGTAAGGACCTGGCGTCTCGCGGAAAGACGGGGCCAGATTTACGGGCTTACTTGAAGAGCCGATACAATCCGGTGGATTCGCCTAATGAAGTTCTTGGCAGACCACTTCAGAAGGGCTTTATCAATATGGAGACGGCACGTTTTGTAAATTACCGAAATGTAAAGAACTTTTTTCTTGTAGTGTAGTTGCCAGAGCAACACATTGAGAAAACTCTGTGTGTGTGTGTGTGTGTGTGTGTGTGTGTGTGTGTGTGTGTGTGTGTGTGTGTGTGGTTTAAACAGTGCTTAAACAGCCAAGCATTATACTGCATACCAACGGCCTTTCAAAAGGGTGCAGAATCCCCCCCCCCTTTCCCCTTGCATTTTTCAACTGTGGGCAGTCAATCATAATCTGAGTAAAATGTCATACATGTAATTATTTGAAAAGAACAACAACAAACAGCCGTTTCCTACTTTTCCCTTATGCTAAATACAAAATTAAAGTAGCGTGGGGCCAATCGTAACTGTTACGTAAGTATCTCACTGTCTCCTGGCGTGTTTGCTGTTGAAAATACCGCAGTTGCTGATGAAGGGTAAGTGCAGCGGCAGCAGGAAATCTACCGCACTCAACCCAATACACGTATTTGGCCTCGGTAAGTACTTTCTACCTTTCAATCCAGGACGATAATACCCCATCCAGCAGACGTAAACTTCCACACAAGTCTGTCAATGAGGCAAAAAAAAAAAAAAAGCAGGCACATAAATGTCTCAGGAGAAAGGACCCAACCGAGTTGCTGGATACAACTCGAGTAGGGAAAGCTCACCATTTCGGTAATGCTATTGTCCCTTATGGGAGCACAAAATGTTTAAATCGTAGCTGTCAAAAATTGTCTTAAGTTTTGTTAGCCAAAGCGCTACACACAAACCCAAATATCCTTTTGGTAGTCTTGTGCACAGTGAAAACAAAAGATTATAAAGGCTTGCGATTTTGTCGCTCTTCAAGTCTGACAGAGGGCAAGTCTTTCACACCAACGGGAGGCAAATGATGATGAATGTCGAAAATTTTACAGAGAGAGAGAGAGAGAGAGAGAGAGAGGGGGGGGGGGGGGACTAGTTTTTCACACTCATCGGAGGTAAAGCCGCTTGATGAATCTCGAAAATTTCACACGTCCACACCCACAACACACACAAACACCCATTCGCCCACCCACATCCACACACAGGGCAGTTGGTTTTTTTATCGTCAAAACACAATACCCTGATCATTCAATTCAACTACACATCCGGCATTATTACCATCTGTAAAATAAACAGCCTGACTACGCAACAGCAATCCAAAAAGATTGCATGTTTATCAAACGCCCAGACAATCTATCATCGAGGCACAAAAGAGAAAGGGGGACCTTTAACATGACACCAAGGGTCACCCAGTCAGTTTTCAAGCACGAAGTGAATGTCACAGTTATGACAAATCATATCGCGGCGACGGAAAATTTAACAACCCCAACAAAGGATCTGCACTAAGGCACGCCAAAAGGGACACACCTGGATGTATTGAGTCTCGCGCGGGGCTGGCAAAACGCACATTTATATACGAGCCAAAGACCGACATATTTGTTGCCTTGTACCTCCGTCTATGATCGATTGAATATTGCGTGAACCCACGGCCGTTGAATAGCACGCACGTCTGTGATAAATCTCTATGAATCATGCCTTGGCAAAACGCTGGCGGGTACTGATTTCGAGGTCGAGTGATGAAAGCGGGCGGGAAAAAAATGCCCCCCACCTGAATGAAACAATCGGTCTCACGGCAATGGAATTCACGAAAAAGCAGCTGTACGCGTAATGCAAAGATGGGATCCGAAAAATGATTAAATATCCCAAGATGTTGCCAGTGATTCAGTGCATGTCTTACATGTCGGCATGTGTACTGTTCACAAATACGTGCCATCCCCACCACCCGCCCTCGCAGCCACCACCACCACTACCAAGTGAATTTATGGACTTCTTGGTGCTTGAAGGAGCTGCAGACGATTTACACCATGAAACGTTCTTCAAAGACATAAATCATCTGTGCACAGTGTTCTTCAAAGCGTTTGTTGAATGGAATTTCAACCAAGCCTCGGAATTAGTAAAGGAAAGCTGTTGATAACCGCAACCTGTCTGTGGCTAAGTATTCTGCTTCTGGGGCGTGCGTGGGAAGAACAGAAGAAGCGATGTGTCGTCTTCAGATCGCCAGAAATATCCAAACACTGGTAAAAACACCCCGCCCAACTCCATACACTTTCTCATCTCGAAGTTTGGCGACACACCCATCCGTTTGCCCTGCTAGGTAATGTCAGTGGAGACACTGCGGTGAGGATACAATGTGCCAACACAGCCGGGTGCGTTTTACTGATAATGTTATGCCGAAGACGTTTGTTCCTTACAGCCAAAGTGCGTTCCGGGTGACGGAGTGTCAGTCGAAGGGCCACTTATGTTACCGCCCGCTGTGAAAATATAACGTTGCATTTCGTCTACCGATAAGTGCACACTGTCATCCAAAGAATGTTACTACACCCACTCATGAAATATATCTATATGAAATACTGAAGAAACATGGCGTTTCGCCTGTTGTCCATTCTACAGCCGTTCTCTAGTTTGACCTTGTTTAACTTGGATTGTACACATACAGACCAAAGGGATACCGCTATGACTGACAACCTGAAACCGAGATGTAGTAAATTTGTTTTGGGGGGCGTGTGTGTGTGTGTGTGTGTGTGTGTGTGTGTATCAAATAGAAGTTTAGTTTGTTATATTTCAATCAACCACTAGATTTTCCTGTTCTGCCGGCTATAAACGTTCCTTCTCAACCTACAAATAAACCTCTCAATACTGCCAGTCAATAATGTTATGTGCTCCGACTGGACACATTGCGTTATTTGCCAAGGCAAAGCTCGCAATACACAGCAGTTAGTACCTCCAGATCCTGTTTTCTGTTTACAACCCTTTCACTGGCGCCGCGCAGTCAAAGCAGCCAGCGGCACTTTCGACACGCTTGATTGGCTACGCACTCGTTCTGTCCTACATAAACTCAATGGTGTCAATCCAGCTGAGGATAAACTGGAACCGGTCTTTACCAATCGACCGTGACTGAACTGCTCCCAAACACACTAGTTGCGGACGGGCTACTGAGCTTTGGGGACGCCGCTTACGTCAAAGAGCTGGTAATTTTTCATCAGAAATGGAGATCAGAACTGACTGGAGACCGACTGAACAACAGATCCATGAATGGGTTGCCTGTTAGGCCCCGATCGGCGGCTGCTGATACTTTTACTTATCACTATACTGCCTCAGTGTGCGTCACCAATCCAAATCTCCCTCACAATTTCCACCATGAATTAGTATTGATAGGCTTTGGCTAATGAAATGCCGATGAGTCAGTAGGTGCTGACGGGAAGACTTCAGAGAGAAACTGACAGGCTGCACTCAGCGCTCACCCCTCAGTTCCGACCGTTGCGAGGGTCGCCAGGCAAACTTCATTTCATCAGCGAAATGCCAATGACTGAATTTGAAGACACTTCCTTCGATTGAAACCTTATCCCTCTTTCTCCTCGTCCAACCCAGGCTATCCGAGTTTCCCTACTGACATCGTCCACCACTGAGCAGAAGATAACAAAAGTTGTTGAACGAGGAAGCCAATAGAAATGTTTTGTACAGTTTGGGTTTTGCAGCGCACGATTCTCACCAAACAGCTGAATGAAGTGATTTGGTTGCACTTGCGGTTGAGCCTCGCCTTTTATCTTACTGTATATCAGTATTTATAATATTTTGTCCGAATGTGAGCAAGCGAAGTGCATGAGTGGTCTACTCCTAAAACGGAATCAGATCCCAGCTGTGTTTTGTCCAAGTGTTTCACATGCCATGGTTCTGACTGCTGTGTCCTAGGCAACGTGTACAACGATCGTTCAACCTAGTCGGCCCAAGCACCTTATTTTGCGAGGGCTGATATAGGATGGCGAGGCGTGGTAATGGGATTGTGGAGGGAACAGATTGTTCTGGTCAGTGCCTCGCCTCGGCAAATTAATGAGACGCATGGTGACGAATTTCGCGACGTGGAGGTACTCTGTCGGTGTCAGTTTCCACAGCCGAATTCCGGCATAGCGGGTGAAAACTACACTACAAAACTGACCGTTGACCGTTACTGTGGTGTGACTGTTTGAAACAGTTTCTCAGCATTAGAATTCTAATTAAACGGGCCTTTCTCTACCCCCCCCCCCCCCCCCCCCCCACACACACACTGGCGCTTCGAACTGAACGCCGGCAAATCATTAATCTTTTAATACCGATGTTTCGACTGATGTAAGCAACGCGTACAGCCGGGACCGCCGATCTTCAATCTATCACTCAGCCTAGCGGCGGCGGGGTAACTATACAGGCTGTCTATATCTGTTGTCAAAATAAAGTTGGGTCTCCGAGTCGGCGGCAACATCACTTCAGTCGGTGAATCTAAACCGATCGACTTGCACCGCTTGCCCTTGTAGTCGCTTTCACTGAACCGCCAAACGGTCGCAGCAACACCGACTGATTAGCAGAGCCGGGCACGATCAGCGCCCCAAGATGGGTCACTGACACAGAAAATAACACTAGACGGACGGAGACACACTTACTGCCTACAATTTATGACTGTGGAAAGTACTTTGTACCAGTAGTAATTAATGCAGCTAGTGACGTAGCGGCCCAGCCTGAAGGGAGCGCTGCCCCTGTTGACAGTATAACCACTGTCAGTGTGATTTCCTTGCAAACAAAACCACACCCAAAACTTCGTAATTCTTGCAGCGCCGGGGTCGGCAGATACTACATCCCAATGAAGATGGCGATTCAAGTTCAGGTAATATGCTCCACTGAGTAACAAGAAGTAAATCGCTGCACGGGATTAAACTGCATTAATAATACCCGCTGTGCACACATCATCAGTGGCTGTGACAACGCTGAGAAACCACTGACACACATACGCCGGGCCAGCGCGTGTTCATAATTAACTGGACCTCTTCCACACCAATGTTATCTTTACACAGGCAGGGGAGGGTGGGAGGGTGGGTGGGTGTTTAGGGGTTTAACGTCCTTTTCCACCACATAGGGTGATATCAAAGACGGGGCAACGATGAAAAAGCCAGCACAAATATTTGGCCCCAGCCGGGATCGAACTCACGACCCGAGCATTAGAAGTCCAACGCTCTACCATTCGACCACCTCGGCTCCCCAAACAGACAGGGGAGAAGTTCAAGTAAAACCATAACTGAAATACATGTATACATGAGATAATTTCCATCACAACCATATCAGCATATGAGAGCTGCCTAAACGATTTCCGACTGCAGTAACTGCACCTGAGCAAAAGGGTGAAATCTCAATTAAGCACGCCGTATCTGCAAACGTGGTTTTACTCCTTTGTAGGTCTTGTGGGCGCTGTTCTAATAATCTGGCGATAATGTAATGGGATGTCAATTAAACTGTCCACTCTGGGAACTCTACCGGCAATAAAATTGACAAATCATGTGGGGTACATAAAGCACACGTGTAAAGTCACCGCCGTCACAGATGTCAAGCCGAGGGCGGGTCTCCGGACCTATTTTCTGCGTGTACCGCCGGTTATCTTCTGCCATGGATTACTTATCAGATTATGACAGGGTTTATTATGTACACTACTAGTATCAACACAGGCGCACTCAACACTGACGGGGAAAGGCCCCAGGCAACCAGCCCAACAGGACTAGACCACTGCCACTGACTGTACGTGACAGTGTACATACTTCGTAAGCACTCAGACTGCTCCGTCTGGTATTATAATGGCCTGTCCGTGGACAAACACATAGGAGCATGTGCAATTCTGTCGGGGCCGTGGTGCGCCACATTTTCGCCCTCTAAGGTCAACTGGCAGGGAGGGGTGGGGGCGGTGGGGGAATCCCAATTTCCTGTGTGCGTATCACAGGAGACTGGGACAAAAAAAAACAACAACAAAAAACGGGAATGGGGGTCTGTGAGCCTTGGTGGTCTTGAACCTACGAATGGAGCAAAAGCACGGTACATGCCGCTCACATACTACCTGCCACATGAGATCACCTGAACCACCTGTATGGAACGTTATGTCATCAGTCACTTGGTAACGATGATTTATGTTTCCAAGATCTTTGCTGATTTAACATAAAGCACTGTCTATGGAGCAAACATGACACCTCTCTCTCTCTCAAAATATTGAAATACTTAAGTATTCAGTTGTACTATGTCATCAAAAAACACTTAAGATGCCTATTAACTGCTAAAGTTCAAGTCACCAACATGAAGCTTTGCAAGATTGTGTGTCACTGCGGCGCAGGCAGTTGCTCATCAGTTTTCTGCTCTGTATTTCCAGTAACAAATACCTTTACTTGGCACACACAGAGGAGGTAATCACCATGGGTAATTTGTGCACATGCCAGAGTAATTGTAGACCTTGAGAGACAAAACATATATATAGGTGTATGCATATTCTCCACTGGTAAGCACTGTTTAGAAAAGTCTCCATGTGTCACAGTGCTTTGAATGATCTGTGCTTGACCAGACTAGACACTCAATCCCCAAATTCATCCATAGAGAAAATCCACACAAAAAGTATTTACTGAAGAAACTTTGAAATGGACGTTACTGGACTGATAAGTTGTGTAAACATACACATTTACAAAGCAACTTTAAATGGAAAGAAAAAAAATCTAGCCGGGCACATGGCTTTTTAACGTACAGAATTCTGCTTAGGAATATGACTATGACTATGTATGATGTGTGTGAAAAGTACTGTCGTCACTGGAAGTTTGGTGTAACTGGATTTTGAGCACAGCACAGGAGTGTGCAATGTGTCATCCTGTGCTACACTGTATTCTCAAAATCCTGTTACACCACAATGACTGTTATTTGCTTTAATATTGCAATTGTGTCACATAAGGCAAGAATAACCAAGACACTGCTTCTGTTATTTGTTTTTAGGCCAAAAAAAAAAAAATTGTTGTTTCTGGTAACCCTACCGACCCTGTTTCCCTCCCGACCCTAAAATTTTTTTTTTTTTTTTGCTGCTGGAAAAAAAAAGAAGAAAAAATACAAGCACGGCCAGTTTCGGCTTTCATGCGCCTGTCGTCAGGGAAGTCGTGCGCCATCGCAGACCCAAGATTAGAACTAAATATGGTAAGATAGTGTGTTATAATATTAAATACAGTTTCACAGAGCAGTGAACCAATAGGAGCCACTTTTTAACAAGTCTTATCATTTAGCGGGCAGGGGGTAGATGGACTCAGGCTCTTAGTAGTTAATCCATGTACTGATATATGATTTATTGATAATCTATGGTGGTATAATCCCTTACTCTGAGTCAGACTCTGGGGGCCCTTTGGTAGAAA
This sequence comes from Batillaria attramentaria, assembly GCA_018292915.2. Lineage (NCBI taxonomy): Eukaryota > Metazoa > Mollusca > Gastropoda > Batillariidae > Batillaria > Batillaria attramentaria. The sequence goes on along the minus strand of JACVVK020000006.1, from coordinate 1,575,723 downwards.
CACTGAATGAATGGCACGAGTAACAACTGTACATTTCACTGAAAAGCCTGAGTGCAATGACCACATGAGCTGCTAGACATTAATTATTGGTATGGTTACAGGTTCCATCCAACTGGCAAACAGCAGAGAGGATTATGACTACGTAATTCCGATGACTGTTGGGAAGTAATACACATACTGACTACAAACATTCCATAACTCACTGAGACCAGTTTATAGACAGTCATAATGAACAACAACACAACCATTATTAATTATTAATATTATTACAAATTACTGGTGTATATAATTGACACACATGCACTCTGCAACTTTTACCACTTTTGCATCCAATACTAGTACTCAGCCTGCCTTGCCCTAATTTGTGCTATATGTGGATGTAAACTGATGAGCTAAAATAGGTGTGTTCGGGGGTAATATAGCAAAACGGATACCCAAGCCATGGCCTTTGTGGGGGTTTTGTTGATGGTTTCAGTTGAGGATTTTTGTTTGTTTTTCTGGGGTTTCTTATTTCTGTTTGTTTGTGTTTGTTTTGGAGGGGTGGTTGTGGTGGTGTTTGGGTGTTATTTTGTGGGACTTTTTTTTTTTTTTCCCCAGGTTGGGGTTGGATAGGCAGGGGTCATCGGAGTGGAAGGGTGTTTTAGGTATGTTAGAAGGGGGGGGGGTGGGGGGGGCAAGTGGTATCTTGTGTGCTTTGGGGCTGCCACAGCTAGATTATTTACATTATTATCCCCAGCCTTACACCATCCATTTACCTGCAGTGCTAAGAACCTAATGACAAATGTAACTAATAACTAAACATATAAACTAAACTAGAAGCATTGTAGTCGTGAACTTTTTAATAATCAGTGAAAGGTCCTCACCTTGGAAACTCCATCCTCGTTAGCATCCACTCTTTTCTTGAGCTGCATGCCCTGCCACATTTCAGAAACAGGTAGCACAGATTTCTCAGACTTCTGCTGCGCTCTGTCGATTAGTTCCTGCGTTGTCGGCAGTGCATTCAAATCCTCCAGCTGTTTCGCTAGCTCTGCTACGCGGTTTTCGAGCATATGATAAGGGACTGACGCTGGTTTCCGTGGCACAAAGGACACTTCACTCATTGTATCATCCAAAAGAGAATCATCGCCTCTGGTACTGTCTCTGTCGCTGTGCAGAGCAGACCCGACCCGTTTTGCGGTACCTTGAAGAAATTCGCGATCGTGGTCGTTGATCTCTGCCTTGGCGTCCTGGATGTTGAGTTTTGTTATCATAGCGTGCAGTAACGTATGAAGTACGTTGAAGTTGACTGCCCCTAACTCTGGAGTGCCAAGGGCTAGGTCAACCATCTGCGACAAAGGCACGGCGGTCGGCATTTTGCCGAGTTGGGGGATGCTCTGGGTGTAAACTACCCAACTAACTCCCAAGCGCAGTTTCAACAACACGCTTCCTCGCCTCGTAAAGCCCCGCCGTCAACTTGACCTTTCACCCACAGGCCTATTCACCTTGAATGTATTCGTCCGAATGCTTCACACAATGATTCGTTAGATGTCGAACTGAAAAGAACATTTTAACCCTTGGAGCAGAATTATTAGAAAGAATCTTGCTAAATATAGTTCGGTAATCAGTGCAGTTTAAAGGGACTTCGTTGTGATCACAGAACTAGTTTTGCGCGGAGCGTTTCCGCCGCGTTGCTGTTGTCACCACTGGCAACGTGAAAGCGGAGCGTCTGCCATGTGCTGCCTGTGTAGTGCAAACAACGCACCTCCCTAAGACTGAAAGTAAAGGGAGTTTTAAATGGCTCAGCAATGTCTGACATTAGTTTTAGGCTATTAAACTAATGTTTCAGTACAATAATTCGGGCAGCACATGACTACTAAACTCAGCAACTGACCCCGACGACAGCGCGGCCCGGCGCCAACACTTACTACTGATGAGTGATCAGAGCCGGCACCGCTCTTTTCACCGACATAATGCCATGTACTGGGAACACAGTGAAACTTCTAGGCATATACAGCTAGGGAAGTACTTCTCAGCAGAGGCCCGGAAATAATACGTTTCGGCGCCGGGCATTGGTCAAAGTGTAATGTTGTTCTGAACTCAGTGGTCTGTTGACTGTCGCACGCTAAAGAAAAAACAAAACAAAACAAAACAAAAAACCCAAAAAAACCAAGGCAAACTGCCCACCGAAAATCGCTTAAATACTGATTACATTTACAGACTTCAAGGACACCGCCCGTGTGTGTTAACTCAGTGAAACAGGATACACCCCCGCCCACACACTCTCTCTCTCACACACACACACACACACTTAACTTGAACACACACCGACACTCGACAGTTTTTTGTGGTCAACGCACAAGCGCGGTGTCCGTAAATGGGTGTTGTCGGGAGGTACGGCGGTCCTGTCGGCTTGTCTGCAAACACAGATATGTAATTTGCATTACAAAATTGCTATATATGTGCCCCTGATATGAACTAATGGCTCTACAGCTAGAGTAAAGCGAGTTTCGCGGCGGGGCCTCGCACTGTTTTGTTAGCGTCCGTTTTAATGTATACTTGTTCAGGTAATAGGCAACAACCCGCTTTCGAAGTAAGTCATCCTGGAGCGATCACAGCCCCCCCCCCCCCCCCCCTCCGCGTACCCACTTTACGCATGACATTCCTTCAGGGTACGTAACCGCGAGACTAGAAATCACACTGGTCAACGTCAGAGCCCATTCCAAACAAAACCGCAACGCGTGGGTAGTAGGCATTATCTATGCGGCCTCTCAACGCTTCACTGAGGTGGATCGATGCTGGTACTAACCTGTACTGGTTCGACAGCTCGCTTAAGTATTGATGTTTTAGTGCTGCCCTGCTTTACGCGTTTAACTTGCTAATATAACAGTTAGTATTCACATCAGGAGAAAAAAATCCTGAGCGGTAGCGACATAGCTATTTTTTCCCATGGGAAAACTGTTTAAGCTAATACCAAACTTGGCCGTAAATTGGTGTACATGGTCTTTTACCTGTAATGAAAGTTCTGAAAGGAGCTGAAAAGAATGTAACTGAAACTTCGTCCCACGTGACCTCTTTCATGACCCTTGTATCCTGTTTGTTAATGGATGTATTCATCAAAGTTTTGCAGCAACCAGAAGAATGACGTATTTTAACGAGGAAAAACTGTCCACTTCACGCGTCATCCTGACACTGGTTGCCAAGTAGACATTTGTACGTTTAAAGTACAAGCAACACTCCTGTAGCTTTCTCCCACTGGCACAGTACCAGGGATAGCTGTTTGAGAAGTCCTGGTGTTTGCCATCCATCATGGATCAAACGACGACCTTGGAATCAATTAGGAACTCCCCTGGGATTATGCTATGGGGTTACTGAAATAACCTATGAATATTTCGTTTGTGAAAGAAAAAAGCAAAAACATGTCCTGACCAGGAGTGTGTGGATGTCCCTATTGTACTGCCTGCTTAGCAAACATACTACTAGCGGCTGCAGACCATGCAAGCACCTGACGTTGAAAGAGAGGAAATCAGAATTCAACTGGGGTTGAAACACACACAAAACACAGAACTGTGTGACTACCGGATTGGATGCGGCTGATGTAATACAGCTGATGTAATACAACAGGAACTGGTTTGTATGCGCTGCCGAGTGTAAACAAGTTCCAGAACAAATGACAACTTCACAAGAATGTTCTCCCATCCAAATTTCCTTTTGGTGATATGCAAATACAAGTTATTTCACAGTACGAAATTTGTGTGCTACAGTATTGGAAAGTGATGTTGTGTGCAAGTATGAATATTAATGCATCCCACAACGTAAATATGTTGGTTGCCGCTCTGTTCCAGCTGCAAGTACTGCTTCATAGTAGTCAATCGTAATCACCTTAACAACACCTAGCTGCTTGGTCTGCCTTCAAGCTGCAAGTCTGCTGTAACTGAAGTACTTGTGGTAGCAAAATTTGCCACATCTTTCAAACTACTTCAACAGTGCAAGTGGCAACTACTGAATGGGCGTGTCATTTTCACACACACATATACAAATTTGCCTCCCCCCTCACCTCGTCACGTGGATGGGACACTGATGTATTTTGGATGTATGTCAATATACAACCCAATCTGATCAGTTGAGAAAGTCAGAATCTGGATGCATGCTAAGAAGAAACACTAGACTGCGACTGTACAACTGTAGAAGTATGGTAGAAAAACTCTAAAACTCACAAAGCTTTCTACTCAGAACATTATTTCCATCAGAATGCATTTTCTAATACTCATAAATGTAAAATGCACAGCTCAACATAAAAAAGCTTGTTTCTTCTTCTTTTTTTTAACCCATTTTTTTTTTCAACCCACTCTGCTCTACTTCTGTGACCTAAAACAATTTTAACACACACACAACCTGGTGCCAGAAAAAAACCACACTAAGTCGAAAATGTGTATGTACATAAAAACATTTTATTGTTTTGATGTAAGAGTGAGTGGTGACTGAGACATGAGATTTGCTAAAACAATGATAAAAGATGGCTACATCCAACCAGTGGCATAAACAACACCGAGTGTACCACTGCCTGTGATGGAATAAAATACTGAACACATGAAGTCAGATTTTCAGCTGATCCAACTGTTTCCGTCCCCAATACTCTGGCAGGTCGAACGGCTTGAAGTCTGCAAAACAGTAACAGAAAATGTATACACATATGAGATGTGCTGCTGATCTGAAAGCATAGGATAATAAAATACATATGAAATATAGATATAGGATAATGTCACAGACATGTTATCCTGAAACCAACAATACGATAAGCCCACGCTGGAGCACCTGGCCTGGTATTCATGAAGCATATTTATCTACGATAAACACGTTTAGGTCTGAACAAGTGTTAAACAACAGTAATTTTCCATTCAGGAAAGCAATACACTGTATGTGTATCATTAGTATCAGCCCTGTGTGTAAGAAAACTTGACTTTTTAAAACATGTTAGGTACTCACTTGCCAAATGTGGATTTGGGTTCTTTTCTCTGTAAATTTCTGGTCCTCCTGTTGAAAAACAAAAGAAGAAAAAAGTGTAAAGCACTGTACTCAGGTGAAAGGCACTGGATACAAGCTGAAGCACAGTGGGAAAATCCCATTTATTGAGTCTTCTAAAGCTGTTGCCTTCGAATGAAACAAAGATCTAACTGGAAACTGCAACTGTTTCTGTAACTGTGACCTATTATAGTGAAGAAATCAGTGCAAATCACCTGTTTTTATTAGCAAGGAGTTATCCTATAGTTAAGCTATCAAGGAAATAGTGCGCATCCTTACACACTAACAAGGTTGCCCCAGTCTAGACAAAGGCCTCTTTCATTGCATGTACATCAGTATATATACGGTACATATATATTCATATTCTGACACAAATGACCATTTTGGTTATACAAATTCAACACATTCAATAAAAAAATTTTCTGCAATACTGCTGTGTGCGCTTCTAGAGCATTATGAATGGGAAAAACTGCCAGCATGAGAAAGAGCAAAAATCCAAAAGGCTTAAAACTTACAGGGCAGGAAACAAAAAACTTCAATCCCACAATTTTGACTAAATTGCCTTTTTTAGGGGACAAAATGCCAAAACTGTGAGTGCTCCAGGATGTCTCACTTTTTATTACTGCAGGAATATAACTGAACTGAAAAAAAGAAAAAGAAGATGAAAAAAAGGGGGGAAAAGTTGCAAACAACTCAACAAAACAACAACAAAACAATTATCAAACAGAACATAGCAATATGACAAATATCAAAAGGGAGACCAACAGAAGAAGCACTACACACCTTCCTTTCCTGCCTCATAATCTCTCTGCACTTTGCTCCAACCTAGAAAAGAGAAACAAAAGCCCAGAATAATCTCAATGTGGTAAGCAGTATGCAAGGGTGCTAGTGTAGTAGTGAAGTACATGTATAATCTTAGGGCACCAGTAAAATTCACATGAACACATAAAGATTTGCAATTTCTTTCACCTGACTGAAGAAAAGCACAATTTGGCTTGCGTATATAGGCCACGAGACACTTTAGGTGACTCTAGATTGTTAAAATATGTGTAACATTGAGTGCTGGTATGCCTTGTTAGTGCAAGGCATACAAATGTCATGCACGACACCTGCATACAGGTGTGACCGCTTGTATTACTAGAGATAACACTATTATGTAAATGACTTTCACTCCACTTGTCCATTGCACAAACAGAAAATTTATGCAGCCCAAGGGACAGAACTCTTTGCACTAAAGTAAGTGATCAAACGCTGATACTTGGTGAGAACGCTCAAGTACTGGCACACACATAGGAATAGAAGACATGTCATGAGAGGCAGGATGGGTGGGTTGCTGTGGGGGTTAGGGGAGGGGGGAGGGTGCAGAAGGGGTGGGGGTGGGGAAATTAAAACGATTCAGCAATTATTTACATACTTTCACTCAAGTAGCGCACAAACTCCTCATGTTGTGGATTGGGTCTGGGTCTGTCAGTGTGCTGACTCTGTTGAATGTTGTTCGGCCGGGCCGGCAGTCGTTTCCCATTGAAGACAGGCCTGGGAGTGCTGGAACACCCAAAACATTTTTCAATGCATCTGCACAAAGGTCACCACCAAACATTACGGAAGTGTCTATCAAAAGGAGCTCCTATTAATAGTATTACTCATATCATACTGCTTTCCACCACAATACATGTGCAGACCATACTTCACCAAATACAGAAATGTTGTCTGCTCAGATTCAATTACACACAAAAATACAGCTCGAGACAAGTACTTTCTGTTTTATTCCATCCAAAAATAACTACGTTATGGTACACTGTACAAGGACAAGATGGAAAACCAAGATGGAAAAATGAAACATGAAAGACAAAGCATGACAGCCCATAGCCAGAACTATCTTGAGTTGAATTCAACAAACGTGGCTGCATGGATGGCATTCAAATCATAAAGATGGCAATTTATCCAAAAAACTGTATCAGAAAAAGCAGCCCTATAAAATCCAACTATTCAAATCAACTATTTCAACTGAATCAAATCATTTTCCTTTTTTTTAACATTAATAACTTTAAAAAAAAACAACAACACCTGAACCTTCAAACAATGAATAATAATTATTCTTACAATATTAAATTTTTATAAGCATCTCAAAAAGTTGGAGGGAACAAAAAAGAATTTACAGTGCAAGGGAAGATTGCTTCTACTTTTATAGGAATAAAAACTGATGATCTCCCTTCGACCATGACAGAAATGTATAATAACCTTAACTAAGTACTCCAACATTCTCCCATACAACTGAACTAGTAACATCCCACAAACATTTAGAGGGGATTAAACATGTACAACTTTGCAGGCCACGAGGAGACACTCATGCAAAGTGAGCATCTGATTATGGTCAGACTGTTTCAATTCACACACAGTTAGCATCTGATCATGGCCAGACTGTTACAATTCACACACAGTTAGCATCTGATCAGGGTCAGACCATTTTGATTCACACACACTGACACAGTTAGTGAGTTACTTAGCATCTGATCATAGCCAGACTGTTTTGATTCACACACAGTTAACATCTGATCATGGCCAGACTGTTTTGATTCACACACAGTTAACATCTGATCATGGCCAGACTGTTTTGATTCACATGTCTTTGCTCAGTAACCCACTGGGGCATCACCCTATGTACCAAATGTGATGCAACATGACGTTACCCTGTCTGCATGGAGAGAGCTGCCCAACCCTGAAAACCCCTTGCAGGAATGTTAGTCTGACTGCTGGTCATCCTAATTAGCATAATGATTTAATTCCTAACTGCTGGAGGCAATTCAATTAACTGTGGGAGCTCAGTTCATCCTTGTTCTCACTCTTCTCCAGGGATGAGGTGGTGGCGTGGTTGATGGGGGTCTGAACTTTCCATGTTCCTGTTTTGTTGAATGTTGTGGACTGAGTGTCTTGAACTGATACTGTTAAACTTTTGGAGGGACCAGAAATGTATAAATTAATTTAGCTGAATAAATCATTATCAGTCAGAGCCTTTACTACTTTTCTGTCAACACATTTCCCTGACAATTATTCCCAACCAAATCACTTCTTAATTAGTTAATAACTTAATACAAGGTAAAATCTGCTAAATCCTGCTTTGATGTATTCCACAAAATATGTTGTTGCAGTGTATCCGGGCATATTTCTGGGTCAGTGAAAAAACAGATACTAGAAGTAGAAGTATTTTGCTCTTTGTTACACAAATCAATATCATCCAAACAAATTGATGATGAAATTGCATGTAACTATTGGTTACTAGAAAAGGAAACGGTAATAGGTTGCTAGCTGTCTTGCTTTGTAGCAAATTAATGTACTGTACCCACGTTTTCTGGTAATTGACCTACTTTTCCAATGACCTGAATTCCTCCTATTTTTATACGGCAGAACACACGGAACAGCTGACCGTGTACATTTGACCTTTACGCCATTTCTGCGTGAGATACGAGGGCTAAGCCTGTTATGCCCTTGACTATCGCTTCGTACACAACGACGTACACCATCAATGACAGATTTTTTTTTTACTCCTGGTGGGTCCAAGGCCCGCTATGTGAACACAGACTTTACGAAACCAAAACAAAGACAGCCATAACCATGACGAAATTACAGTTCCCTTGAACCTACCATGTGGTCCACGCTACGTAAGCACGTGTTTGGGCAAGAAAATCAAGGTCTAGGGGTTAATGCTCGCCCGCTTGCTACACAGAGACTAGCAAACTGATGCTCTCAAACATGTCAACATCTTTAGCAAGCCAAATGCGGAAGACATTACCTCATAGCGACTCCAGGATCGCTTTTCTCTGCCGATCTGTCTCTATTTTCGTTTGTTTCAAGCTGCCTCGGTGGACCTGCAACCGAACATCAATCAACGGAATCAGATAACATGGAGACTGTGCTCTCAGGTAGTACAATAAAACACGAAAAACTCGCAGTAAAACGCGAGCATGGCATCAAAATAGTTACCCCTGCGAGTGCTTGCAGCAATTTTGCTGGGTCCCCTCGGCAAAGCATACATCCCTTGTCATCTGTTCGGTTTTGCGCATCTCTACTGCGCATCGGAACTGTACGTCCTTTCGAAATGAGCATGTAACTAGAGTTCATGAAGAAATCCGGGCAATTTTGTGCCAATATTTTGCTGATGTCGTCAACAGATGACTGTAACTTAAAGTGTGCTGATTAAATAAAGCATAGTTTAAAAACAGTTTAAGAAAAACTGTTGGAAAGACACAGCAGAACAAAAACAAATAGGTATATAAAACTAAAAATGGGCTGGATCGTCAGAAGCGCCGTTGGTGTAGTGGTATCATGCAAGATTCCCATTCTTGCGACCCGGGTTCGATTCCCGGACGGCGCATTTTTTCTTCTTTTTTTTGTTGTTGTTTTGTTTTGTCTTAATATGATTATATTATCACGATTCAATCCACGAGAAGCCATGCTATGTCAGTAAGACATTCTCCTCATTTTGTCCAAAAACCTGACCTTAGGCACAAAACTGCCTCCTGTATGGTGTTCTCTTGTCAGTCACCGCTGAGTCGCAAAGCGGACGGCAGTAGTCAGTGTGCATAATCTTTTTTCGTTTTGAAATGATGAAAATATGTTTATGATTAATTATCTGAGAAAACAGCTAAAATAAGCTGAGTAATTATACTTTTAGTGTGGTAAACTGATTTAATACATGTAATAGATAATACTGATAACTTATAAGTCTTATGTATGTCCATGGTGAAACCCTGGCAGACACATTAACTTTTGGCCCGTATTTTTTGTGTTCAAGTGATTTTAGGGAACTCTGAGAACGATTTTCAGCTTCTGGGACGGTCAGTCCAACTACTAATTACAGTGTTTCTGATAATTACTGAGTAGGACTTATGGGAAACGTGGAGGAGCGGTTTGTAAAATGGACACATGCACCTATTTCTGTCTGCTGCTGTCGGGCAGTTTATGGAAAGAGGCAGATCCTTAAAACGGAACGAGCGTAACAGGGTACAAATATTTGAGGTATACCCACTTCGATACCCAGACAACGTAGCAAGGGAGGTAAGTGTCGTTGACGCATGTTTGATAGTTGACCCTGATAACAAGATGGCCTATGCAGGTACGTATTCCCTTGCGTTCTCTAGCCGGCGTCTTTGTCGTGTCTGTGTTGTTTGTGCAGTTATCATGTCTCTGTCGCAGTACCACGACAGACCTGTCTGATCAAACAGGTGGGCCTTGAATGATCGCGAATGAACGATGTCATCAGTATAGAATTTCCAGAAGCTTCACAGAAACCAGCAATAACTTAGTAACTTGAGAAAGTGCCTTCGTGAGCAGCACCTTTGACCTCCATCAGTTTCTGATCCACCTGGTTTTAGCATTCATAAGTGTCATCTTTCGTATGTTTATTATAAAATGAATACATGTCAGTGGCGCCGGAAGATGTTGGGGGGAGGGGGGACAGACTCTCAGAGGGGGGAAACGCCAGAGCCAGTGAAAGGAAGGACGTTGCCCGGAGAAAGTGAAAAGCGGGGGGAGGGGGGGGGGGGGGGGGCGGCGGCGGCGTTCTTCAGATGCTGCACAGACAAAAACCTTTCCGAACCAGTGAGCCAGTGAAAGGTAGGACGTTGCCCAAAGAAAGTGAAAAGCGGGGGGGGGGGGGGGGGGGGCGATCAGATGCTGCGTAGACAAGAACCTTTACCAACCAGGGAGCCACTGAAAGGAAGGACGTTGCCCAAAGGAAGTGAAAAGCGGGGGGGGGGGGGGGGGGGGGTGATTACCAAACGACTTTCTGCCAAGTCATTTTGATATTTCATGCAACGGCTAAACTGAGTTCTCTGTTAGGTGGGATGAGGGAGAGAGCAGGAAGAGGGGTAGGGGGAAGGGGGGTAGGGGAAGGGAGGGGGGTCAAGACCATGGCCTTGCCCCCCCCCCCTCTTGACATAGTCACCTGATTTTCCAGGGGGGGGGGGGGGGCAAAAAGATACTCTTGCCCCCCCCTGCTTGGGTACAGGGGGGGCAGCTGCCCCCCCCCCCCTGCCCCCCCGGTTCCGGCGCCCCTGCATGTGCTAGCAGCAATTCAAGTCTGTATGATCACGGGCTCAACAGACATTCCATTACAATTAATATTGTTAAGAAGGTTTTTTCTGCTTGATTTTACCTGACAGACAAGGTGGAGCTGTTTGGAGGTTATGATGATCTCATCCGAGTACCAGCAGCAGAACGCAACAAGGGGCCAATTTTGGAAGTCCTACAGCAGCACCTGAAGAAGATTGGAGATAACGGTTTTGTATTCGAGGTTGCGTCTGGTCCAGGACAACATGTCGTACACTTTGCTCAGAGTTTCCCGTCTGTAACTTTCTTACCCAGTGACTGTGATGTCAGCTACCTTAAAAGGTGTGTACATACAGACTGTGATAACTAGCCATGAAGAATTTTGTGTAATACCGACTAGTACATGTCTGGACACAACGATTCATTTGAAAAAAAAGCCAAGGGGCATTATTGTTAGTTAAGGACTTTTGGGCTCAGATAGTCTGCATCCTCTCCACATGCACCAGGCTGTGACCCCCTACCCCTCCCTGGCCCCCTTTGACTCCTCCCAGTGTTTCCGATTACGGACTGCAGTGCTAAAAATATGCACAGAAATCCGAAAGTGACACAAAAAATTCAGGTCTGCATCCCAGGGATGCACATGTTTTTCTGGTATTGCCCTGCCCATTCAAACAATCTTTACTCTGACGACAAATAGTAGCTCAAGTAGTGATGTCTGGTGGTGATTCGACTTGAACAACCGGCCAGAAGAAGAGACTGGCATTTAACCCTTTTTTTTTCTTTTTTTTTTATATTATTTTTATGTTTTTATACCAAGATCTTTAATGACTGTATTTTATCTTATCTGTGACAGAGCATCAAGTGAGTCCAAAGAAGATTTTCTGTTTTTAGAGTCTCTCTTAAACAGACAATAAAGTATTTGAATTGAATTGAATTTCAAACTGTGACAGAAGACATGAACCCACTGCCTGAGGACTATTGTGAAAGGCTTCCCTGAAATTCTGGAAGAGGGTTCCTGGGACCCTTCGGTGTGAACGCTATTGGAAACACTGCCTCCTCAACCTCCTCACCCCCTTCCAGATTCACCGAAACATGTTAGTCTGTTGTTGTATTCATTATGCATGTACTTGCAGCATTCAGGCATACATCAACAAGACCAATGTGAAGAATGTCCTGTCCCCAGTGTACATCGACATCACACAGCCCTTGTCCCAGTGGCCACAGCATGAACGCCTGCAACCTCAGTCCTGTGATGGCATCATCAACGTGAACATGATTCACATCTCACCATGGGATACATGTGAGGTAATGTAGTCCTTGTTTATGTGCATTCTGTGTTCCTTATTGCGCACATATGTGTGTCTTTTACGGAGAGATTTTAGAATCTGATGCAGAGATTTTGAGGCTGTACGTCATTGTGATGCACGATTTTGAGACTTGAAAACCGAAACTAACACAGTTCAGGCGGTCGCGGGAGTTGGAAACAGCAGTGCCCGTGTGCTGGGTTTCACAATTCATGACTGGCTAAAAAAGCATGTGTAGTGCGCGACAATCTTGTTAAAACAATGGGTTCGGCCAAAGCAAGTTTGTGTAGATGATAACTGCTGGTGGGTCTTTGAATTACTATGGGTGGCTGTGATTGGCTCTTGCACAAAACGCTTTGCCTAAGCAGAGTGTCCCTTGACTTGGTTTCGCATGAACCATGATTTGGGACGGATATTGCTTCTCCGATGGTTGTCAAAACCAAAAGTGCAATCAAAGCGAGTGATATAATCAAATAAATGACTCACATAGTGTACTGAAGAGTTGGACAGCGAACTTGCATGTTCCACAAATGTGGCGGACAGCACAGATGTCACTATTGCAGTTCTGAAAGTGCCAGTGAAGGGCACAAAAGGAAAATTGAATGATCGGTGCCTTTCAGAATTTAAACAGTGTGAGTTTGAAGAAGGGCATTTTCATTGGATCTGACCCGTTGGTTTTTTCAAAATGACCCTCTGAATTTGACACAGAGGGCCAAAGGGCATGACCCTCAGTTTTGAAAGCTGTAAGGAACACTGGCATTTTGACTATCAAATGGTAATACAGCCTAAGCGCTCGAAATCAATGGTGATTTCACTCTTTTACCAGACGACTGTAGAGTTTAAACCTTGTCACTGTGGTTAATTTATTATTTATTATTATTATTATTATTTGTTTATTTGCCAAATCACTGATCAAATGTTTCTGATGTATTCTGACAACTTCATTTATTTATTCATTCGTTCATCCTTTGAGTCACTGGCTGAAGGTGTGTTTTGTATTTTTCAGGGACTCATGTCAGCAGCAGGGCAGCTTTTAAAACCAGGTGGTTTTCTCTACATGTATGGTGTAAGTATTTCGTAATTTTACTATTTAAAAAGTGTGTCTACATACGCAAACGCTCTGATGATGTGTTTGCAGCACACTGATTTACAAACCAAAGACTGACACATGCAAATTATCTTCTCATTGATTACATTGAGTTATGCATTATACGAACGGTTCAGCAAGAAGCAACAAGACATCTTTCTTTCTTTTTTCAGCCTTTCAAAGTTGGTGGTGTGATATCTCCAGACAGCAATGTACAGTTTGACTCCATGTTGAGATCAAGGTAATTCATGTCCTGAATAGGTGACTCCACTCCTGTCAGTCATAGGGGGCTCGCCCCTGGAATTCAGCCATTTGTGTGCCGCGACATAATGAGCACAACATGTGGCACGGTCCAGCAAACTTTCTTGCCAGACTCTTCAAAGAGATTAGCATGTGTAGTTCAATATGACTGAAACATGGAAAGAAAGCTGTAAGTCCATTGATGTGGGGTGGTCAGTGGTCTAGTGGTTAAGAGACTTGTCACCAAAGCGAGAAGTCCGGGGTTCGAGTCCCACTCGGGGCAAAGAATTTTTTTTTCAAGTATGCGGCACCGTTCATTTGGGCCGATCTTCGGGGGTTCTCTCTGGGTACTCCGGCTTCCTCCCCCTCTGCTTTGGAAACGTTCAGCCCACCAAATTTGAAAAATAAATGCAACTCTAAATTGCGAAATTTAAATAGCTGAGCTGACCCTTCGCACCACGTGATTGTAATGTGTTTATGTCCAGTGTGTGAGAGAATACGTGTGATTCACGTGAGCATGCGTGTTGGGTTCAGTTTGCAGCGCTTTGAGCCGATTCATGAAATTGGGTAAAGCGCCTGTACAATAGTCATTATGTCATGTGAGGAAAATCAGCTGCAGGTGCGCGTTTTGTGTTGCAGCTTCACAGTGTTTCCTCTGTAACCCGCAATATATTGTACCTTTTGGAAGTTGTTTTGCAACAAGCTGTGCATCGATCTGTAAGCCACTGGTTGCACTGGCATGCGGTATGCGGCAGAGAAGTGGTGCGTCAGACCTGTGTGCATGTGTGTGCTGGTAATACCGACTGTTCAGATCATGTACATTGTACATTTTTTCCCACATCAAACTTCACCAGGTCCCATCCCTCTTGAATACCCTGCAATTCAGAAATTGAATATGCATTTAAAGATGATAAAGCTGAATGTTTATTGTCATCAGAAACTCCTCCTGGGGTCTGAGAGACATTGATGATGTGAAACAGCTAGCAGAACAGAACGGGCTTCTGATGGACACGCCAGTGGTGAGTTTATTCATTCTTTGGTCTCGTCTTTTTTTCTCAGTAATTACTTTATTCTGCAGTCAGTACTGTTATTGTAAGTTCAGCGGACTTCTCTTTTCAGTTCCAAGTTAGATGGTTGTCTTCTCCACGGTATCATAGCATCCAGTCTGCAATGCCTTTAAACTGTGCATGTACAATGTGTTAAACAGACGCACTGTGTCTGAACGTTTGCACAAATGTTGTTAAATTTTACTCAAAACCTTTCATTTCTTCTTTTCAGGTTGACATGCCTGCGAACAACAAATCTCTTATATTCCACAAGAAAAGATGATAGGCTGTGCCTTGTTTGTGGCATTTGTGGAATATTCTTTAATGGAACATGTGTGTACATGTGAAAACTCAGTATGACTCATCTGAATGAGAACTTCACAATCTGTTCTCACTTCTGAATCAAAGAACTGGTGTTGACGTATCCTGAATGTTGTATTCACTCACTGATCATGATTATTCATGAGAACTGTTAGTCAGCAATGCTAAAATTTACAAAAAAAATGTTTGCTGCTCATTTATTAATTGCATAGAAGGTTTTGGAATGTTTTTTATATCAGCTGTTTGTCTTAAAATGCTTTTTGGCCGGTGGTACTGTTTACACAGCATGATAAAATGCCTGTGATGAAATAGAATATGTTAGTTTAGCTTGGGGGGGGGGGGGGGGGGCGTGCAAGGCAGCAGAAACAGCTGGCTAGAACTTTGGGGAACAGAGCATTACAGTCAGATCTTTTTTTTTTTCTTTTTTTTTTTTTTGGGGGGGGGGGGGGGGGAGCCCACACTCCACAAATAAAAAGGGCATTGAAACTGAAATCCGGTTATATTTTATACAGTTTGATATTACATGTGCAGCTCAGCTTCACCATAACACAGCATCGTATTTTTTATATACATGTTTAAATGATGGTTGCATTTATGTGATAATCAGTGAACAACGTATAGCGGCAGGCCGTTTTCTTGTGGGCAGGGATTAAAACATGACACTTTTCATGGGTTGGGTTTTTTCTTCTTTTTTTGTTTTTGTTTTTGGTGACATGCCAGTCCGCAATCCATTTCAGTATTACAGTGCTGCTTTCGCACAGTTTTATGTAGATGTGTTCAGTGTGTGTAGTGTGTTTGCTGGTTGCAGGTATATGACTGTAGTGTGCACATAATTCTTCCCCCATGTGGAATCATTATTTTCTTGCTCTGTCAGCCTGTGGTTGTATGGGGGATTGCAGTTCTTGCGCTTTTTGGCGGATTTCCACCTTTGGCTGAACATTTTCCTCCCCCCAAAAGTGTGTTTCCTCCTATAATACTAATAGAATGTTTATATAGCGTCTAACCTTGTCTAAGCTCTAGGCGCTTTACATAAAATACATATTTATTCATATAAGACATAAGAAAACATAAAACAAACACAAGACAGGTAAAACTGACAAAACACATAAAAACTAATAAAAACTCACATCCACACACACACACGCTGACACACACACACAGAATGCTCCAAACTGCTCAGATTTTGGTCTAATTCTACACATTTTCCTCCAAACAAAAGTGTTTCCTCCTCAGAGGCACTTAAAAATCATGCCGAAATGCACCAAATTTCAGAGATTGTAGCTGTCAAATTTTTTTTCTTAAACCCGGACACCCCTAGCGTAACGCATCTGTGACACTCCTTTTGGGTCATGGATCATTTTAAGCCTTGTCGATAGATGTCAGCTCCAAGTGGTATTGAAGGACAGTGTTTTGTGGGTGATGGTCACAACTGTTTTACTGATATTCTTGGTGTCTCATTCAGTCCCCTGTGTACCATGGACATTCATTTGAAAAGGTACATACACATACATTTCATGCGAGTGCTCAGTTTGCGGTGCCAAGTGTTCATAGTGGGTTTCTATGCCAACCTACACTTTTTATTTATGCTAACCCGGTTGTACATGTAATGCATTCATACAATTTTAGTGTTGTGCGGTTCTTGTCTCGTGAGATCTGTGTGGATAGAAATCATAATGGCTTGTGCTTTTAACAATGTTTGAGCAATGTGGAGGATGTTACTGTAGTTTATTTGTGGCATGTTATTTTTGTTGTTGTGCAATTAGAGTGTAGGGCTTGACAGTGTTTGTTTTCTTGGGTGCTGGTTGTTTTGGCGAGTGCTTTGTGTTGCAGCTTCACAATTTTTACGTTTTTTTTTGTTTTTTTTAACCTGCAATTTATTTACCTTTTGGAAGTAATTTTGGCTACAGTTTGTGCATCCCTTAGCCAGTGGATTCCTAGCAAGAGTGTTGATGTGTTTCACTTTTTTCTTTTTTATTTTAACACCACATTGTCACATTCAAAGCAGTGGTTTTGTGCATTTGTTTTTTTCCCCCGTATCTGTTGGTTATTTACTTTCCACAGATACAACTGCATTTCCTTAGACCTGATTAGTAAGATTTGTGCATTTCTGACTAATGCAATGAAATGGTTGGAGAAAAAATTTAATTGTTATACTTCATTTAATTTTCATTTAATTTTCACTCCAAGTTTGCTTTGATTTGTGGTGCATTCAAACAAACTTGGTGGGATGTGCGGTGTTTCTCCACATTCATGTAATTTATGCACATACATTTGTACAACTTAAATATATTCAGCCTTGGCGGACCAAGTTTGTTTTGATTTGTGATACATTCAGACAACTAGGTGGAAATGTTCGTTATTTCTCCACTTGCATGTAATTTATGCATGTACATTTGTACAAAGTAATTGGTGTACATGAGAGCAGTACATTCCAGTTTTCATGACAGTTTCAGTTTCCATGTTTTATTGAGCATAATTAAGCAGACAATAAAACTTTCTCTTCAATAGTTTACTTTTGATTATGTGAGAAGACCGTATGTATAGTATGGTGTGAGTGAGAGAGAGAGAGAGAGATAGAGATCATATGTTTTTACTTAGGATACACCATACAAAAAGGCTCTCTGTAACTGTCTTCCATTTATTTTATCACAAGAACTTGTAGCTCGTAATGTCACAGCTCAAACATAAAGGATAAATTACAAAGAAATGATGAAAGTGTACATGTAAGACATACTGTAGCAATTGTCTTTCACCCACAGCGAAGAAAACCCCATCAAATCATCTTCACTCTGTTAAAACTGCACTGACCACCACCTTTCACGCTTTCAATCTGCCGCCTAACCATACCTGCCATCCAAAAAAAAAAACACACCAAAGTTCTGGAGTACAGAATAACAACTGCAGACACATACAAAGCTTACACATGAATTATCTATACACTTAACTGCAACACTGAAGTTAACAACAGGTGTTAAATGGTCAAATGGAGTCAAAGAAGAAATATTGCCATTTTAAGGACGAGTATTTCTTTTTGAACTTGTGTTGGTAATAGTGTAATAGGTAGAACAACTCACAAGCTGAGTCAATGTGCAGAAGCATGAATTTGATCGAATGTGACTTCATCTAAATCCCCTCTACAGGAAATACTCTCAACAAGTCTGACCACAAGGAATGAAATTATCTGCATGTGACATGCACACAAGGCAGTTACTATTCTTGTCCAAGTGCCTGCAAGCTCAGAAACGCGTCTCTCTACAAGCGGTCGCAGAGGACAATGATCAAGACCTGTATGGAGGATGTGTACGCAGAACACAAGACTAATGTCAGAATACCACAACAGCTAGGCAAGCAGGCAAGTCTGAAAACATACATGTACTTGATATTATGGATTATAGAACAAAGCATACTTTCTTTATCTCTCAACATGTTTGACTTCTAAATCCAATGAATCTATTTCCTCAATGCAAAAGTGTGACTGAACAGTTGATGTGAATAAACATGCAGAGCACATGCACTCATTTTTAACATGTTTATTTAATTCATGTGTATATATAGCAAGTCCTCTTACGTGTTTAAAAGCAGCGAATATCTGTCACCAAAGTTGTGCAAATGATAGAAAATGTCCATACTTCTCACTCAAGAGTTGCGGTACATACACAGTTATCGAGTTAAAAAAGAAAAGGAAAGATACAGAAAGTACTAAAAACACTTATTTAGAACTCTGCAATTGCACAATTAACTGATGCACCCATATTCAGATGCCCAGATAGCCCTTGATTAGTCAAAGGAAATCAGCTGAGCATCCAGTAGCGACTCTGGTGGTTGCTGTAGTTGCTGGTGTTGCTGTGGTGGTGGTTGCTGTTGCTGTTGCTGCATGGGAGGCGGTTGATGTTGAGGCTGTTGCTGCTGCTGCTGCTGCATGGGTGGCATCTGCTGGCCTTGGGGTGCAGGTCCCATCTGTGGGTTCTGGTACTGGCCCGGCATGCCCCCTGGCCCCATGTACTGCTGGGGAGGAGGTGGTTGCTGGCCCATCTGCTGGCTGGTGTACATGCCTGCTTGGGTCTGCTGGGGTAGAGCGCTAGCCATGCCTGCACATCACAAGAATCCGGCAGATTAAAAAAATGTACTTGTACTTGGATTCACATGTACCACTGCCTGTTCTGCATTACTGACGGCCTTTACTTCAATGCAGCAGGTACAATCAGAGAATCTAAACTCATGGTTTTCATGATGGACACTACTGAGGAAGTACACATACATATAACATGTCCACCTATGAAACAAAGGTACAGTTCACCTGCCGCATACTTCTTGTCTGACAGTCTGCAAAAATCAGAGTATGGACATGTATCTTTGTGCCTCCAAGCATGAACTCATGTGTTTGCATCAGAAAAACCTGAACAGATTCATTATGGTGCCACGTTGCTGTGCTGCACTGGATGAAACCTGTACTCAAGGGCACACCACTCACTCTGCATGTTGAAAGAAGAGTAGTCCATGCTAGGTGGAGGCATGGAGGTGTAGGGCTGGGTGCTGAGCGACACCGGCACACCAGGCATGGACTGCTGACCCATGCTGACCATCCCCTGGTCATGATAGCCCATGGACGCGAAAGTTGTCACTGGCACCTGGCCCCCTTCCATGCCTGGTTGGTGCCCTGGCTGCCCCTGTGGTTGGTAGCCGCTGGGAATGTTGCTGACCTGAGAGGTGTAGGTCTGTCCTGCACCGTGTCCCATGGTCCCTGCCTGGAATACAGACCAAGGATGCTGTCCAGTACCATTAGTACCAACAGTAAATCATTTATGTCCTTGCCAAACTACTCATGTGCATTATGATTAACTCCTTCAACAGTAAAGACCATTTACATGGTCCGGCCCCACATAAGCAGTCGTTCGTGTTCAGATGTTGTACGGGGTGGGACCAGATACGCAGGCCATAGGGTGACAAAGAGTTGATATTTTTTGCAATTTTTTTTACTAACCCCTCCAAATGCCTGGTTTTCAGGGAATGTCAAGGGAAAACACTGCCAGTGTAGAATGAGTTAATACTATACTTACTGTTGTTAAAAATATTCTCTGAAAAATCATCACTTGAAAATCCAAAACACATCTGTGAACAACTACTGACTTAAACGGTGGTCACAAGCAACACATAAATAGCGAACACCAGGTGCACATAAACTCCAAACCTAACAAAAAAAGACGAACGGAAAGCGATCACTTGTTCTACCAGGGCTGCCACTTTCTGAGAGACAAAAAGCCTGAAAATTGACCCTCAAAATCTGAATGGAAGGAAAGCCAAACTCCCGGGAGCCAGTGGAAGGAAGGAAGGACTGCTGATAGACACAGACTCGCGAGGTTTTTGGCCGGAAAAGCAGGAAAACGACTTTGCCTGAAGAGTGTGGAAAGCGGGGGGGGGGGGGGGGGGGGGCGGCGGCAGTGGTCATGTTCTGTGCTGATAGGCACAGACTCGCGAAGTTTTTGGTCGGAAAAGCAGGAAAACGACTTAACGACTTTGCCCGAAGACAGTGAAAAGCGGGGGGGGGGGGGGGTTGGTTTATCGTCGCCGAAGAATATGGGGCGCAAAATGCACCTTACCCGGAAAAGCAGACGGCCCAGCGATAGTCACAGACTCGCGATTTTTTGGGCCGGAAAAGCAGGAAAAGCCGGAAAACGCTTTAAAAAGCCGGAAACCTCTTCACGGCCGGTTCAAAAAGCAAGAAATCCTGCCACAGCAGGAAGAGTGGCAGCCCTCAATATGACAATATGAGGCGCAAAATGCACCTTACCCGGGAAGGCCGACGGTCCAGCGATAGACACAGACTCGCGATTTTTTCGCCGAAAAAGCCGGAAACGGCTTTAAAAAGCCGGAAAGCTCTTCACAGCCAGTTCAAAAAGCCGGAAATCCGGCCACAGGAGGAAGAGTGGCAGCCCTGTTCTACTAGGCTTACCTGTGAGTATGCAGGCTGGTTGACTCCAGGTGGCATGTATACACCCTGTGACATCTGCGGCCCTTCCATCACTGGCCCCACATTTTGTTGTGGAGGCATAGGCTGGCCATAACCGCTGAGCTGGTGTACTGGGGATCCTTCTGTAGAGCGGGCCGGGCTGTAGCCATGCACCATGCTCTGCGGGCCCTGCGGGCCCATGGAAGGGGGCATTCCTTGTGGGGGCATCATGCCACCCATCATGCTTGGAGGGCCCACCTGGCCGTACATCTGAGGTGCCATCTGTGTGGAAAATATGAGAAAGATGAGTCATAAGAACACGCACTCAGAGCTGATGATGCAAAATAAGGGAAAAAAATATGAACCTTTGATAAAAAGAAAAACAGGAACAAATTTATCATGCGCACGTTTGTGTGTCTGTGCATACCTGTGGATAGCCATAGGCCTGCATCTGGCGCATGTGAGTGAGCTGTTTCTGCTGTTCAAGACGCATGGCCATTTCACGTTCCTGTTCCTGCAGACGCTGCAATGCCAGCTGTCTCTGCATCTCCAAGTACTCCTACAGACAGAAAACATTGGCATTTCACTCCACAAGTACAAAATTCCAGCAACTGAAAAAGTACCAATTTTTTAATGATTTGTCAGAGACCTCAGTTACTCACCACTATGACCAATCATCAGTCAGTGATCTAAAAGTAGACTTGTGACACAACAAACTGTGACATCCGTGTGACTCACATGTTTCTTCTGCCTCATGACCTCCAGCTTCTGCATCATCTGTATCTGGCGCTGCCTCTCCATCTCCTCCATCTCCCGCCGACGCTTCTCGCGGTGCTCTTCTCGCAGGGAGTCCAGAGCCTCTCGTGCGTCACGCAGCTGGGTCAGCTTGTCCTGGAGACCCTCGTAGTAGCCTGTAACCCAACAAGTATGAGTTTGAAAAAAATTATAGTTTCCTAAACCAGACAGGTGCTGTTCATATAAAGGGCAATGCACAAAAAAACAACAACAACAAAAATGTAAGTGAATAGGTCTGTCGTTCACAATTGTCAAACAGTAACTTCAGGGGGACGCAACATTCTCAACATCAGATACCCACTGGTAATCACCAACCAAGACCTCTGGGAGGGAACAAGACAGGTCCCCATCGAGCAGGAGATCAAGAAAAGGAAATGGGGATGGATCGGACACACTCTGCGAAAGTCAACATCAAATGTCACCAGGCAGTCCCTTGATTGGAACCCCCAGGGAAAGCGCAAAGTGGGCCGACCGAAGCAGACCTGGCGGAGGAGTACGGACGCTGAAGCCAAGGCCGCCGGAACGACGTGGGCCGAACTAAAGAGGGCGTCCCAAAACCGAGTGCGCTGGCGGAGTGTGGTTGCAGCCCTATGTTCCCCAGGGAATAAAGAGGATTAAACTAACTAAACTAACTTCAGGGGGAAACCAATTTTGCAATGATGATGTGCGCTGTATGTGACGGGAAAAGAAAAGTACTGAAGCACCAGCCACCTCCACGTAAGTTCAATGAAAACAATCTACAAACAAGAAGCAAAAGGATTTATTTACCTCTGCTGTCCTCCAGCTCCTGTTGGTACTTGAGAAGCTGGGGATGCATGTTACTGATGACAGCAAACAGGGACTGTACAGAGGAGTCATTGGCAATGGGGCGGCCGCGCTGCGAGTTGCTCCTCATGCGGTTCACAAAGATCTCCAGACTGCTCTGCAAAGCAGCCAGGAACTGCGCCTTGTCCGACTCTGACTGTTCTCCATTCTGCAGGGGCTGGTCAACACATGAACCAATGGCTGTCACCTGGAAAGGCAAGACACCGATGAGAAAACATGTGGAATGGTGATCCCTAACGGACTGCCAGTATGATGGAGCAGACTCTAGTAAATACAAGAAAAAAAGACTTAAACTTTATCAAAGGTGCTATCATTACTAGGTTTTGTACAGGGAGACCTCTGGCAATTTGCACTCGATCCCCAAATGGCAGTGGTAGTGAATATTCATGAGTAAGGGATGATACCCTATTCCCACCTACTCCTGCTTTGCCACATGCTTTGAGTTGATGAAGTTTGCACAATTTTTGCCTTTTGGTGAGTTTTTGGACGATGTCTGTTAGAAGCCGCCTGCTTATGGCACATCAAGTGTTCTAAGACAAACTTTTCCTTCTTGAGGGTAACAATTTTAATCCAGAAAATGGCGAATAAAGTGGCGATCAAAGCTCAGGTCACGCCGAACCCAAACCTTCAACGTGGGGGTAGTGTGAACAAAGGAAAACAAGAAGTAGGGGTGGGACAAGGATGTGTTCTCATGTCTTTGAAAAGTTGTGTGTAGGCTGGATTTTATTGCTGTTTATGCTGTAACTGCTGTCAGAAAAGTAGGTGAGAAAGTATGATATTTTTATTCTTTCATTTCATGAATGATCTGCTGTTCTGATGTGCATGCTGAGCGAGTGTTGGCGCTGTGGCAACCCTCAAGCAGGAGAGACGGCTCAGCCCAGCAATGCTGAGGGCTTTCTCTCTCTTTCTCTGTATGTGTGTGTATGTTGTTATGATCATGAGTGCGTTATCATTATGACCAATTGAAGTTTATTTTCTGGTAACATGTGTCATATTTTCCATGTACCCCGAATGTTTTTTGTTTTTATTTCTCGATTAAACTTAACTTGAACTTGTTAAAAGAGAGCCCAATATCATATGGAGATAAGAGACTATTGGAAAGCTCATGTTTGGTCTGTAAGGTAGTCTAGCTGTTGTTATCTCATGTAATCATCCTGCTCTTATCTACATTTTAGACAATCTATGACAAGCTGTGGTCTCTAATCCAAAATTTAGACAACAGCCCACTTCTTTTGCCTGTCCCACTGGCAGTCACCACCGCTTCACTATATTTACACGGGAACGTTTCAACTCAAACTGCATCCATCCAGTCATGGTTTCTCAGTTGTGCCGCAAAGCATGGGCTTTGTCTGTGATTCTGCTCACTGCCTGCTGCAGCACTGCTGGCCATGTTATCACAAGGTCTGATGATGTCAATGCACTGGAAATTGTTCAGGCACAACATGCTAGCGAAATCGAGACTCTAAAAACAGAGATGGCTGCTATGAAGGCAAAAATAGCAGCATTTGAGACACAGACTGGTAAATTTTCCAGCTTGCCTAAATGGTTCTTATGCAGAAATACTGAATTACATATGTGCCTTCTTTTCAAAGGTTTTATGGCTTTAAGCACTTGCTGACGATTTTTTGCTCTTGTAACAATGTAGCCAGCAGACATAATGTAGGAAAAGAAACAAGAGACAATAAAACAGAATTCTTTCACAACTCAATTATGCAGTTAGCTTATAATAAAAATGCCTCATATGGCAAAAGATACAGTTGAAATGTGCATGCAGGAGCTGGTGTGCATGTTTTCAGAAGTGAACTGAAATAATAATGGTTATCTCCTTCACTTCTGTTGTCAATATGTCCTGTAGTTTTTAAACTGTGACTTTCACTAAGATCATTTCAGGAGCTCTGTACACCAGAACAAACCCTACTCTCCTTCCCACGACATGTGCCAACGATGAGTTTCAAGTTTGTACTGGAAACATGACTGAAAATCATCTCATATCTGTTTCAGTGGCATTTACTGCCTACACCTCTGCCGGCAACATCCCTGCGAGTCCTGGTGGTGTGATCCGCTTTGAACACACCCTAGAAAACACTGGGAACGCTTATGATCCTAACAGTGGTGTTTTCACAGCACCCTTCGATGGCCTCTACATGTTTCTTGTCAGCGTGGACGTGGACCATCCTTACAGCATCCTCAGACTGGAAAAGAACGGTCATGTGATGGTGTACGGCAATGACGACAACGGCCGAGAACACATTACGACTGGAGGTGTGTTTCGGTTGCAATCCGGTGACACTGTGGCCATGGTTCACGAATCAAGTGCAGGCATCATTGACGGCGGTCACGAGTCAGTGTTTTTTGGCTACCGTCTTCACTGATAGTTGTGTCAAGCTAGTTATCAAACTTGCTATACTTGAATAAAATCATTGAGTAAAGGACTGAAGACATAATTATCATTGTAACTTTTTTTGCCACTGTCATTCTTGTTGGGTTTTCAGTGACAAACAGAAGCAGTGACACGTGTGTGTGTGTGTGTGTGTGTGTGTGTGTGTGTGTGTGTGTGTGTGTGTGTGTGTGTGCCAAAGCTGACATCTGGAATTCTCACATCCATCAGCCACAGATCTTTATAGATCCCATTTGAAACTGAAATACAGAAATGCTACTAACATTAGGAACAGTCAACAGCTCCATGACCTGCTGGTTGGGGATTCCATAACAAAGAATCTAGTAGCCCCAGAGTACACCACTTCCGTTGCATACTCTGCAGACAAAAGTGTGTTGGTTTTGTTGTTGTTGTTGTTTTTTGCACTGGAGATGCCTGAAAAAGTGTCTCTGTACTGGCAGGGAGAGCACCCACACACCTTGAACCTGTCTGGCTATGGCAATAGCTCTGACCCCTAAAAGACATATTTCCTGCACCTGATGCAGTTAGACAGTCCACTCTTACATTCTGCTTCCGACTTGGTGCATGAACTGGTAAGATTTAAACCCCAATGCCTACCTCACTCATCTTGCCACTGCTCATCTGAGGGGCAGTGTTGGAAGCTGCTGGAGCAGAGGGCGTGGTGGTCACGGTCTTGGTCTCTTCCGATCGCTTCTGCCAGTAGTTGCGGTTCAGGTAGCGGGCCAGCTCAGGGTCCATGTCCGACGTGTCAATGGAGGGGATCACCTGCGCAAGGTCACAGAAATATCATGCTGATGTCCCAACTGATGTATCATCAGACAAGAAAATCTGAAGGTAATGACGGAAGCAAACCCCAAGATTTTTCTGAAGTCAACAAGTGGGTGCTCATGTGGTGCGTAAGCTGGAATCACCCTGAGAATGTTAAGCCCAGGAACACAATCTCCAGCAGGAAACAGATTACCAAGGCCTCCCAGTTCTCAAGAAATCAACTACAGTATGTCCAACTGCCTTTTCTCAACAAATACTAGTATCTTAGGAAACTGAATCCGAAAAATGCACAAGCTTAGAAGAAGACAAAAACAACAACTTTATTTGTGATACAAATTCAAGCATAATTCACTCACTGCTGTTCACTAAAAAACTTAATAAAAACTTGCCAAAGTCAAAGGTACATGAGAGTACAATGTAATCGTGCAGAAAATATCAAAAAACATATCCATCCCAAAAGTCTCTTCACTTACAGCTGGCTGTGGGGTCTCATTCTGGGCCGGAGATGACCTGTTGTTACTTCCCCCTCCATACACTCCGTAGTTCTGTCGCAGACGTTCACGCTAGGAAAAGGAAAACAAACCCAAGGAGTTAAACACATAGTAATGTGCACAAAAGTTTAGTACGTAAATATTTCAGTAATTTTTTTTAAACCAACCTACCCATACTAAAATGGCCCCAACCAATACACTTTTAAAAGAAATAATGAAAACACATGACCGGTATACACATTTCTCCAAAGCTGTGAAATCTGTGCCGGCAACACGGATAACACTAGTTTAATCACCAACAGTCAAGAACTTCTGATACAAGTGTAGAATTTCCTTTGACAAGTTTTAAAAACAGACTTGTTGCAGAACAAGGTCACCTAATGACATCCATAACTTGGAAGTCAATGAATCAACGAATGCACTACAAATCAGAGGAAAGTTAGAATAATCACCTCTTTCTCTTTGTTTTCAGCCTCTGATCGTGACAGTGCCAGCGCAAGCTGCAGTTCCTCTTCTTCTGCTATCTCCTGCTCCGAGCGCTGTGGTGGCACCTGTTGGCAAAGGCAGGGTGTCCTTTTAATGCAAATTCTATTTCCAGGGTTGCACTGACAACAATTCATCACCACTGACCTCTCACCATCAGAAAGTTTGTCACAAAATATAATACATGTACTGCGGTCAATATTCCAATGTAAGTTGTAACTCTCATTATAACAGCATCTTGAAATTATCCTGCATGGATGCGTGCGTGCATGTGTGTGTGTTCATGTGCATGTGTCTTATACACTGTAAGCACATGGGTGTATACCAGCACTTACTTTATCACTGCCTTTGTGTGTCATCTGCCGCATAACAAATTGCCCATTCCAAGTGTTAAAGAGAAATTGAGAAAAATCACAAAATGAAACAGACCGCCACAAGCACAACAGGAAAAAGCCTTTAGATTAAACCAAACACCAAAGATGTACGCCAGCAAAGTATACATGTAATAAAGTCTGCAGTACGCCAGTGGTGAAATGCCAGCAATGAACTGTTGTAAGTGAAATATAAGGACTGAAAAGTATAATCAATTTATTTCTGTAAAACAATTGGCACAACTTTCAACTGCGAAACTGATCCCAAACTAATGTATTGAGCAAAGCATATCCCAGCATCTTTCAAATCATTTGAATTCATGCAAACAGTTAACCAATTAATGGTTATCAAGGAAAAAAAAAAAACGGATAATATGCACAAATCTGGACTGACAAAGATAAACACAAAATAAACCAATAAAATGCCCCAAACTTGTAATGTAAAATAGAGCTATATGTCTGAGATGGCCACACCCCAAAATAAGTAGCACCTGAAAACATGCCCAGATGGATATCTCAACAAATGGAATGCAAGTCATTACCTGTGGCTGCTTTGACAATGGACTGGCCAAGTATTCTGAAGGAAGACCATCTTCATCTTTCTTGGCACCTCTGTGAGAAAATACAGCACATGAACATAACTAGATTCTAGCTAATGTGTCAGTGACACCACAAGTACAGACAGTCAAGTAATGTCTGCTTTAACAGATTGATTGATTTTGCAATGACCGTGAAACACTAAGGAATAAGTTAAATCTACCCCCCCCCCCCTCCCACACACACACACACACACAAAAACCCTGATTTTCACCCACCTACGAACACACTTTCTCAAATTTCAAAATGAAAACTTGACAAGGCCACTGATACTCCTAAGATCTTGAACTTTCACAGCTCATTTTCCAGTGGCAAACAAGTTTGAGAAAACCAACAAAACAAGATATATATAACGTACGGTTTGTTCAGCTTGTCAAAGCAGGAGTCACACACTCGGACTTCTCGCTCAATACCAAACTTGGGAATGATGGAATTCTTGCTGGAGCATCTGCCACAGAACACCTCCCCACAGTTGCGGCAATGGTGCTGGAAAACAAAAACAAAAAGGACGAGCCTAAAGCTAGGTTGAAAATACAATTTCACGGAAGATTACGGCCACACACTCCTGACAAACTGGTAAGCAAAATGACCAGTTCTGTGCCACTTCAGGTTACCTACGTTCACACGCAAGTTCACCTGACAGCTTTAAAAACAGGTTGTCTTTTGACGCCATAAACCTGTGCCTATCAACAATTTTCATGGAACACTCTATACTTAATAAATGCGCTAGACTTGAGATGACCTGTGTAATTTATATATAATCAACTCAAGCCAACTGTGGTACAAAGTTATTAGGTTCTTTGTGTGCTCGGATTGAAAACACTGAGAGGGTGGCCAAGGCTTTAGTCTGCAAGACAACGCACCTTGCGCTGCATCATGCCAAACTGCACTCTGCAGCGTGTGCAGGTTTCACCATCCTTCCATTCCGGGGCCTTCTCCGACACAAACATGGCATCTGCCTCCTTCAGGACAGGGAACTTGTAGCCTAAAAAAATATATTTAAATAAATAAGAAATAGAGAAAGAAAGGAAGAGAGAAAGAGGGAGATGTAGCTAAGTGGTTCTCTTTATCCATCCCTCTGTGACGTAATGTCTTGTCTGTCATAATGGTCTGCCTGTGAAGTGATGTCTGTGATGTAAAATAAGTGTAGATTGCATTTCACAGAGGTGTTTGGGGGGAGGGGGGGTGCAGCCAAGTACTTTCATGGTCTGTTGCACTTTGTATTTATTTTGTTTCTTTTCGTTCACTGTCTGTGTTCAGTCTGTGATGCAATGTCGTAATGGTCTGTGACGCAATGTTTTGATAAAATAAGTGTGTGACACAGTGTAAAGTTGTCTTTCAGGGAGTTTGTGTTGTCAGCCACAGTTTCTGGTATGGCAAAAAGGTCATCATATTGTACCTTGTGTTTGAGTTGAATAAAAGGCCATGACATTAACATTAGAAACGCATCAAATTTAAAAGTATACTGCCAAGATGTCAGCAGAAGAAGACATCAAATCTTGACCTGACACAGGGTAAACCAGATGCTATATTTGTTACTTTTAGTAAATTTTTTCAGATCAGAGGTACGGTCTTGCTTGGGAATGCAAACAAGCTCACTACCTTCCATTTTCAAAAGATGGAAAGTATCCTCTACAGCCTTGTAACTGGGTTCGTTGCGGAAGGCGTGTGACCAGGTCTGAATCAGCTCCAAAATTTTCCCTTTCACAGGATCAGCACGAATCTGAACAATGAAAACAATTTATATAAAATGATTTATGAAACACTTTTGAAAATTAGTGAACACCAGTTTTACAAATCTGCACAATGGTCTTCAGAAACTAGAAAAATAGAGAAGATTTTTAACATATGATCAATTTAAAGGCAATAAAATGTCCAGTCAGGTTTGGTGTATGTGCATGTGTGTGCGCGTGTGTGCCCTTAATTCAACTCACCTTGGCCTGATCCTTAAGAAATTCACAAGACTCTTTGCTAGCAATTTCCTGATGCAGTGGGGCTCCACAGTTTTTCACACACACCTCAAGCACCTGATGACAATGACACTTGACAGTAATCATCATGACACTAAATGTTTTACTAAAAGCTAAAACTAGCGCTCCTAGTCCTAAGCAGTATATACTGTAAACTTGTTCACACTGCCCATTTAAAATAACCTGTCGCTCGTGAGCATCACATTTGCAAGACCTGCCAACTCTACCACAACTTGAACAATCAGGTTGATATTAAGCAACATCACCGAGATACATGCAAATCACTAAATATTGTAAAAAAGAAAAAAAGGGGACAGTGTTACCTGCAATGCATACAACGAGACATGTGGGTTGTCAACAGCGATTTTCTTCTTGATCGCAGCAAGTGCTATTTTAGGCCTGAATAAGGAAAAAATATAAAACAAAGTAAAATTAACTTGTCATTCACAATGAATAACTGCAAGGCATGAGCATTACACTGCTTTCAAAAGCTGATGAAAGGAGAAAACAAGAGGTAAAAGGGTTGACAGTATGCACTGCTCACAATATAAGCACAACTCCAGTTGTTAACCTACGTTAAAGGGTACGGCAAGTCAAGAGCACTATTGGGTTTAAATGACAGATATTGAGGTCCTAAGCTGTTACTCACAGTGTTAGACAGCAAAAGTTTTCGTGAACAAAGTACCATTTACTCAAAATTGCGCCGAAAACACCCTCTGCTTTCGGTTCCTGGGCTGCGCCATGTTGCCGCACTCTTTCGCGAATGAGACGGGAAAGGTGCTGACGGTGACGTCACACCACCACCACTGTCGGCAGTGCCAGTAGCTTTGAGCGGGTTGTTCCAGAGTATTATTTTGTGTTCGAGATGCCACAGTGCAAAGCATTTGGTTGTTTCAGCAAACGGCATGGGTAAGAATGCAGATGGAAGCCACAAAAGCTTTTAAAGTTTTATAAATTTCCGAATCCAAACAAATCAAAGGAAAAATGGAGGTTATGTGCGAAATGGTTGGAGACCTTGAAGAACGATCGCTTGCCCCGCCGAGTGCAGGAATACGCCTGGAACAATCGAGACTGACCTCGTTTGTGGAGATTATTTTACCCCGGATTGTTTCATTGGCGCTTTTGCGAACGATGTTACTGCTTCTCTTGTCAAACACGCATCAATCGGCTCTTCCCCATCGTCACAGTCCTCACTGTTTTCTGCCCGTCCCCTTACTGAGCTCCTCCTTAGAATATTCTGGCTCGAAATTATAAAGAACTATCCCCAAATCCATTCTAGCTTTCAGGAAATAAGCAAAGTGTGTATACTAGCCAGAAATAGCACGCCTAGAACGTGTAGCAGGCACACCTGCACGCACAGAGAGTGTGCCAGCATAGTGTCGTCTGCTGCTGAGTGGTGCAGTGACGTCACTGCTAGGATCAACATGGCAGCCTCCATGGCATCGCATTTTGGCTGCCGTTTGGTGTGATAAATGCTGAATGGTGTATTCATGTTCAAATCTTTTGGGCTGCTGCCGTCTAGGACATCACTATCTATCAATTAAACCCAACATTGCGCTTGACTTGCCTTACCCTTTAATGACATCTTGGTAACTGCAGCTTCCTCCTTCCACAAGAACAATGGTAGTGAAACATGCTTGTTATGGTATGAGAGTAAATCATCAGTGACATATTTCACATCTTGTCAAGCAGCAGACACACACGTTTTCATTTTCTTTTTAAAAAATCATAAGTGTGTGTGTGTGTGTGTGTGTGTGTGTGTGTGTGTGTGTGTGTGTGTGTGTGTGTGTTCTTACTGCACGTCGTTCTGCCGGATGGCATCAACAATCTGGAGCATAGAATCCCAGTCCGGTTCCAGCAACAGCTGACTTGTCGCCTTCTCTAGAAACAAATAAAAACAAAGCTTCTGGTCCGATTGTGGCCAACGTCTTACACTTATTATTTACAATATTTACGTGGAGTACACTACAGACCAAAAAAGTGTATTATTTTTGGTGAACACCAACGCCTGTCATTCTCGACTGACTGAACAGGACTCACTGATTAAGACACCATGACTAGGTCATGTGAGCTTCACAAAGGAGCATCATTTTCACTGAACACGAACGTCAAATCTTAAAGAGACGCTTACCTAGGCATCTATCAAACACGGAACTTCTAAACATAGTCACTGAGCGCTTAGATTGTCAGGAAAACAAGGAAAAAACTTCTACGAAGTAATGAGTCACTGTCAGCTGTGTATAAATTTATCTGCGGACAAATGGCGTGAAGCGTGGGCCGTTTATATCACCTTCAAAAATAAAAAAAGACTAAACATTGAGAAAACAATTGTTCTTTATGGATATTACTACTATGTTGATGGATTACGTTCATTTTACAACTCATTTACGTATTTAAAGTCGTAAGATTGCTGGTGTTTTTGTGAAAGGCCTAAGCGACATAACATTGATTACGATTACGGGATGCAGACTCGGACTGGCAGTAATGCTATTTGCTTATTTTTGCAATAGCAACTTGGACTAGCAACTCAGTGAATGCTTTAAAGTAAAACATTCGCACATAAAAGATGGAATTATTCTTTACAGTTTTGGTCAGTTTGCTGTTCGGTTCCATTTTACCATAACAACTCCAGATGTAATAGTGATGTAGGTCCATGTTTTTGACCGCAAAGTGGCTGTGCCGGCGGATTGGAAATGCAGACAGCCGAAGATGAGTGCAGGATTCTGTAGCTGAGACAGAAAACAGCAATGATATCTGCGAAAACCAGCTCCAAGAAAAGAAATGTGTCTACTTATCGGTCCGACTGGTGTTGGGAAGACGTTGCTCTTGAAAACACTTCAGACAGGAAACTGTATCCTTGCTTGACTGTGCCCATGCACAGAGACATGTATACATGTGATGTATGTCTAGCGTGTCATTGTGCAAAACAAGACGCATTTCTTATACAGTTTGGAGATTAAGCTTCAGTGAATTGAAATAGAATGGCTACTCTATATGCAATGATCCTTGACTGCCTTAAAGATCATGCCAGCAAAGGTTCTGCTGTTGAAGCTGGAGAAGATTTTCCAGCCACCATACCAACGGTTTGTTGATGAGCTGTTCAGAAACAAGTTTTGAAGATCAGACATGGATGCACCTGCACAACTTCATACTTCTCTCCCTCACCCTCTCTCTCTCTCTCTCTCTCTCTCACACACACACACACACACACACACACACACACACACACACACACACACACACACACACATGTATGTATCTTTGATGAAACACAGCCTTTTGTTCTTTGCAGACTGGAACTAACTTGATGAATATTGTGGTGCACAAAAAGAAAGAAGTGACAGTGCGTGAGTTGGGTGGCAGCATGGGGCCTATCTGGCACAGTTACTATAAAGATCAAGATGCAGTCATGGCAAGTATTGTAGTTTTTCTTTTATCAGAAGTTATGTCTATAAAGTTCAGTTATATATGACATTGCTGTAACATTACAATTACCATTGTGTTAAAACTTAAGTTCTGTTCAACAAGAGGAAACACAGTAAATGCTGAATAGGACCTGTTGAAATGCTACAATGAATGCCAGATAAGTGAATAGTGTCTGATTGGGAAGAACAGAAAATCATTGTTGTGTGCTGAATTAGTGGATGTGTCCACATCTTGCTACATCTACAGGGCTTTCTGCAGCTCTTTTAAATGTATTAAAACTAAATATATCACTCATATTATTTAAGGTATTATCTATTAATCTGATATACATGTTTCTGCAATTTTCTTCTATAACTAGTGTAAGTTTCTACATTGTGCTTCTTGCAGTTTATGGTGGATGTATCTAACCGCTGCCAGGTGTCTGCTGCCTGTATTCAGCTGCTGGAGATGTTGTCGCATTCACAGACATCATCCACCCCTGTCCTCATTCTGCTGAACAAAAAGTGAGTCCGAAAGAATTGCCTTGGTCATCATATTTCCATGTTGTTATTGCATTATAGATGACCACTACCAGTACCACCATTAAAGCCCACAAGAACAAAAACCCAAAAGTCATATAAAATTCTACTTATTTCCCGCAGTCCGACGTGAGCACCAGGATTTTCTCGTTCTCCTTCTTGTTTGTTTCTTTTCTTTAAAATTTGACAGGTTGTATTCCTTATTTCCATGGAATTCTTGGGCTTAGTAGCTATTAAATTAGTACAGTCAAACCTGTGTAAGGCGGTCACCCAAGGGACTGGACCAAACTGACCGCCTTAGACAGGTGGCCGGGTTGTCCAGGAAGGCATGTCAACAGCTAGCATGTCACCCAATGAATACTCTAGCGGTGCACGTGTTACGAGCTGACAACAGGGCTCGCCTAAAGCTCTCTGTACACTTGAAAATACGTGTTTGGGGTCCTTTTTATTTATTTTTTTATTGCACACCGTTTGATTTCAAACAAACAGATCAGCAGGTGATCGACTGACGATGCAACAAAGCAACGAGCTTCCTGCTGAGAGCGGATTCACGCACATTAACACGTCGTCGTCTCAATCGGAAGCAATAGAAATGACAAACAGGGTGACAACACCTTTATGTATTCGTACACCTTGGAATTTGATCGGTTTACAAACACAAAGCTGACTGCTTCCTACAGACCTCGTACTGATTGCAAAGCAATCAAAAGGATGCCGCTAACGGCCACCCCCTCGCCCCCACCAATCCCCCGGCTATTCACTCGGAGGGGGAGGCGCGTGTGACGGGTGTCAGTGAACCACGGCGTAGCTAATCCTGGATTGTCAAGCAGTTAGGCAGTCTGTCGTATCAGTTGAGAACACAGCAGGGGCCCGAAGGCGGTCACTGCACAACAAAGTGACTTGTCTTGTACAGTGTGAAAGGTTGTTTGGGACTGCCAAAATAGGTGGCACGACCGCGTTAGACAGTGACCTGGTTATACAGTGCATATATAGAGGGAAAACGCTCGGGGATCCTCTGGGGTGACCGAGTTAGACAGTGGCATGGCTTATACAGGTGACCGCCATGGCAGGTTCGACTGTATAATGTTACACACACACACACACACAATTGTTGAACACTGGTAAGTACCACAGTTATACACATACACACATATATATATATACACACACACAATTTCTGAATTTTGTTACATACTTTGTTTTCAGAGATGTTCCCTCAATAATGAGCAACAGTGAGATAGAGTGGCTTCTGCGCCTGGAAGATACACGGCAACATGCAACACAGAAAATCACAGTGCTGGAAATCAGTGCTAAAACCGGACTTGGCTTGGACCGTGTTTCACGCTGGATTTTTGACAACCACCGAGAGCCTGCCCCTCAGACTCAGAGCTGACGAGCTGCTCTTTGGTTGCGACAGGGATGTGAAAAGCATCCATTGGTTGCCTGTCTCAAATCTCTTGCATGGATCATCACCTGAAACTTGAATGTCTTCCTTTGAAGAGATTTGGTGTTCATTCAGTGCTGAATTGGGCACCTGATTGTTGTAGTCCCGGATTAAGCTCCAGAAGTTCCAGATGGTGTTCCTCTTCCCGCCGACCCCAACATGATACGAATAACCCCAGGCCACAAGAAACCACACCACACCACTGTGGAAAGTGAAAGGACTGAGACCAGTTCAGGGAGTGTACTCATTTCTCAAACTCTCGGTGGTACCTGTCTATGGTGAGAAGGGGTACTAGCGAGAAGAGCACTCTGTGCCTGCAGAATATAATTTTGTTCAAAACGGCAGGGAGCGTTATGCTACAACAGTACATGATTCCACATTCTGACCAGTGGTCTCCTAATTAGCATGGGGCTTCAAGCAAGGCAATTAAAACCATGAATATTTCATGGTACACTGGGAGTTAAATTCAGGGTAGTGTATTTCATGATGTTACACAATAAAGATTTGCAGCATGGCCTCTTCATTACTTTGATAACATTTTTAACCTGAAATATATCACAGGAGCAGCAGTGGACTGTATAGATTTATTGTCACCTTGGTCCGGATGAACCTGATCTGTACCCCTTTCTTCCTTGGTAAATCTTTCGGTACCCCACAATCTTCCAAGTTGCATATACTTCACCATACACCCTTCTGCTGTGCCACTGGAAGCTGGGGGGGGTTCACATCCTTTTTCACCATGTGTGTTCCCAGCCCCCCTCCCGACCACCGACGCATACACACACACCTGGTGATATTGCAAATCACATGTATCAGTCTACTAACAATGTGTATCCATAATAATGTTATGTGTACATACTCTCATTGTTTATACATCGTATGTGCAGATATTCATTCCCTGCAGCTTTGATGCAGGTCTCCCAATTGCTGCTTGAACTGCTAAATCTATATAAGTATAAATATGCTGTGATAATCTACCAGTAGGTTTTATTTACTGGGCTGTTGTATGAATGTGGCAATTTTGTTTTGTGTTCATGATAAAAATATATGTTGTAGTGGATGAAACATGCACAAGTTGAGTTGTGACTGTCTCAGTAGTTTTCAATTCTGTCAGTGAAAGGAGGAGGCAGTCCTTTCATGCGCGTGGCGTAGTTTCAATGCAAAGGTGTAACATGAAACCACAATAAAGTTCAGTAATTCAGTGGCACTCTGGAAAGTCTGAATATGTTTTACATCAAAGTATTTTATTCACATGTAATGTACATGCCATTTCCACTTCATTCACTTGTTGCATTTGATGTCAATCAGACAGCTAAACAAGTATAATATCATCCGTAAACTATGAAACTCCAAATATTTTGATCAACTCCTGTAAAACAGTTCAACATGTTTTTTTTGTCAACAGCACAATAAAATGGCAAACCAACTTGTAACAGTTTCTTTTGCAATCACAACAGAAAATCAAATTGTCATGATCGTTTTGCAAAAGGAAATATTATACACTTTACATATGTACATTCCTAAAATCAGCACAAAACCATTACATTGAAAGCAGTTGCACCTGCTGTATAGGACATACATGTATTAGCTATAAACTTTCAACAAAATGTACTGCTACAACACACAACCACACCCCTCTAACACATGACAAAACTATTCCCAAGCCAACTCCTAATGGCTCATGTTGCTATTATCTCTGATGTGGTCATGTAGTGTATGTACAACATTCATCAAGCCAACTACGCTAACAGGTTACCAGTTTTCTGGACACAGACTGATGAACTAAGGTGGTCTACAAATACACTAATAACGTGACACACACATGATTTCTGTGGTGTGCCAAGTGACTGTCAAAGCAACAAAAAGAATTCAGAAAAGAAACCCTGTTCATGCTGGACAATGAACGCTGTGGTCTAGATAAGCTTGTATTTCTCAAAGATAAAGTTGTAGACACACCTGTCTGCAGTTGGCAAAGAATGCACTTGCATGTCAGCTAGAGAACTCAAGTGTTCCGTGCACTATTTGCTGGCTAACAGCTTATGCCAGATACCACTGGCAAATGACTGACGACAATCTTTTAACACATGGAACCTGAGCAGTTTTATTTTTCCCTGCACACTTCAGAAGTACATCACAAACTAAGAGCTGTGTGTACATACACACAAACACTGGTGCACACACATATGTACTACATGTATAAAGTTGTAGCTATTGCTGCAAAGCGAGATTCTAAGCAAATAATTACAAGGCATAATAGTAATATATATATATATATGTAAAAGGATTTTCAAGTGCTCCCAAGGAAGAAACAACCAAAAAACATCACAAGCAGAAATACCATTACATGGTACATGGTAACAGTGCAAATAGGAACTATAATAAAGAAATACGATCTTATAAATTCTGACTAACTGTGTCATAAAAGAAACTTTTTCAAAATAAATCTTTTTTTTTGTACAGATCTGTTCAATCACTGGTGAGGGAATGCACAAAAAAGAAAGAAAAAAAAAAGGGTGTACATGTTCAAAACTTCACAACTAAGTGGTTGGGAAGCATACAAAGCAATACAATAAACAACCACCTTTCTGTTTTCAGTAAATCCTTATATCTTGGTACAACTTTCCAGAGGAATTTGTCATATTTCAGAAGACATATAAGCTGTTGAACGCTTATCTAAACCTGAAACTTGTGTTAAAAGTGACAAGGTGAGGTACTATTTGAACTGAATCAAAAGCGCACAGCATCCCTAGCTAACTGAAGTACCGAAGTTCACAAGAAAGCTCTTGAAACACAGCTCAATCCCAATCAAACAGTAATACATGTACCCGAAAAATATGTCTACCACTTTTCATAGGCTTACAAGGTAAAAGACAGTTCCGAACATAGCTAGGCATTAAGGAATGAGAAAGCCTTGGTGGTAATGTGCACATGGAATCCCGCTGACTTGATGGAAACATGCTTTTTAGCTACAGACCAATATCCACACTGGCATACATCTACATGTACTGTTATGTTTCATTTTCAAATAATTATGGCACACACTTCAAGTCAGTACAATCAAAAAAGCCTACAAAAGGAATGTTTCAGTTCTTTAAAGCTTGAGAAATGGGTACGATGGCAAAGGGGGCATCACTAACAGTATCGCTGAAGGAGTATGATACAAATCACCCCCTTACACAACATTACACACGCATCACAAAAAATGCAAATGGTTTCACAACTTGTCCACTCCAAGGTCAGTTCTCTTACCGTTGTGCTACTTCACACTGAACCAGTGGAATGCCGAGATAAAAAATTTAGTGGTATATCCCAAGAATTGTGAAATCTGGAAACTGGCAAAACACATTAAGCACTTAGCGCAAATGTGGATACCATGCAAAAACACAAAAATGGAACATGTTGCCCACCCCCTCCCCTCAATTCAAGCATTCAAGTTCACATGCAGTTACGTAAGTGAAATGATGGGATCAGCCAAGCACCCAAACACAGTGTCCCACATTCAAGTTATGTGGCAGTGGTCAGCTTGTTTACATCAGGAAGAAAAACAACTAATGACACTGGGGTACACACCAGACTCAAATCGAAGACTTAAATACACGTACATGTAATAAAAACAAAGGTATGTACAGTAAAACACACATTATGCTTTTTACCTTGCAGTTTGCCAATTTCTCTAGGTCACAGTCATAAACATACATGTAACTGTTTTAAACTTGATACAAGTATAACGATCCCAAAAGAGAGTGATGAGGAGCAGGAAGGAGCTTTCCCGCTGCCCCCAAAGAGGAAAACAGTACACATTATAAAGAAAAAAAAAAGGAAA
Source organism: Batillaria attramentaria (assembly GCA_018292915.2). Classification (NCBI taxonomy): domain Eukaryota; kingdom Metazoa; phylum Mollusca; class Gastropoda; family Batillariidae; genus Batillaria; species Batillaria attramentaria. The sequence continues at coordinate 1,536,826 of JACVVK020000006.1, read as the reverse complement.
CTGCAGCGATGTCAAGTGCTCATCAAGACCAACAACAAGGGAAGGTGGGTGGGTTAGGGGGTCCTGCATACATGTCCAACTTTTTGTTTTCTTTCTTCAGAAAGTCAGAAAACAACAGCAAACACATAAAAGAACTGGCATAGGGGCTGAAAAAAAAAAATCAAGCCTGAATATGCGATACTGATAAACTGTCGTGCTTGTTCCACTTATTTTTGGCTCCCTTGTGTAACAATGGGAGTCTATGTTGTAACCCTCCGTCGTCTGTCTGTGTGTGTGTGTGTGTGTGTGTGTGTGTGTGTGTGTCTGTGGGTGTGTCCGCAGTAAACCTTAACATTGGCATTTTCTCAGAATCTACAAAGAGCAGAGTCACCAAACTTGGCATACCGATAGACAGCCATAAGACCTTTCAAAATATATAATTTTGAATGACCTTGACTCAAGGTCAAGGTCACTAAAGCTGTCTGTTTGAAAATTTTACATAGGCATTTTCTTGGAGTCTACAAATGCCAGAGGTTTTGAACTTTGCATGATGATAGACATTGATAAGAACTTTACAGATATACATGTATTCAATGGCCTTGTGTGAAGGTCAAGGTCAGACAAGTTATTTTCCGCATTTCCCTAGAAAACCTTAACATTGGCATTTTCTCAGAATCTACAAACAGCACAGGCACCAAACTTGGCATGCTGATAGACAACCATAAGGCCTTTCAAAATATATCATTCTGAGTGACCTTGACTCAAGGTCAAGGTCACTAAAGCTGTTTGTTTTAAAATTTTGCATTGGCATTTTCTTGGAATCTACAAAAACCGGAGGTTTTAAACTTTGCATGATGATAGACATTGATAAGAACTTTACAGAAGTACATGTATTCAATGGCCTTGTGTCAAGGTCAAGGCTGTACAAGCTATTTTCCGCATTTCCGCAGTAAACCTTAACATGGGCATTTTCTCAGAATCTACAAAAAGCAGAGGCACCAAACTTGGCATGCCTATAGACAGCCGTAAGACCTTTCAAAATATATCATGTTGAATGACCTTGACTCAAGGTCAAGGCCACTAAAGCTGTCTGTTTTAAAATTTTGCATTGGCATTTTCTTGGAATTTACAAATGACCAGAGGTTTTAAACTTTATATGGTGATAGACATTGATAAGAACTTAACAGATATACATGTATTCAATAGCCTTGTGTCAAGGTCAAGGCCGTACAAGCTATTTTTGTGAAACCGTAACATTGGCATTTTCTCAGAAACAACAAACAGCAGAGGCGCCAAACTTGCCATGCTAATAGACATTGATAAGAACTATATACCCATACCACTTTAAATGACCTTGACTTTGAGTCAAGGTCATTAAAGCTGTCTGTTGTCAATTTCAATATTACCGTCTTTGGAGAAACTACAAATACTAGAGGCATCCAACTTGGTGTAATGATAGACATCTTATTTGAATGACCTTGGCCCAAGGTCAAGGCCATATAGTCAGTTTTGGGGAAAAGTGTAATATTGCCAGGAACTAAGAACACCAGAGACATCTTACTTGGCTTGATGATAGATAGTGGTAAGATTTTTTACAAACATACTCTTTTGAATGACCTTGACCCATGTCACAAGGGAGCCATGGAGGCTTTTGCCTCTCTAGTTTTCCTTGACGCAGACACCCCACCCCACCCTCCCCCTGGCAGAATATGGCCTAGAGGCAGATGCTAAACAGAAGGAAAAACTCTTGCCTGAAAGAGAGAGAGAGAGAGAGATGTTAAGAGAAAAAAGCCTAACCCACAAAAACTGTGCGCTGTCATTGTTGACTATAGGAACAGCTATGACTCGTATGAGACTACAGCATCGTGTTGTTATTGCGACTGTTGTTATGTGATAGGAAGTGTCACTCAAAATGCACATCAACCCAAATTCAGACAACAGAGGAATGCAAACCTGCAAAAATTTAGTGTTTGAACAGCTAGCAATAAACAAATCAGGTACATAAATGAAGTGAGTTACTAGAATTAACTAAACTGCAAATGCTTTGGCTCTGTGCAAAGATAACTGAATACAATCATATTGTGCTCTTAGCACCAGTTTTGCTTTGTGTGATGCACACCCCCTGATTTTTAATGCACATCTCTCTCTCTCTCTCTTTCTCTCTCACACACACAGACACACACACACACACACACTTTCACCAAGAAAAAATCTTTCAATCACAATCCAAATAAAAAAAATTGCACATCAATGTAATATACAGATTTTTCAAAATAATCTGCCATGTTTGATGTAAAACATAAAATTATATATCAGACAAGCAAGCCTGTAAGCCTGGGTATACACATGCACTAGTGCTCTTCGCAGACTTGCAAGTTTGGGTCAATATAAACGGGGACAGTGCTGGCATCAAGAACGTCAAAAATACTGTTCTCCCAAGGCCAGAAAATATGGAAGGTTCTCCGTCAGTTACTGCACCAATACTTGTGTACTGCACTGCACCATAATTTAATTTGATCGACTGATTGATGCAAATACATGCACCCGTACCTTGCTTTCTAATTATATACGCAGAACTGGACTGGCAATCATTGGCAGAAAGCCGACATGTCCATGACCAAACTGTACATGTCGTAAAATGACCAAACTGCAAACACTATTAAATTAAAATATTCAAAAATCTATTGCAAGGTCAGCTTGCATTATTTGTATACTGCAGCTGTCATTTAATTTTGTGCTTACCTAATTTTCTGCTGTCAAAGACGGCCAATATATTACCATCAAAGTAGTTGCTCAAGCAGGTACATATACAACAGGGAAACTGTTCTTGCATCCTGTAACACAGCACTGTCCCCATTTACAATAAAGCAGAAAGTTCAGGTAAACAAAGAACATGCCAAGCTAACGTGTGAGTCCCTGACTGTCTCAGTTATGCAAACGTTGAAACAATTACAACTGCTATTTTCTTTGTTGAGAAAAAAACAAACCAGAAAACAAAACCAAAAAACACATACACATTTGTAAGTATCGACAACCACAGATTTTGTAAAGAAAACCGGACGTCTTCTTTTGTGAGGATAACCACAGACATTTTCTTTGTACAGACAACCACAGACACTTTCTTTGTACATACAACCACAGACATTTTCTTTGTACAGACAACCACAGACATTTTCTTTGTACAGACAACCACAGACATTTTCTTTGTACATACAACCACAGACATTTTCTTTGTACATACAACCACAGTTTCTTTGTACAGACAACCACAGATATGTTATTTATACATGTACACATAACCACAGACATTCCCACTGTACATGACCTGACAACCACAGACCTTTTTCTGCGTGATTGAAGAAACAACCGAGATGACCAAACAAAACCTTAACAGCAGAGCTATCAGTGGAATCAAAGTTATAACCCCAGTTTTTTATATATGTATATGTACATACACTGTGCAAGTACATATTTCCCAGAAATTATTACCACTATCTCCAGGCTTTAAGAAATAAGCATTTGCTATACAAATGGGATAAATATTTCCACAAGCAAATCAAGAAAAACGAACAAGAAAGCTTGCGAGGTCAGCTGCACACACTTGATCACAAGCTTGGTGCTGTTTACCGGAAAGGCTACCTGATACTAGTGATAGCCTCTGATGGAATATTACGACAAATTTAAAAGCAAACAACAACAATTAATAAAACATGCCACTAAGCAGCCTTTGAATATAAACAACTCGTAATCAACTTCTTGTAACCTTGTTCAGTGTCATGCTACTCCAAACCAATTTTCATGTAACCGTGTTGTTTATCATGTAATGAACAATGGTCGAAGCAGTGGAGCAAGATCACACTTTAGATATGTGCCCTGACATCGCAAGCCTTCCTGGGTTTTTTTGTTGTTGATGATTTGCCTGAGATGATTCCCAGTAAGCTGTTAATCTCTGAAATTAATAAACCCCTACAAAGCAGTATACAGTGTGGGGGCAGTCAGTGGTCTAGTGGTTAAGCAACTTAGTCACCAATGCGAGAGGTCAGGTTCGATTCCCACTCAGGGCAAAGAATTTTTCCTTCTCGTGCATGGCACCTTTCATTCGGTCTGATCATCGAGCGTTCTCTCTGGGTACTCCGGCTTCCTCGCCCTCTGCTTTGGAATGTTCGGTCCATAAAATTTGAAAATAAATGCAATTCTGAATTCCAAAACTTAAATTGCTGAGCTGACCCTTCACACCATGTGACTGTAATGTGTTCAAGATGTCCAATGCAGGAGAGAATGCATTTGATTCATGTGAGCGTGCGTGTTGGGTTCAGTTCGCAGTGCTTTGAGATGATTCAAGAAATTGGGTAAAGCATCTATACAATACTCCGATATTATCATTGGTATTATTACTTGGCAGTCAAGTTCTTGGAGCCCTGACATTTGCACAGTGAACACATCCGAAACCTGTCTGCCCTATTTTCAGTCAGCAGTATTTAATAAAAAATAAAAAAAGAAGCTTCAACAGGCTGATTCCACAACAGTGAGCTACGGTGTTCTACAATCTGACAAGCACACACAGATGAGGAACTAGACATACTGGCTGACTTAACCAGAGATGAACATCTTGTGTACATCTCTGATTTTAACTAACAGTTGCATAAAGCTCTGGGGACTTGGAAAATTGGGGTACCACAGTTGTCATTGTCAAGTTAGAAGCAAGACCATCCACTTCTTTGTTCAATGAACTGACAAGTCACATGAAAATACTACACTTAGGACTCATTGCATGTCATGTAAGTCTCACCGTCGGCAGTAGAACTCACAGTGTTCTCACAACATCAAACAGAAGATTCCCTCAAAGAAGGAGCATCTGATTCGTTTGTTTTCCTAGGTCTGTGAAGTTGGAACATCGGCCCCCTGTAAATATGTGTCCGATTTTCCCTCACCGAGCTCGACTGGTCTCTTGAAGCGTAGAGAGGGGCGACCGGAACAGAATCCCTCTCAGCAGGGTACCTATGATCCCTGTCCCATTCAGATCTTGGGTAGCCACCACTCCCACTAGAGAAAGATGTCCTGTCACTCTGGGGTGAGTAGCGACTGCCGACTGCCAGGGACCTCTGTGCCTGCTGCGACAGGTGACTGGGGCTGTAGTTTCCGTAGCTGCTAAACTTAATGTTATGGTCAGTGGCCGAGCGAGGTACCATGGGTGGCGCTATGGGGTCACGGGGTTCACTGCGGGCATCTCGGTTGCCCCGAGCGATGGTTGCAAATTTTTGATCGGCAAGATTCTGGCTTCGTCGTCTCCCCTGCACCTGTTCACCTGAAAACATACAAAGATGTCACAGATAAAAATGTTTGCCACAGTGCAGAATCAACAATTCATGAGACATCAGGAAAGCTGCTGCACTTTTCAAAATCACATGTTGAACATTAACAACAGAGCTATGAAAACTCTACCTGGGGTTTGAATCTAAGACTTCTCTACATGTTCAACAATGGAGAAAAAAAATTAGCACTGCTACCAACACATGAAGTAGGAATCAGACGAACTCCACTGTTGCAGCCAATATTTCTTCTTTGCATCTTAGATGTTTTTTAATCACACTAAACGGCAAGCATAAATTAACCAAACCAATCAACAGTTCTGTCTGACACGCTGTTTTCTGTTGTCCTTAATGCCCACACAGCCTTACCTTTGGACAAGGCTGCCCAGGCATGCTGCACTCACTAACTTGCGATCTGGATCCTTGCTTAATACTGTAAGTGCAATAAAAGTCACCTAGAAGACACAGTGTTTGGCAAGGATACCAATGTTATTACAAAATAACAGCAACAGGAATTTCTAATTTGAAGTCTCACCTGGGATATCACTAAATCTGTTTCTAAGTTGATTGAACTGGCCTTCTCGCAAAATGGGTCTCTCATCTGGTGCTTGTCTGTCCGCCACCTGTGGAGCTTCTTGTGGTCCGTCTCTGGGACCAGCGCGCCTCTCACCCTGCGTTAGACCCTCAGGCTGCTGTGCTTGTCGCTGGCTGATCCTGCGCTGAATGTCCCGCACACTTTCTCTGGGTGCGGGGGATGGGGGTGAGGTAAGCGAAGAGGACGTCCCCGCTACTGGCTGAAGCATCGCATTTGTTTCGCTGCTGCTGCTGCCAGCGCTTCTTCCACTGTCCACCTTCCTCCAGGCGTCTGCAGTTCGGCCAGTGATTGTTTTGGGTGGTACTGGTGGCTTGGCGGTCACGACACGTGGTCCATTTGATGAGGTAGGTTTTGGCCTGGCAGTAACTTCAGCTCCTGTGCTAGCTTCAGGCTGTCTCCAGTCAAAGGTCTCCTGGCCATTGGAGAAGTGCGTCTTTGTGACTACATGATCCCCCTGTGGGGAGTGAGAGTCTTGCGAGCTCTGTGTGTCCCGGGAGGACTGGGAAGACTGGGACTCATACTGCCAGGGCCGGCCAGAGCGAGGTGGGATGGAGACAGGCTGCTGGATGACCCTAACACAGGCTGGATGATCCTGATACGAATGGAATGAAGGTGAGTCTACCACTCTCACATCCACAGATGGTGGTTGAGCCTCGGAATGATATGAACTGGAGCCACTAACTCTGGAAGACTGAGAACCAACCCTCGCCTGCTCCGTCCCTTTAAAAGCAGCTGAACTTCTGTGTTGCTGTAACACGCGTCTGTCCTGCCCATCCTCTTGCTGTTGCTTTGGTGGCAGCTGAACTTGCTGTGGCTGCAGAATGTCTGAACTGCGTCCTTTGGGAACATCAGTCCCTAAAATGTCAGGGGAGCGAGCACTTGTGGAGGGTCTTGGAGGAAGCTGAACCTGCAGCGATTGGGGCTGAAACTGACCGGATGCTGAAGACCGATACCCTGAGTCTGTTCCTTTGTCTGCCGGTCTCTGATGTCCGTCTGTCATGCCTGGATCCTGCGTTGGTGGTCTTTTAGCACGGACTGCTGCATCAGACAACTGCCGAGACAGTGTGGGCCTTGATGTTTTGAATAATGGTTTGGGCTTTATCACTGTAGGACTTTGATCATAATTGTCCATCGCAAATGGCATATGTTTCCGCTGTGGTTGCGGTGTCAGAGGTCGGATGTTTGGCCGCCTTGTGGGACTCGAAGGGCCATTCCATTCCTTGCTGAATGGCCTTCGCACAATCGGGGCAATGCCTGCTTGTCGCAAATCGTCGCCATAACCATCCCCCCTTTTTGTAGGGCTGCCAAGGCTGTTGCGTCTTTGCGGTGAGGTAGACTTGTCAGAGTGTGGTTTCATGAGGGACTCAAGTGAGAACACCCAGTGAGTGGCAGTATGCAGTCGCTGGTTGATGAGCTTGGTCAGGCTGCGGCGCTGGTAGAATAGGATGTAGGCTGACTTTGTCACCACCTGATCACTTGCCAGGGCCTGCACCCGACGATCATCAAAATTGCGCCACGTCCCGTCCACTGTGTTCTTGCAGAACGCTGTAAGTACACACGAAACAAACTGGCATGGCCTGCACTGAAGTATACGTTTGAGAAGTTGCTTCGTAACTAATATATCAAATGCAATGTTGGGAAATAAATACACCTGAGCTTTTCCTAAATGCTGAAGTAGACAACTGGTAAAGAATAGAACCAACACTGTCTTTGTTATGAAACACTGGGTTATTGTTTTGTTTTTGTTTTTTTTAATAAACAGCATGTCATCCTTTCCAAACAATAAGAGCACACACTCGTTTTTTTTTGTTTTTGTTTTTTTTCCAAGTTTCACTCATAGTCATAGTAACTTTATCCTATCCTTCAAAACCTTCTCTTTCCCCTTAACCCTGGTGGTGCTGAGAACAGAATATTCCAAGCTACCTCTGCAGCTTTTGCAGGATAAGACAAATTATTTCACTCAGCAAAACCAGGGTTCAGTAAAACAGCAAATAAGAACCGTACACCTCCAGCAGGTATTTCCTCACCTGTGTAATGACCACCATTCATGTTGCCGTAGTGGTTGGCCACCCCAATGAGGTCATATACCATGTCATCACGGACCTGGATGCCCTGCTGCACCACGTGAGTCGTCATGTCAAGGTTATCCACAGGAAAGTTGACCAGCATGTTCAGCTTGTTGCGCCTCATGCCCGTCTGGTTACAAAACAGGCAAACTTACACAGTAAGTACAGGTTCTCTGTTCCCTGTTTGTAGCCCACCTTTGCACTGACAAACCTAACAAGCTGCAGCCCTAGTACATGCTTGAAAAGTTCTTCCCTATTTCTAAACTGAAAAGCTGGACCTGATTAGCTGCATGAGACCTATATTGTTAGTGTTACTTAACTGTGGAATCACATCATGCTGTATATATGCACTATAGCCATCAAATTCTCAACAGCTGAACCTGCAAAACTGGGCTCAATACTCTTGTTGGAAACAAGCTTTGGAATGCACAGTATATCAACCTTACCCAGTAAGAATCATGGACAGAGCAACTCCATGCAGTGGAAGAAAGATATTTCACACAGCAAATTTTGGAATGTGGTGAGCTCACCTGCTTGAAGCGCTTGAGATGCAGCACAAGGATATCTGGAAGCGACCACAGCCCAAGAGTTTTGGTGGCACCTTTCTGTGGCTTCTTGCAGTGCGGACATAACCAGGCATCCTCCCCGGCAAGCTGAAATACAAAAGACAAAACACCCAATGTTATAATCACGGGCACGAGATGATCATTTACTGTCACTTGTAACTTTCACATATACCTCTCTATCTGCTTTAACTCTCTCCATGCTAAGATCCTTCCTTGGGGCCCTCACGTTTACAAGCTTCGGCTGCAGAGGTCCAATTCAAGGCATCGCCAACTTTCTATTTTTATTCTCAGTCATGACATTATGAATACAGTGCTACTGAAAATTAATGTGTTTCTACCAGTCAGAGGGAAGCAACCATCTGTTAATATGCTACTAGGAAAACCTGCCAGTAAAGGGACAGTTAATGACATAAATACAGTGCTACTGAAAATTAATGTGTTTCTACCAGTCAAAGGGAAGCAACCATCTGTTAATATGCTACTAGGAAAACCTGCCAGTAAAAGGACAGTTAATGACATAAATACAGTGCTACTGAAAATTAATGTGTCAAAGGGAAGCAACCATCTGTTAATATGCTACTAGGAAAACCTGCCAGTAAAGGGACAGTTAATGACATAAATACAGTGCTACTGAAAATTAATGTGTTTCTACCAGTCAAAGGGAAGCAACCATCTGTTAATATGCTACTAGGAAAACCTGCCAGTAAAGGGACAGTTAATGACATAAATACAGTGCTACTGAAAATTAATGTGTTTCTACCAGTCAAAGGGAAGCAACCATTTGTTAATATGCTACTAGGAAAACCTGCCAGTAAAGGGACAGTTAATGACATAAATACAGTGCTACTGAAAATTAATGTGTTTCTACCAGTCAAAGGGAAGCAACCATCTGTTAATATGCTACTAGGAAAACCTGCCAGTAAAGGGACAGTTAATGTTAACCCTGCTTTGTTTTCAAAGACTATGTTTCTAAAAGGGTAAGCATTTTTCTGAATAACACATGTCTTGAATTCTTTTCATAAGACAGTCCTTTGAAACGAATTTCTGTCTGGTTAACATTTTCATGTTTGTTTGTTTGTTGTTGTTGTTGGTTTTTGTTGTTGTATTTTTGTTGGTTTTTTTTTGGTTTTTTTTTGGGGGGGGGGGGGGGGGTTGGTTGGGTTTGTTTGGGGGTTTGGGGCGGGGGGGTTGGAGGGAGGGGGGTGTGGGTGGGTGGTTGTAACATCAGTGTCTTATGAAACAAATGGTATCCACCAACCTTCTCCTCTTGTGTGTACAGCTGAAAACACTCATCAAGAGAAATTTCAACAGGTTGTGTTGCTGACGCTTGAACTCGATTCACGGACACATGTTCCACAAAATGCTCCATATCATCTTGAATCACTCTGTTCAAACATAATGTCCACCATGTAACTGGTTTCCCATCAGACCTCCCAATCTAGCCCAAAGAAGTTATAGCAATGCAGGTCACCTCACCAATCAGCAGCAAAAAAAATTACTTCATAATAAAAGACAGAATGTGACCATAAAAAACAAAGTTAGCTAACAGCAGTACAGAACAGAGTAAAAATTCATCAACAGAGCATGCAAGCTTCACTTGACCGAAATCCTGAAAATGAACAGGAATGCACACTGGCAGATAAATTATCAGAACCATATATTATGTGATAATAATTATATGCTTAAGATGGACAGATGTAACTGCAAGGCAAGGAACAACTCACGCTTCCTTCACTTCTGGGTTCCACTCCGCAATAAGCTTCAAGTGTTGTGGCCCAAACTCTTCCCCAAACATTGACAGAACCCTGAAGGACAGTCATGACAGTGTTTATAAATACACGATAGTAATAAATAACGATAGTGGTGCATACATTTTCAAATTAAATGAAAAGAATCTTTGTAAGATGAAATGTAAAACGAAATCTCACGATGTGAACAACAACAACAAAATTACTTTTGGGCACCCCTCATACATTGTTACTGGTACCACTGGAAATCTTACATTAATTTTTTGTTTTTCAATGACTGAAGCTGACATTGCCTGACATTATACACTGCCTGTCAAAAGGAGAGAAGCTTTAACTGCAGCAACAACAAAATTACTCTTCCAAATCAAAAACCTTATCTATACAATTACCTATCCACCGTCTCTGTGTATAGAGGCATCTGAACTTCCTCGGATAAGTATGTCTTCCTGGAGCTCCCATCAACAATTTGCAGTCTGAATAAGGAATGCAGCCGCTGAAATGTTACGATAAAAAAATGATTAAATCAACAGAATTAAATGCACAATGTTAAACATTAGCAATGCTATAGATGTGTTGTTGCTGTTCAAATGTAAACCTTTACAAGAGACTGACCATATACACAGGAAATGTTTTCTGAAAAACTCCATACAATTGAAGATGTCTAAACTTTATACATCTCACCTCATGTGTACCTCCCCTCCCTCAAGCCCCACCACACGCACTGTACTACATTGTATACAAGTTACAACTGATTGCGTGCTCTCTCTCTCTCTCTCTCTCTTACACACACGCCAGCGCACGCACACACACACACACACACACACACACACACACACACACACACACACACACACACACACAAGTACACCTACCTGTGCAAACACTTCTCTTTTGACAGCATCACCCAGCCTGTGCAAAATCTCCTTCTGCAAATTTTTCAAGTTGGTCTCCCTGGAAATTTGGATGACCTCTGGGCTACAAAATCTGGAATATGATATCAAACAGCAAACATATATTTCCATGACAGCACTGGAGCAGAAAGACGGACAGCCAAGGGCGAGGCTGAAGTACCTACACCACCAAGTAACCTTTCTTCAAACACCCGCAAGGCCATAAAGCAAGCAGTGCCTTTTGAAGTGTTCATGTACATATAAGGCCGAGCAATTCTTTGACTTGTTAATCCATACTATGATCTTGCTTGTTTTGTTTTGTCATTATTAGTTCAGTTTATTCATTTTTTTCTTTAATTTCCTCTCAGCTGTCACCTGTACAACATACAGTGTATCAGTCCTGAAAATGGTGAGTATTTTACTAACACTACTAATTTTACTAATGCTTGCCATGACTGGTGGGAAAAAAATGCTGGCCGTACTTGCCAGATGTGAGTGCAGTAAAACGAAGCAGATTTTTCAGTGTCATAGCAGTTAAAGTATTTTCATGAGTTTTTCAATTCATCCCTTCAGAGTCATAACTGTGAGAGTTTGGTTTGTCAGCCAAAGAGTAAGTCAGTTACCTCAGCTACTACCGTGTCTGTATTCTGCAAGACACTGTTCGAAGCTGCCATTTATTTATTCATTCTATTTATGTACCGCATCAACTCAAAAGCAAACGAGCCGCCAACTTCAGATGCATCAGAAGCAGAGACACCTCCTGGTTCAATTTTTATTTCTGACTTGTACATGTAACTTTTCTAACTCTGAAGTTTGGCTAGTAAGTTTTCTAGTTTGCATGGTAAAAAATTTAGAGTCACTAGCCAAGGGCTAGTATGAAAAAAAAAATCAAACATTCAGGGCTGTGTGTGTGTGTGTGTGTGTGTGTGTGTGTGTGTGTGTGTGTGTGTGTGTGTGTGTGTGTGTTTCATTTGCGTGTGTGTGCGCGTGAATGAGTATGAGTGGATGCGGGTGTCGCGGCAGAGGGGGTACAGGTTGTGAAAACAAATGTACTGAGCCAAGTGTGATTTCTTACACACACACTGACACTATGGGCAGTATTGATTCTATGTGCATGTATTAGCAATAAAGCATTTATCTTTTGTCCGATATTCAGCTTCAGCTAAGGTAATCCAGTGCATCTCGGCAGGAACTGCGCTGAGGGGAAAGACACACCTATGAATACAAGTAGGACACGCAGTGCATAGATCTACATGTACTCTAGTGGTTAAAGCCTGAGCATATACATGTAGTTTTACCACCTGTCTGCATTACTTCAGCTTCCTCAGCCAAAGCCCTTCCTGTTCATTCACATTCACGTCAGTCCTGATCAGATTCCTGGCCACACGCCAAGCAGTGATGGACCAACAAATCAGGCTAATGACGCGTTTGTAACGACTGAATTGGCTGCAGCTGAACGACTACTCCATGTATCATACAGGGTTTAAAACGGTCCATAACCCAAAAAGAGGAAAAGTGAGCTGCATTTCGTGACAATGTTGCAAAGCCAGGAGGATACGTCTGCCGAAAAAAACTGCGTTATGCTAGGTGTGTCCAGTTTCACGCTTCCACCCGGAATTTAACACTTTATTTTTTGGAAACATTTTAGAATTTGACAAAATCTGTGCACTTTTGTGTGTTTTACCATGATTTTAAGTGCTTCTGTGGAGGAAACACACTATTCGGGGGGGGGGGGGGGGGATTTGTGGAAATCCGCCAAAAGGTGGAAGATCTTAATGATCTAAGCTCCCAACAAAAAGCTTTCTGATGTGTGAAAAATGTTTTACAGAGTTAACTCTGTCACAGTTGGTTGCAGAGTTTTCAGCGCTTCGGGGACCCTTATAAAACCAGAGCACAAGTTTGCCATGACATTATTTGGCTTTTGGTCAGTGAGCGAGACACATCGCTACAGTGTCCAGCGGATGTTGAGTGCTGCACGATCTTTCTCGCTCAGTGTCAAAACGCAAACTGAGCTGTGAATCACGCTGCCCTTGGCTTTTATTGGAGTTTCAGGGATGCTGAAAACTCTGCAACTGTGACAGAGTTGACTGTGCTTGCACGGTGGACTCTGTAAAATTTTTTCACACTTCGGAAAGCTTTTTTTTGGGAGCTTAGATCTTTAAGCCCTGAATTCGTAACACCGGTGGTCGGTTTGTCAACACCCGAAAGACCCTCCCGCGTTTATCACTGTCCTAAGGTTAAGGATAGGAAGTTGTCGAGAGATTTATGATACATTCCCATTTCATGTCATACTTATCGGTGACTTGACACCCCGAGGTTGATAATCAACTGCATGTCAACTTTGTGTGTGTCACTGACAGGGAGACACAAAACTGTCTTTTGATGTTGAAAGCTGCATAAAAGGGAGTGTTTGATATTTGTCACTTACATAGTGAAATTTATCACCAAAAATAAATTTATGGGCTTACAGGCATACATGTATGAAGGAAATGGATATTCAAAGCAAGAACGACAGCAATAAACTTTCTCAAATACTGCGTCAGAGAAATGGAATGAATATTATTTACCAAAGACTTCATCAACAATGCTAAAAGTGTGGAAAATGTAACATTTGAAAGGCTGTCTCATGCTCAGACAAACGAAACACAATGTACGGTAAGTAAGACTATTCAGATGATCACTGTATCATGTACACACACACGCACACGCACACACACACACACACACAAAGCACAGGCGCGCACTGACACAGACCTTTCTGGAGAGTGACGGTCTGTTTCTACATGCAGCAGCAAAATCTGTATGGTGGGGGTCTCGTAACAGGCAGACTGGCCAGCGGGTTCGCTCTCAGAAGGGTGCATCTCGATGGCATAGACGTGGTTGGACTCGGGCACATCAGAGAGAGGCTGCTCGTTGCTGTAGGTTGCATGGAAGCCATCTTTCGACAGGTGGCACAGAACTAACTGTAATGCAATCAGAGAAAAGGCAGCATACATGTAACTGGCAAGTTCAACATCAAACAGTCCACCAGTACGAAAGCGCTAGGGATCGAGATCTCGAAAACACACACTCAAACACTCTGACCCACATCCCGGATACACTGCTTCTGTGTGTTGCGACTAACAACAAAACCTAAAAAAAAACACCCCACGAAAGCAACATCTGAATTAATCCACACACCAAACGTTTGTGCTTGTAACCATTTTATTGTTTGCTTGTGTGAGCATGCACATGTATGTATATACATCTGTGAAGCATGTATTCCTGGATATGTATTATTATAAAAGATTTGTCTGTTAATACTGCCTACAACTTTTAGCTTTTTAGCAAATATGCGTGTAGGCTGTTATATCTGCAAAACCAGAATAGCTCTAAACTTCTGAGGAGGGGAATTCAATGGAAGGGCCTTTCAATTGGTAATACAATACACGTCTCTTTATTCAAAACTGTGTCATTCAGTCCATCAAGACCATGCATTGTTACCAGGCACAAGGACCATTTGATATGAGAAGCTGATTTGTGCCTTTGGTCAACCAAGGCTACATACATGTAACAACTGCACTATAACCGACCTCAAGAACTTTATCAGTGCTTACCAAGTCGGGTCACTAACCTATTTCAAGCCAGCACAAAGGCCAGTTTTTACCGGCTGAGTACTAACAATAACGATCACACGTGAATACCTGTAAAGGGAGAAAAGGGCAGGTGAGTCACCCCAAAACAAGGCAGCAAAGGTCCGCGTTCTCACGGGGTCAGGTAAACAAATAAAAGGGGAAAAAGAACGAATGTGTGCTACTTTGACACACTTATAACAGGTTTGTTCTAAGGAATTTGACAGCAAGTACAGATGTATTTCAGGGGTCAGAACGGCAGGGTAAGGGGGTGGCGAGGGGAACGGTGGAGAGAAGACTGGTGATTTATCTTGTAACTTTTATCACCATTTTTTTTTTTAATGCGTCTATCACCACATTGTGACATGTCTATCATTCAGCTAATTGAACCGCTCAGAAATGTGTGTGTGTGTGTGTGTGTGTGTGTGTGTGTGTGTGTGTGTGTGTGTGTGTGTGTGTGTGTGTGTGTGTGTGTGTGTGTACCTGTAAGTGCGCAGTATGACGGTTCTTTGAGCGGGGCTGGGCCGCTAGTGCGCGGGTCCGCTATTGCGCGGGGCCGCTAGTGCGCGGGGCCGCTATTGCGCGGGAATGAAATATACGTGTGTGTGTGTGTGTGTGTGTGTGTGTGTGTGTGTGTGTGTGTGTGTGTGTGTGTTGGATCAATGGGTTGATGGGTGGGGGGGGGGGGCACAGGAAAGCCCTGTGATCATGCTTTTCTAATGTGGAAGTTTTAAAGCATTAAATCACTCATTTGTGTAGGATGGGCTGAGTGATTCACTTGATGAATGTATGTTGACAAATTCAGACATGCTATATTCTGGCTCGTGATTAGGCACTATACACACTATGTTTGACATGTCACATTTACGGACTCCTGCAGATTTTTCATGTGATATGAACCTGACATTTTCGAAGATCAAAATATTGCTCTTATTTTCATCTGTCATAATGTATGTCATATACTTTTGTAGCTCGAGGAAAATATCTCAGATCATGTGCTGTGACTCACGAGCACCAAAGTGATACAAAACAAATTTCAAATTTATATACATGTATAAATGTTACTTTGGCCATTTGAGTTTATGATGTATTTTATTATGAAGAAGTACAACCAATGAAAACACTCATTTGTCAGATTTTTACCAATACCGGCAAGTCGTCCATAATACTACGCGTACATTGACCATCACCGTATATAATAAGCATTTTGATATATACTTCATTTCTGTTTGTTTAAATGATAATAAACCATTGGCAAGTGGCATAATAATTGATTTAAGTAGTAAAAGAATCTGTTTATGATTTAGACCAGCTGTTTGTGAATATCACATAAGTCGTCGAAGCGTGAAAGCGCGCCTTTACGTTAAGGGCTGTAACTCTGGTGCATCCCTATGGATTCTTGGGAACATTTTTGAAATACAATCAGGACATCCTAGGAAGACATCTGGCACCATCGTAGTACATTCCCGGGGTGTGTGTGTGTGGGGGGGGGGGGTTGCACGGTAGGCCCCGTCACCTTGGCAAGTATTGCTTCTTATAGATGATATGGCAGCGCAATAGCGGCCCCGCGCAATAGCGGCCCCGCGCACTAGCGGACCCGGACCCGGACCCGCGCAATTGCGGCCCCGCGCACTAGCGGACCCGCGCAATAGCGGGCCGACCCCCTTTGAGCATGGCTAAATTCCTTTGCACGTAGACCCTGATTACCACTAGCAGTGTAATAGTATTTGGTACAATGGGTCGATTGTTATCCATACTGTTTCCACCATTGTCAACTTCCCCTTCATGGCATAGGAATGCCTAGGGAGGCAGGTGCAAAAACATTAATGCAAGAAACAAGAACAACAAAAACAGGGAAAAACATTATGTGTACTCTGCTTGGCAAACAACTGCGCGAGGGATAAACCCAAGCAAACTTGCCCTTGTGTGCAACAGCATTAGCAAAACTAAGACCATGCAGTGCAAATGGTTCAAGAAATGGGCCTGAGAAAAATCAAAGCAACAAAATCAAATGCCTCCTGCCCAGGCAAACAGACTGAATCTGGCCATTTGTATGATGACTGTACAGCAAATCACCCTCACACGAGAATTAGTTAGAGCTGACCCCCCCTCCACCCATAACCCCCCTCCTCCCCCCCCCCCCCCTTTCACACACACAAACGCACACACGCAAACAGCACATTAACCAAACAGCCGCACGTAATCCATTAAATAGGTCAAGGTAAATTTGGAAGAATGCATTTATGACAGTGACAGCACACGGTGAAATGACATGTTTGCAGCATGGAGTGCACTGCACATACCGGGTACATGTATATATATATATCACTTTATGTTTACATGTACAGGGTTGGATTACAAGCCCACACTCTATTTCCATCAGCTTAGCTTTCAACCTAGCCTTCAAAGGGAGCTATAAAACCGCAAGGTTAGCTTGTGAAGCTGGGTACTGTAAAACTGGTGTCTTTATATCTTTGCAATTACATACACGTGTATTGCTAATGGAGCAAGATTTCCAAAAAGATGTGTATTTTACTTTTAGTACACTTAGAGAATTAGATTCATACAGATCTTGAGCACACTCTTTCCTGCATCACTCAAATTCAAATTTTGTGATCATGACAATAAAAACGCGATCTACATAGCGCACTGGTAGTGGTACTCAGGACTACATGTAACCTGTGACATCCTGCCATTTTTTTTTTTTTTAATGTTTAATGTCCCTGCCACCTAGGTGATTGGGGACATTTCTAAAAAAAAAAAAAATTTGTTTTCTTTAATTACGATATTTAATTACAATGAATTTTTGTTTTAGTTACGTCATTTATTCAGAGGGGGCACTGGCAAGCGCTGAGCACTCGGCCTAGCCCGCAGGGCTGGACCAGTTTTTTTTCAGTTATGTAGTGTATGATGGCACACCAAAGGCCCTTATCTGTACATGAGATGTTTATTAGTTAAAAGAAATAAAATTCAGAACCACCCAGATTAAAAGTATTTTAAATTCTTAAAAGAATATGCACAGATTTACAGTAATATACAGATAAAGCAACTAATTTAAGACTGAGATTGATAGATAGTTTTAAGTGCTTCCTAGAGAGAAAAAACAACAACACAAAACTTCACTGGGAGAACCCCCGCAGCGGCATAGGCCATAAGGTCTCGACCTGGAAGTTCACTTGTTTGGTCTTAAAATCAGTTTAGACCTGCCACTAGCCTACTGCTACAGTCACTCCGGCAGCCCTACGATTCTTGAGCCCTGCGGCGAGTGTGCGGTTTGGAGACGCCGCAAAATGTATTTTCTTCAGTCCTGACGCTTCGCGGTCACCTATCGCTGAGGGTTCGTGCGGTGACCCTTTGAACTTGTCTGCGCATACTCCGCGCGCGGCAGTGAGGCGGCCACGCGGCCTTCGAAGCACTGCCGCAAGGTTATCGCAAGGCAGCCGCACGCGGGAGCCGTGTGATCGGTGAAAAATTTCCCGGCGTCCTTGCGTCTCCCTCAAGGCTTCCGTCAGACGCTACGGCATCCGCGCACCCAGCATAAACGCTGGGGCTTGTGTACAATTTTGTGTAGAAACTCTGGATTTTGCAGAGAAGCTGAGTGACTATTGTAAAAATAATGCCACCTACGGGTACAGGAAAAAGGGGAAAGGGCATGAAAATGGACAAGGATATGGATCCCCCTTCAGATGCTGAAAAGGTCTATGACGAGGAAGACGACGACAGCAAGATGTCTGCAAATGAAGTAATTGTGCAGTTTTTTAGTGATCATCCATATTTTTTTGATGTTTCCCATGAGGACTACAAGAACACAAAGAAGAAAGAAGCTGAGGTGGCCCAGTTTGCAAAAAACATTGGTTGGAGCCGTGAGTACTTTTTCATTTCATACTGTTGGCCTGTGTTGGTTTTAACATGTATGCAAACATGTGCTGATTTTTAATTAACTGTACACATTATATTTCTTATATATATTTCATTATAAGTTCTTCATGACTATATATACTCACTTACCCCTTACACTTACAATGTCGTTCATATATAAAATTTATGTAATTTCTGTGTGCAGCTGAAGCAGTGATGAAGCGCTGGAAAAATCTAAGAACTGACTATGGCAAGCTCAGGAAGGTGCTGGGGAAGTCTGGCCAGGGTGCTAAGAAGATGTCATCATTGCAGCAGTGGAAGCTCATGGCACTTGCTTTCCTGGACAAGCATATCCAGCGACGGGGCTCGGGCCAGATAGGAAGGGTAAGCATCAACACTGAATTTGTTAGTGTCCTCTTATCCTTATCCTTGCTGCCAGTACATAGTTGGGTCTTAGCTTTAGTATTATTGTAAACTGTTTGTGCTGATGCTTCAGGGTGCCGAGGAGGAGGACATGGATGAGGTTTCCAGCAACGACGACACAGAGTCAGTTGCTTCAATGTCAATGTGGCCCAGCAGTGTTAAACGCGAGCGGTGTCGGAGCAGAAGCCCAACCACCAGCTCTGGGGTGGAGGTGAAGAAAAAGAAGATTGAGAAGCAGCAGCAGCAGAGGGATGTCAGCGAGGTACTGGTAGACATATTGGAGTACAACAGGAAGAAAGATTTAGAAGTAGAAAAGAAGGTAAATAGGCGTGTCTGTCTGCCTATCTGTATGTGCACAAATTGAAAACTGTTGCGTAACTGTAAATAGTATTTTGTAATGTTAAACCACCAGTGTTTAAATATTTTGCATTGTCTTCTGTTTCCACAGGTGAAAAGTCGCTTGGCAAAGCAGCCTACAGAGCGGGAGATGTATGCGGCTTGGCTCTCAAGTGTGGCCATGCAGATACCAAACGTACTGTTCCGGCTCTTTCAGTCTGAGTCTTTTGACCTCTGCATGCGGTATCTACCGGAGTTACAGGATGGGCCTAACACCACCTTCCCCGGTGTTCATGCCCGCACAGTGCCGACACCAGCAACAACAGCCATGGCAGCAACCTCAACAGCCACCTAAGCAGCTTCATTAAACTGCTGGTAGGTTATTTAATGTTAATAATGAAATAAACTGTTCTGTTTTGCATAATTCTATGTGTGGCAAAACATTTTATTTAATGTGCATTTTCTTGTGTTTAGAGACGGAGAACACCAGTCCCCGAGTCCAACAGTATGTGGAGCAGATCCTGAACCTCTGTTCCACCGTATTTGCTCCCAGAACATCATCTCCGAGTCGTTACGCATAGCCAACTAACCTGACATAGGCAACCCCAACCTTGGATACCAGACCTCATCCGCTAACAAGACACGCAGGACTACTCCACGTTGCAGGAAGCAGCCCGACAAACCCCCCTGCGCATGCAGCATCATCACAGAACGTTGTCAACATTCTGCTTATTGAGAAGGACCATTTGCAGGCTATGAAGGAACCATTATATGTGTAAACTACGAAATGTGTGATTTGTGATTATGAAACACTTTCATTTATCAAATTTTATGTCACTTTGTCAGTTGATGACACTATGAGCTATATGTAATTAAAGATATTACATGCATGTTAAATAAATTGTCTTTTCAGTTATTATTTAAGACATGGATTCGTGCTGGTAGTGATTTGTTGCTTGATCAGTTAATGTATTGATCACTGTTTGTCGGTCTGCCGTAAAAGTGGATTACCGGTAATCATGAGCATTCTGCACCCACATTGACCCAGATGAACCTGTCATTAGCGTCCACCAGCCCAAGTAGCTATGGAAAAGAATCCCCAATAGTTGCAATAAGCACTACCAGACTTGCCAGGGTTCTTGATGAGGAAATGCTTGCCATAGATCTATGGCAACGCAGGCATGATGAAAGCTCCACTAACTCCTGAAGGCTTCAGGAGGCATCAGCCACCCCCACCCATCACAGGTTGATGCGGTCTGCAACACCTCTTCACTGTACTTTGCAACTATCACGTCGCACACCTGGGGCAAAAATTGCGAGACAGCACTGTGGGCGACAGAGAAACTGAGGACAAGGCTGTGAACTTCAGTGAGTTAGTCGGCTTCATACCAGCCTCCAGGGGGATTCTGCTCTGTTCGCTCTTCATGCTATGGGGACCGACACACACCAGCATCTCATTGAAGACAGCAGGTTCCAAGCAGAGAAATGACTTGAGGTCTCCCTGGCATCAGTTCTTGCATCAGGGTGTCGTAATGACCCAGGGTAGCACACTGCATCAACCAGGACTTCACCCACACCATTCTTCCCCTCCTCCTTTGTTGACATGCCTGCCGCAGCTCTTCTAGCGCTACAGCTACAATCACATAAATTTTCTTGTCGCTGCTGCACCTGTAACCTGACATAAGCCAGTCTCAGGTGATCAGGAGGGATCAGCGCCATCTTCCAGTGCTCAAGTCTGATAAATGTTTTGATCGCTGAAAATGCCTGATTATATATATGTTATATATATATATACTTCTCAACAGATTGCCGCAAGGTACCTGTACATGACACGGTAATGGTACGGGCACAGTAGGGAAAACGTGCAAAATCCGCAAGGTTTTTGAAAAGTCGTACGTGCATCTGTAGTGGGTCGTGTCTGACGGTGTCAGCTCTCGCATGTAGCGGAGTGTGGTTGACAGTGCGCATGCAAGCGGTGAGAAGGGCTCACAATACCGTGGTCAGCCGGGGCCGGCCTCTGCTCGTCACTGTGTTGAGCGAGCAAGTACAGTGTATTACACCTACAGTCGTGTCTGTCTTGGCCTCTGTTGACCAGGTATGTTTTATGTTTACATGTAATGGTATATTTTAGCTCAATTCGCATAGTGGTGTTGTATCATTAGTACAGTAGTGTTTTATCAGTAACTGATTGTCGTTTTACCAGCATCTGTAACTGGAAATAGCATGTGCACGTGATGGTCGTTAAAGTGTTCTAGCCCGTCGCTTGCTGGGTGATTTCTGGTGATTTAGCTGAGTGGTTTTACAGAAGGTTTAGAAACCAATAGTTACGGTATGGTAAACGGTAAGGAAGCGACGATGCTATGACACGATTGTGACGACACACGATGGTTCATCTTACGGAGGGTTTTAGACTTGATGTTTATGTTTACTCAGTTTATATAACAGTCGTGTCTCTCTTGGCCTCTGTTGACCAGGTGCGCCACAAGTGTTGCACATTGTGGCACATGAGGAAGGGGCAGGGGTAGTCTGGCTGGGTGCTAAGATGTCATCATTACACATTTACAGCATTAGTACAGCATCAGCAAGGTGTCTGTAAGGCAGCTTCAGGATTACCACTGCTGCCGTACGATTTTTGCAACTGTCCGAAAAAAAGGGTTTTGCTTAAAAATTGTGCGGCGACCGTAACAATCGTACAGACACTTTGAGGTGACTGTATTGTGGCCATGTGATGCAGGATATGGTATGTCTATGGGCTACGGCGTTGCGGTTTCGAAAAAAAATTTAACTCCCCGTAATACTAATAATCTGCCACAAGCTGGCATGGCGTGTAAAAATCCTCAAGAGTGCCTTGCAATGGCCGCAGCAACCATGCGGACACCCGGGGATTTTGGTAGTTACGGGCATCATAAGATCATCGCATCCTTTTTGTGACTGTAGCACAAACATCCAGGTCTGATAAAACTGGCTACATGTATTCATGGTGCATGAACTAGTAGCAGTACACTGTACTAATTTAATACTTTTAGTAAGCAAGGGCGACAGCTGTCGCAACAGGAGGCTTATCACCTCGATCTGCTTTTTCCCGAGAACACACACTCATGCAGTTGTCTGCAGAAAAGTCACAATAAACATACCAGTTTGGTTTATGTTGGTGGTGGTGTTTTGGTTTTTGTATAATCAGTAATTACTATTAGTTTTTGTATTTCACTTTTCAGTTCATTGTTTTATTTTTTTGTTTTGTTTGTTGTTGTTATATATAGTTTTTTCTTCTTGGGGGGGGGGGGGGGGGGGGGATGCGTTGATTTGATTGTCATCATTTTACTTCAACTCAGTCACCTAGAACACCATGACTGCAAGGTGGTTTTGTCTGATGCCAACCTACCTGACTGGCTGGAATTTTGGTATCAGCAGCAACAGCATCCCTAAGCTCTCTGACTGTGTCATACACATTCAGGTTCAGCCCGATGCGCACCTCCCGTGGCTGTTCATTTAGCGCCACCACCGTGACATAGACGGGACGAAGGCACTTCTGCGGTAGAGGCAATGAGACGCACAGGTATGGGTCGAATGTGTTGGAGTGTTTGTTGCAGTGCGGACAGGTGAGAGATGAGCGGTGCAGTGCCTGGAAAAGTCTGGACACAAAGCTGCTGGTCAGGCTGGACTCTGCAGCATCAGCCAGCTCCACGTCCGACAAGGAGCGACTCGGACCGACCACATTCTGCAACGAAGACAAGAATAGGCTACATGAAAATCTCATGCAGAACCAGTAACTTGAACAAACTTGAACAATGCTGTGATGGCAGTCATTTAAACTTAATGTTACAAGCCTTTCTCTGTACTGTCTTTTCTGTGATAAAATTGTAATGGTAGTGTATACGACTACACATGCATACTTTATGATGGATGATAAAGGTGAAAGATCTAAAACAGTACTGCTGAGTACTAATGATGTATTTGAAAAGCATTCTCGTCTAACACAGGAACACCCTGCTGTAGGTACCAACAGCGTGAAGTGATACATGATGTGATATACAGTGTATAATGTTTACACTACAAGCTGGGCATAATACACTGTATTACTATACTTGCTGAGTCAACCATTTCTGCTTGCATCCGTACCCCCCCCCTCCCCCCACCCGGGCACCCTCACACCATCCCCTTCCCCACTGAACAATTTCTACAATGTCAACAGAAAACCGCTGATCTTAACACCCACTCGAGTGATAAACTGTCCGTCCGACTGACTCTCACGGGACCATATTTTTTATCTATTTCTTCAGCCATGACCTGACAGTGTCACAACCTCCAATCTTCCTTCCTTCCCCGCTATCACCTCCCCTGTAGTTTCAAACCGACAAATGGGAGGGGCGGCGAGGCTATTGTTGCCAAATAATAGTCACAGCCCAAGCTATTCTGAGAATGAGATTAGCCTCTAAATGTAATGGTGGTGGGTTGGACAACAACCAGTGTCCATTAGTGTCTAATCGCCCGCGGCCCGTTGACCCCCAGATAACTGGTACGCATCTAGAGATTCTGTCAGCATAACAAGGTTGGGAGCTGACTGCGATCTGCCCTTATACAGAGAACTCCACTCAGTAAATTTCGATCTCTGTAACCAACTTCTTAAGTTCTTACTCTTAACACGGACTACTGTCTGAAAGCAACTAGGGTTCAGTAACTAGCAGCACTGTGAGAAAGATTGTCACCCCTTTGTAGAACAGATATTTGAAAGGTGCACAGTATCTGATGATGATGATGATGATGGTGTCTTGTAACGCGCTGAAAAACTCCATGCCCAGCATGCTCGTAGCGCGGGGGGGGGGGGGGGGGGGGGGGGGGGGATGGGGGGATGACAAATTTTAACAAAAAAACAAAACAAAACAAAAAAAACAAAAAAAACAGGAGAAGGGGGTGGAGTCTGCAGGGGGGTGGGGGGGGGGGTGGAGTCCGCATCAGAACTTTGAGAAGAGATAGGTCTTCAGGTGGCTCCTGAAGGATTCGGTGGAGGTGCTGGATTTCAGGGAAGGTGGCAGAGCGTTCCACAGAGCAGGAGCAGAGCACTTGAAGGAGCGAGCTCCAAAGCGCTTCTTGGTGGTGTTATCGTGAAACCCAGGAATGGACAGGCGGAACTGAGATGAGGAACGAAGAGTACGGGATGGCGTATATGAAGGGATGAGCTCAGAGAGATACTGTGGGGACTTTCCATGGACACAGGAGAACACAAGGGACAGAAGTTTGTGGTCAATTCGAAGTTTGACAGGCAGCCAGTGCAGTTCTTTCAGGATGGGAGTGATGTGGTCTGATTTTCTTGACAGAGTCACAATTCGGGCGGCAACATTTTGTACATGTTGCAAGCGCTTCAGCTGACAATCCGGGAGGCCATACAGAGTGGAGTTGCAGTAGTCCAAGCGTGAGTGAACCATTGAGACTGCAATAGCGTTGGCCGTCTGTCTGTTGATGTATGGGCGAAGCTTCCCTAGCAGTCGGAGATGATAGAAGCAGGTCTTCACTGTTGCACTGACATGACTGATCATGGATAGCTCACTGTCAATGATGAGACCCAGATCCCTCACTGATCTTGTGTAAAAATAGATGCCTGTGTATACATACATGTATGACATGTATACATGTACATGTTTTTTTTGTTTTTTGTTGTTTTTTTTCCTGCAGTCCTGTTTGATCAGACAGACATTTTTGCAACTTCCCATGAACCAGTGTTACTTAAAACTGACGTGTAAAGTCAGATCAGTAACAAAGCTGAACACACTGACTGGCACAGCTACAAAGTTCTGTCCAAAGTTATAAAGCAGAAGTACAGGACAGTTGTACAGGGGTAGCCAACTATCTACCACACTTGTAAATTTATTTTATAGACGTAAAACTAAAAGCAAAGATAACACTTCTGGTCAAGAACTGTACACTGGGTCGATGTCAACTGTGTAGAGCTAGAAATAAAGTGCAAAATGTGTGACAGTAATAATACTGATAACAGTTGATAGGAATTCTAACATGAACTCATGGGGTGTGCATAAAAGGTAATTACAGTGCAGATTACACACATGTATGCATGCACAGCCTTGATCAAATACAGAGTTTTTGACTAGATGTATGTATACACATGCACAGTTCTACATTCAAGTGAGTAAGTGAATTACTGCAACTAGCGCAAGAGCCGCCTTAGGGTTGTGAGTAGTGTGACATCCCTTTTCCCAAATCCTACTCTGACTCAGAAAAACCATGTCACAGTGTACTGAGTGTGGTCTGTAACTTAGTGTAAGTGTACAGACAGCACTAGAGCAGTGCCAGAACTCCTTTTGTAACCTATGACCAGGTATGCTTGACTGGACACAGTATGCGAACAACTGAGGGGTATCAATCATGCGCTAAGACCAAATTGCTTTAGGACAGCTGGTTTAAGTTTTTTAACACTAAGATGATTCATTGATTCACGTACATCAATTCATTACATGTCTAACTTGATAAATTATTGTTCCAATGTCAGCCATACACTGAAAACTGCATAGACCAGTATGCTTGCAGCTTCATAAGTTCAACTGTTCAGGAAATAGTGGCCAGTCTACCTTGTCTATTGCTGCTCTGTTTTACAGCCATTTTTAGAACACAGCCAAGCAGATATATATAATATGCAGCCAAGCAGGTTCTCCTCTGCCATAAAATGTTGCCACAAAATGAAGACTGAGTGCCACACAGGCCAGGAGCACCATGTGCTGATTTACTCGTAGCGTATGTGAGTTTAGTGATTCACATTCATGGGTCTGTGTCATTTTATACGATCCATGGCTAGAGTAGAGATATATCTTATTATATCCTATATATAATATTATATGATCTCATTGCATGAGCAGACACTCTTCAGGAAACGAGGGGTAATTGTCCTTAGCGTGATACAGTTGGATTATACGTCTTTTCAGAAAGTTCTACATGTACAGTAAAATACTAAAAACAAAAACAGGATTAAGTTTGATTTTAAAACCTAACCTAGTGTGAGAGGGGTAGGGGGACTTGAGGGTGCTGCAGGTGTAATGGGGGGTGGCTGGGTGTGCACAGGAAAAATAAAGAGTGACAGCAAAGGAGCTGAATCTGCATGGGACCAGGGACACAACAAAACAAGCTGTTTGTATTGGGATGATGGTGATATACATGTGATTTGTTATGACATGATGTGATGAGACATATTGCGTGTGTTAGAAATCTTAAGCTGGGTAAAGTTTTAATGTTGATGTTTGATGTTTATCATTAGTCATTGCCCGTCCGGTTACCGGCTACCTTTTAATTGCCCGAAAGGGACAAATAAAGTATTTTTTAATTGAACTGAATTGAAACCACTGTCTGACATGTTACATGTACCCCTGGAAATATTATGTACAGTGCACTAGTACATACAGCTTCCTGATGAAAGAGTCGTAACAGTTAGAGCACCAAGAAGGGAATATGCAGCAAGTACTGTAAGTTAATTTCCTATAAATACACACAGTAGTGCATTACTGATTTACCTAGTAAAATACAAACCTTTGTTTGTTTGCCTTTCTTCTTGCCTTGTGGCTGTGATGGGGATGGCAACATCAAATCCTCATGAACTCTGTCAAGCAGCCACAACAGAAACTCCTGAGCATCATGTTGTGAGTTGCCCTTGTATTGAACGTTATATTTTCCTACAATAGCCTTGAAGTCAATGGATATTTCACTATTGTACTTGTCTGTCCACAAATACTTCAGCAACAACCCTAGCTGTTCAGTCACATCTCCCTTTGGGCCTTTTGATCCAAGTTTTTTTGCACTGTTCCTTGTGTTTTTTAGGTCATCTTTGTACAGATCTGTGATAAAATACTCCGAGAAACTGTCTGTATGACTCAAACACTGAAGCACAGCATTCATAAAGCAAGTGTTTCCATGGTTGTGAATCCCAACATTTCCGGGTGTACGTTCCCACTTTGCTATCAACATGCTGGGATCAGTAATCAGTGGGCGACTCACTGAATCTGTCACTTGGCCCTCTCCGTCTCTGCCTGACCTGTGGTCAAGAGGAGGGCCATCTGGTCTGTCTATTTCTTCATCACCAGCTCGTCTTCTGAGAGTAGGTGTCCACACACCAGTAGCAGGCGACGTCCGAACTGTTGATGGCATCTCTTCCTTGTTGAGAGAAGACGCTGAACCGAAGAGATTGTCCTTTTGAAGTGCACGACTGACTGCTTTTTTCACAGACTTAAAAGAGAGTTTAGCTCTTAAACCTTTCTTTTTACTGACGTGGGTATTTATCTTGTTTGTTTCTGTGTACGATCTCGAGTCATCACTGTCGTCTGTTGTTGACAAGATTGCACTGCGGCTTACATTACGATGTGCTTCTGTCAGCCTGTCCAGCACACCTGAGGCGTTGATCGTATCTTCTTCATCCTCTAGTACATCCCCATCAGACGAGGCACGTTGTCTCCCGCCTGGAATAATATGTGGCATCATTGGAAGGTGTTAAAAACTGCAACAACCCGCTGCACATTTGACAACAACAGGTCTCCGTCTCGTTCGGTCTCACCTGTTTGTCTGTCTGCCATTTTTAGCACTGGCATGATGGGAATATTTTGGTTTTCAAAACGAGGCTTGCGGTATGCCATAATTCATTGATTCACCACAATGCGGACAAAAAGTGTAAACATAAGAAAAGGCAGACGAACTGCTTTTGTCGATGTTTTCGTGTTAATAATTTGACATCAGTGACTGTGGATCTCATAGAGTAAGAAAGCTCAACCCATCGTTATTGTTTAACTTGTCTGCCATCAGCAGGTACTGAAGATAATTATGCGTCAACTCTGCAACTGATTTTACAATGTAATAATGTTTTTTTCGTATCAGGTTGGTCACCTCCGAAACGCTGTCGGTTGTTATTTTATAGATAAGCGCTAGCTTGAAGTCATTCGCACTGTCAACAGGCATCAATTTTACGAACTTTGTTCGTCTTGTGGTAAATTCATACATTTGCGGTATGCGATATATGGCGGGAGTGTGTGGGAACTAGGTCACCATGTTGCGCTCAGCGAGGGCACTTCTGTTTTGAGAGAAGAAGACTGTAAACTATATTGCATAACTTCCTGTTTAATGTTTCATCGGAGCTTTGCCGGTCAGATTCGCGTGTACAGGGTAGTCGCCGTTTCTGCTATTGGTATCCCTATTATTCCAGGCAGTTATCAATCACGGTACAGCATCAGTACAACTGGAACTTGACGTTCTCTGCAAATGTGAAAAGAGCGGAGGGGGTGGGGTGCTGGAGTGGGGTGCTGTGATGGGCTGTGACATGGAATGCATGAACCTTCACTGTGCATGTCCATCTGATTTAAAAAAAAAAAGGGGGGGGGGTCTGTATTGTCTTGTATAAAAGTCACCACCTGCAAATTCTGATCCATCAGGGAGTTCCCCTGGCACGTGTAGGATTGCTTGCATCACCACCAAATCACTGATGTCCCTGTACATGTGGTCGCTTCTGTAACAGTTTATTCAACTGGATTTGTTCTTTTTCCCATTTCAGTACACTTTATTGTTGAAAGACCTTAGCACCCTGACGTCACCACTAAGGATGCCCGTCAAACACAAAATGAAGAAAGTGTGCCACCATGGACCAACTAATACCTTCACTGTGTCCACACCAATTGGTGAGATGCTGATCACCAGTTGTCCAAAAGGCCTCCATTATGTGAAACAGAGTCCAGATACCACAGACAGTGTATTCAAACCAGATAAGAGGTAAATCACAATTCACAGTTTTTCACTAATGAATGCCTGAGTCTATCTTTCCTGAGGCTGTCAGTTCTTCATGTACTGGTATTAATTATACTATTACAAATGTGGTGTGTTGAGCATTTATATCTCTTTATTGTGGATCTGTGGTGCGGAATATCATCATCATCATCATCATTTTTGTCACGTGCAATATGATGTGCAGTGTCTCATGTCTGTTTGCAGTTGTAAGGTTGAGCTTCAGTCCCAACTGTATGAAGACAATGGTTACACCTACACACCAGCACTTCAGAGTATTCAGTGGCTGAAGAGTTACTTTGATGGGGAACAGATTGATAAGATGCCACCACTGTGTCCATCAATCCTGTCCGAGGGTATGCAAAATGTGTCATGCTCTTCTTGACTACCTATATCAGGTTGTGTTTGGTGCCATGCCGTTTGAGTCATAGTGTGTACACAATACACACATGTACATACTGTATGGAAAGAGACAATCCTATTCCTGATAAAAATTTCTGTGCAGTTTTCTACAATGGGTTGTTTCTTAACACATGCTAGTATTTTTGTCACAGAGAGAGTGTTTGTGTATGTGCGCTTTAATTTATAGATGTTGCTTGCTTCGGTATGGGTGACCTACCCCCCTCCCTCAACCCCCATGCATACCAAAACAAGCAACATTCTTGGTTATACTAAGGTTATACCAGTGGGAACTTTGTTTCCTGTGTTTGTAACTCAGTCATATATATATGATGCTGTGCCAAAAGTTCACACCCAAAAGTGGACCAGCTACACAAAAATCAGATCTTGGTTTTCAGTTAAACTTTTTCATGATTTTATGAAGGCTTCTTTCCTCTACTGAAATATATATTTCAAAAGATAGTTGAAGTTGTGGTGTTTGCAAAAATCATGTTTTAATGAAGTGCACACTGTGTGTCACGTGTCGCATGGGACAAAGTATATTTATGTATACCTCTAAAATAAATTCATTGACAAACAAAATTCTGCATGGAAATGTAATGGAACCTGGGTAAGAAAGATAGAAATGGGTTTGGAAGCTTTGAATACTGTTTCATGTGCAATTACAAATGACACATTTTGTCTTGTGTGATGAGCGACATTTCCGTGGACTGAACTTTCTCTCTTAAAGCCGGAGAACTAGCGGGTAGTACTTGGGGGGTGTTGTTATGCTATGTTTAGTTGCAGTATTTGTATGTAAACACAGTTACAAGTCAGTGAGAAGCCATATTTCCATAGACCAGCATACTAATGTGTGGCATGTCGCAAGTCATGTCCAGGACAAATTACTAGGGAGAGCTGTTCTTTTTCGGAAACAACACTGCTAACAAACACATTTGTACAACACGTAAGAAAAGAAACCACAACTATAGTTCTCACTTCCAAACATTTGTCTTTATCTCAGTAATATCACAGTTAATATCACAGAAATTAGCGGCAGACGCTGTACAGCTGCATGTGCTGTGTCGACAGTGTTTCTTGCAAACACAGCTCTGGCAATTCGTAGGAAAAATGCCACTGGCTCCCATGACTCTTCTGGCCTGGATGATCAGAACCAGAAATGTCCTTGCCTCATCCAAAAGATCACAAGGCCCATCTCATTTTCGGGGCAAATGGAGGCGACCTGAAAATAAAATTTCATACAATATATGTGCACATGTGACAAACCAAAAACTGAGGCAAGTGACTGCCTAAAAGGATAATTAATGATATTTGTTTTAAGTTAACAAACTATATTTTTACCAGCAAACATTTATATCCAGACTGGGCATTGCTTTTTCTTTTTTTTATATCAACTGTCGCTTCTTTGCTCAAACGTACACGAAGACCTGAAATTTACCACCAGATAAACTTATGATAAAGAATAGCTACTTTGGACTGGGAATCTCATACTCAGTTTTTTCACTCCACATTCCTTACATTTCATAATAAACAGAATAGGTTTATAAGCCAGTTTGGTTTTGACATGCTTCTGCTTTGTCTTTGGTGTTACTGGTGCAACACAGGCCGTGAAAAACCAATTCAAACTCAAAGAGAAAGAATGGGAGCGCTGTCCCCAGAACAATATTTCAGTCATTCTTTAATACCTCTGGTCAAGTTACAGCAAGTTACAGAAGTGGGATTTTGAATATTCAAAAGAATTCTCACTACCATGTACCTCACCACGTTGGACCAAGCTAACCATACTTCTACAGTGTCCCTAGTAGAAATGGTGATGTGCAACACAAAGAAAGACACTACGAAGAAAAAGAATCGGAGTGTTGTTCCTGAAACAATGTTTGTTACTCTTTTGTACCTCTGATCAAAGCACAGCAAGTTCGAGTGAAGTGGGATTTTGACTGTCAGAAGAAATTCTAACCACCATGTGCCTCGTCACGCTGGACCAAGTATCTACAATGTCCCTCGGAAACTTTTTTCCGCGAATAACTGCTCAGAGCTTGAAAATCGAAAGTACGGGCAAACGAATAATATTACTTTCACTCATTGTATTTGGAAACTGCAAAAGACGCCCATTATTACGATACGTTCGTGCGTAAAACTACTTGATTATGCTGTTGCTCGTCATGCTTGAGTCACTTGTCACATCTCTCACCCGTTCAAAATTGGGGGACAAAAAATCGAAACTTACCTTCACGCGCAGACGACGCCATCTTTGTTGTCACCATGCGGTCTCGTTTTGTAAACGATACCTCGGTCTTTAAAAAATCGGCCATAAACAGAGTATTTCATTTGTAGAGTCCTCACTTTTTCAAAATGCACGCTTGTCACAATGGGACAAAAGAAAACCGCGTGTGCTTTGTATTCGCTCTACTGGCTTCAAATGCTGGCAAAGTGGACCTCGCTAGCCTCCATCTCAAATCTGATGTCCAAAACGAGGCTGCCACCATAAATAGTATGCAAATGAGTGTCTCGCGAAGTCTCGGTGACGCGAGAATGTGATTACCCGGGCAAGACAAAATCTGTGACGAGCGGCAAGCGGAACTTCGCGGGGACTTTTTTCTCGTACAAACGCGAAAACACGCATCATAATATACCGAAAAACACAGATTTGTTTGTGTTTAATGCAAACACAAAGCCTAGTTGGCGTGGTTTTATGCATTGGAAGGAGTGAGATGAAATCCTATGGTCGCCCTGTCAAGTCACCATTTTGACCCCGATTTTTAGGCCCCCAAAACTGTTTCTATGGCAAAATAACATCACTTCTGTTGGTTCAAACAAGACCAATTTATCTCAGCTATTTCCTTAGCCAGATATCTTTATAAGAAACCCAAAATTATGTTGAAATGTGCAGAAAAATAGGTTTAATGACATTTCAAATGTACACAGTGTACCGCTGATGAACTTTTGGCACAGCATCATATACATCTGATTTATTTTGCAGGAACATTCACAACCAATGTGTGGCTGAAGTTGCCAGATGCAGCCCCGTTTGGACAGACCATTTCATACAAGGAACTATCGCAAGCAGCAGGCAGTGGTGGTGCAGCCCGAGCGGTGGGGCAGGCAATGGCCACCAACCCCATTCAGCTTATCATCCCATGTCACAGGGTCATCTGTAGTAATGGTACTACTGGGAATTACGGAAGGGGGAATCGTAATGCAGTGAAAGAGTGGTTGCTGCAGTTTGAAAATGGAGAGGTGTGAACTGTTGGAGCTGTTGTTTTACAATCAGAATCTGTCATAGGGCAGTATTGTAGATGCTTGCTGTCCTGTGAGGAACTATCTGCTTGTCTCCACAACAGCAGTTCCTGAAGCTGTGGTTTCCAAGAGGCACAGATTTTGTTGTTAACCAGTGCATGTACTGTAGTGAGAAGAATGAATCATAATTTTGTTTGTCAATGTCAGTGTGTCTTGATCTGACGAATGATCAAAAGAGCATTTAGTATTTTCAGATACAGTCAAGTCTTGGTGCTGATTGTAGTTGTAAACTGTGATCAAAATCCGGAAGTGTAGTTTCAAACTATTTGAGAGTAACTTTCTGTTCTACTGTTTGTGCCATACGTCTGTTTTGGGTTGTTGTTTTTTCTGAATAAAAATAAATAATATTACTTTCACTCTGTGTGGGTAGTCTTGACATTGCTTTATAATTTAATAAGTATCAGTTGCTACATTCACTGTCTGCAGTGAGCATGCTTAAAAAGTGTGACTCTAGTGACTTGTCTCATGCTGTGGAATTGATTACTGATCGGGAATCAATAGTAACAATAATCTGACCATTGGCATGTTAAAATGTTTATTCAGGATACAAGATGTCCTCTAAAACACATAACCATCAACTTCTGGACTTGTAAATGAGCCATAAACAAATCTTTACATCCACAGTAAAAGGATCATATGTATGTAAAACAAACAAAAGTACTGTTTTTACACCATTAAAGCAAAACAAAACACAAATAAACAAACATTGCACTGGGACATAAAGCTTGAGAAAACTGAAAATGAAAAGGTGCATGGCAGCCATTTGTGATGATTTCAACTTTGCTTTGAGAAAAGCAGAGAAGTAAAACTTTGCTGAAATGAATGGTAGAACAGAAAAACAGCAGACCTAGAAACAAGGGGATCTAATTTTGGGATCGCATAACTATCGGGTATCCTGCCTGATTTTTAAAAAAAAAGTATCAGTCTCAGTTCATCAACTCTGCCCATGCTTATGCTGTCTTTCTGTTACCATCCGAGCATAGCTTAATAACCACATTTCTCTAAACCAAACTCTTTGAAGTGGACTTCATAGATGGTGAATTTCATGGCATTGGCCATCATTGTACAAGTACATGTGTTGGACACACACTAACAGTCTTTGCATCTCACAGCTACCCTAATTTGCAGGCAAGTTTCAGGCTACCAAATTGAAAATGCTATATATTTGAGCAATTAAGTTTGACACGAAAGATCACTCTCAAGTGTAGGATGACCACAACCTCTTTTGTTACAGATTTTCACTTTGTAAATATGATTATATGGTACATATTTCAAACACAGAAATTTTACATCAAGCGAAATATTTACGTATGTAAGATGAGAAACCAGGTCACAAGCATCAAATTCTGATTGTCTGCTATACATGAAACAAAAACAGTACAGCTGTAACTGCGGACAGTGAAGCCACAAACACTACATGTACAGGGTCTACTCTTACATGATGGTCAAACACCACATTAACAAATGGCTTGCAAGATCATTTCAAATATATGTTGAATCAGAGAAAGTGGATAGGGGAGTCTGGAAACTGCCTTTACTATCCTTAAAATCATTGCTACAGGTGCAGTGATCAACATCAGAACAAAATAACTCGCAAAAAACATTTGACACACCAACTTTTGTTTAGAAGCTGTATTGCACAAGAACTTGTAATGCATAAATAAGTAATGTGTAGGCAGTAATGTCGCAAAGGGAAAATAAAGTTTTTCAAGCAAATATACAAATTGGGCTTAGAAATTTTGCAGAGTTTGGGGGAAAAGAGGGAGATGTTAGATGATTGACAATAACTGCAAATCTGTAAATCTGAACTTCACATTAAATCCAAGCTGTAAAAGTAAACATTAAAACTAATCACTAGAAAAAAGCCAAGGCTTTGAAACGGCCACAAAAAAAGTAGTTTATCAAGCGAAAGCATGTGACGCGAGGCCATGGCAATGATTCCTTGTGATTTCCAGTTTCCCTTATCCACTGTCTCTGGCTGAATGGACAAAACATGTATTGCACTCATTTACAAATTAAAGCTGTGGACAACTCTCAAAGCATCAAAAAAGTTTTCTGAACAGACACTGTGACTATTGCGTCAGCTCCAGACACTGTGTTCTTACCAAGCATCAATATTAAGAAGATGGAACCTTAAAAAAAAAATATAAAAAAGTGGAGGATAATTTTAGGACACACATCAGACACAGTTTTAGTATTATGCATGTCCTGCCTTAAACAACGATATGTAACATCAGTTTTGAAAGCATTTTGGTTTACATGTATATAAATGTGACAGTGTCACAACTTGTTATAAGGGAGTGTGTTGGTTGCCAAGAAAATAAACCTGAATGGATGTATGAGTGAAGTGATTGTGAATCTGACAGTGTAAGACTGAGAGATTTATCCTTTCAAATCGTTGGAATGTCTGGATACTACAGAAACAGATAATTCCCCTTTGCTACCACAACGTGATAGTCGCAAAATTTAATGATTAAATGGTCCACAGTACAGATTCAAGTTTGTCCACAACACAAATAAATGCACTATCATACATGTCCATCCAAGCACCAGCCTAATAAGACTGAAAACAAATACCAAGATGACATGGCCTCAAAAGCACCATATATCATTACACCGAATGACAGTGTAACACATTGCACATGTACAGTGCATCATCGGGGAAATTACAGAATATTAACCCCCTGAGTGTTGCTACCAACAGTTCCACTTCCAGTGGAACATCAGTATGCCTGTGCTGAGTGTGTTTCACTTATGTATTTGACAAGTGGGACTGACAGCAGCACTCAAAGGGTTATTTGAGAAGCAGCAAAACATCTCCTTGGGCACAGGGATTCGTTGCATAACAAAAAAAAAAAGTGATCTGGACAGTCATGCAAACAGAAACTTACATGAAAAATACAAAAAACTTATTTTACCACTGTTCACAAACAAAATAGATATTGAACAGAAATGTAAGTACATGTATATGTGCATTTACATGCACTTCACAAGAACTGTAACTCTTTTTAACAGCTGAGTGATTTTCTGCACTTTCATATTCTTGACCCCAATGGTACGTAAAGCTCTGCCACTGTAAGATAAACTGTACATGTACATCTAGATTTAATCAATCCACTATGCACAGATGTACATAAAGCCTCAGTTCTGAGTCACACTTAGTAAGCATGTACATACATATATATATATATACGCACTATACACATATCACATTTAGGGTTACTGTCGGAAGGATTACCTCCACTGCAAGCACAAATGTGTGGACTACTTTATTTTCTGCCAGTGTTAAGAATCCAATCTCATGTACACTTACATAGTGCAGAAGTGTCCCTTGAAAACAGTTCAACTGCTAACCTGCCAGTTTTTCCCCTTTCTTTTCAGTGACCACCACCAAAAGCTGACAACTGTTAGTTTTAATTAAAATTCTAACACTGACAGTAAATAAAATTAGCTGAAGCGTCTTGCTGCATCTTGAACATAGGTTCAGTATCAGTTCTTGTCCACCAGTAACAAACAGCACCTGAATAAGGGGCGTCCATTCATTTTTTCCCATTCTTGCTGTTTGTAACTACCTTCCTGCCTTTCTCTGGCTGAAAAAAACACCACGAAAACATAATGAGAAAAAAACAAAAAAAAACAACAAAGGAAAACAACAACAAAAATGCAAAATACTGTATTATACAAAGGAAAAAAGCGTGACGTATTTGGCATAGTTTTCGATTTTTGTTGTTATTTGTTTTGGTGCTTTTCTGATTGTTTGTTTTGTTGCTGTTGTTTGTTGGATTTTTCTAGGCCTTTCAAAATAATTGGCACTTGGCCAGAAATTCTGACAAACTCCCTACATGTTTCATCATGAAAGTTTGCCTCTGTAAACAGCAAGAGATAATGTCTAAAAATGTCTAAAATCAGCTTTATCAAACTCACAGGGAGTATTTTGAATGAGCATGTCAGGTCTTCAGTAACAATCATCACAGCAGCAGCATTGTCAAATTCTCCACAGTAGTTTGGTGCACTGAACAGGGTGACCAACTGTGTTGCAGAGAAGAAATAAATGAAATATTAGCACATAATGTATAATGCAACAAGCAATTAAGCGGGTTGTACTGCAGGTTTTTTTTTTTTTTAAATATAAAGTAACACCGGGACCCCGGCCATCCCCTCGCTTCAGCTGTATGAATTTTTCATATTTTTCATGAATGCAAGTTCCTGAAAAGGCCATTTTTCTCTTGCCTCAGTAAGAAGCACTTCTATTTATGTGGTGTTGTAAAATACAGTAACATGACAAAACATGTGTGCAAAAATGCACAATAGTGCAAGTACATGCAGCTTATCATGATCGACATATGTGCAATACAGTAACTATTCTGAAATGACTCACCTGGGGTGGGGGGGGGGCTGTTGCTGAGCTTGTTTGATTGGTTTACTGGTGGTGCTTTTCCTCTCTAAAGGAAACTACACGTTCATATATATGTAATACTTATTATACTCACTTTCCTCTTCTCAAAGAACTGGTAGCCATCTTCAACAACCTGCACAAACATGTACCATGGTTATTTTTTTTCTAATCAAAATCAGTGGTGCCTGAAGGGTAAGTACAGTACATCTACTGTACTCCAAACCTTTTTCTTTTTTTTTTCAGTTTATACTGTTTTGCTCAGCTAAAACTATTTAAAACAATCCAGGGGGGAGAGTGTGTGTGTGTGTGGGGGGGGGGGGGGGGGGGGCACACAACATTTTAAATGGTTGAGTAACTGGAGGTAATACAATGTCTCTTCTTACAAAGTAGAAAATACATACCTGGTGAGCCCTTGTTATCAGACTGCAGTCAAACTTACGAAGAGTCTCTTTGACAACATCTCCACCAAATGTGTAGGA
Source organism: Batillaria attramentaria (assembly GCA_018292915.2). Classification (NCBI taxonomy): domain Eukaryota; kingdom Metazoa; phylum Mollusca; class Gastropoda; family Batillariidae; genus Batillaria; species Batillaria attramentaria. Next base: position 1,499,112 of record JACVVK020000006.1, on the reverse strand, counting down.
TACGCCACGGTCATTTTCACCCCATCCTGTGATGTCCTGTTTTAGAAATGGGTGGTAAAGGGTATTCAGTTTTCTGTACACAAATGCCCTGAGCTCAGACAATATTTCAACATTTAGTGTGGGAAAAATTTTGCATGGCATCAGCACAAATACCAAGGAAATAGCCTGCACACTGATCACATGACACACACTGACTTCTTTCACTTGCTCGTTATCAAACTAGTACAACTTACATCATCTGGATCTGACCAGAGTAGGTCGCATATAAGCCCATGATCAGGAACGTCAAGAGGGCGCTCAATGTCTCGTAACTGAAACACATCACACAATATTTGAATTTGAAACTGCACTCTCCTTTCCAATGGTAAAATAATCTTAACTGACAGTCATACCATTTACAAGATAAACAGTCTTTCAAAAGCGCATGTCATAAAAGCACCATATCATGGCAAAGTGCTTGTTTTCAGCCATCTTACAAAACATGCCATGGACACACCTCAAACTGCTTTAGATGTATTTGTCATACCATGGTTCCATCTTGCCAATGTACTTGCACACACAAACAAATTGAGTGATGTGATCCAGGTGCTTAGAGTCTCACCTGGTCTAAATTATTGAGATCAGGTGACAATCCCCCATGCATGCAGAATATTGTACCCTCCACAAGAGCAGCTGTAATAAAAGAGAAAGGTAGTTCGAAAAATTGAAAAAAACGAACATTATGTGCTGATTCAATGTAAGCAAAATCAGAGTACCAAGAACACAACATACAAGTTTAACTGAGTTTTACTATCATACATGTACCAGCAACTGCACTGCCACAAACAGATTTTTTAAAAATCTACATGCATATGAGTACACAACAGCAAGTCTAACTGACATGCCAGTTTTTTATGCGTGTACTCCTAGTCCTAGAAACATTTTCATGCATACTGAGCCAGATCTTCCCAATATATGCAAACAGAACATGTGCAAACAACTGACGTCACAAAGTGCCAACTGATCAATGCAAGACACTGTGCTGCACCCCACATGGAAAGAATTCTCTAAGCATCTGGCAGATGGTGTCTCTGTTCCCAGATAAAGTCAATAAAGCTTACCTATTGGTAAACAGTTGAAGCAGTCTGTGAAAGTTTTCCACAGCTTGATATTGTACCTCCGCTTGCACTCATCATAAAATCCATAGATTCTGCAAACACCAAGTGCACACACTATGAAACTGCTATTGATGAAGGCTGACATGAACAAACAGTCACCCACACTTGTCTCCTTCCTGTGGGGACTTAACGATGTGATGCACTGTGGCTTACGGTTGGAATTCAATAATGGACCCATGCTTGGTACCAGAAAACTGGGTGGGTGTTTTGAAATTTAAAGTCTTGTGAAACACAGCTAACCAAATAATAATGTACTGCCAGCCATCATGATACACAATGTGTGTACTGAAGTCAAACTGGCAAACAAGTCAAATTCTCTTGTGAAAGTATGTGTGGAAGACTGAATTCCCAAATACCTACCTGTTTATGGATGCACACTCATGGTTTCCTCGCAGAAGGAAGAAATTATTGGGATACTTGATCTTGTATGCCAGCACCAGGCATATCGTCTCCAGTGATCGTTTGCCCCTGCACAGTAAATGGGAGAGTATGGCATGAAAATTTTCTTACAGGCACACTGCACACCCATTCAAGAAACACTTTTATAATCTTCCTATGGAAAGTACAGGACAGAAACTCTGAGAATTAAATAATACCATAAACCAAAAATAAACAAATAAATAATGACATAAATACTGCTACATATAGATGTCATCTGAACGGGTCATACAACGTTTACAAAACATACAACACCATTAAGTATTTTCAGATTCAGCAGACAATTACCTGTCCACATAATCTCCAAGAAAGAGGTAGTTGCACTCAGGTGGGTATCCGCACATCTCAAAGTGTCTGATGAGGTCACTGTACTGACCATGGATGTCCCCACAGATGTTTACTGGAGCCTCAAGTTCCACCAGCATTGGCTGTTCCAAGAAAATGCCTCTGGACAGCTGACACAGCTGTCTAATCTGTGATTCTGGCAGTTGTACCTGTCAACAGAAAAAAAATCTTTCCTTTGGCTAACTCAAAAAAAGATCAAAAGACCATGACATGACTTTTATACAAAATTACAGGTCACACACAACTGTGATACTCAACAGAATTTCCATTCATTTCTTTTTTTTTCTGGAACATTGCAGCACAGCCACCACAAAGAGAAAATGAGCTAATTTAAATTTTGTTAGATCCTTCTTAAGTATGTGTGCCTGGTTTGTGTCTTGCAGTTTGAAATTCAAAACAAAACTATGATAAATGAACCAGCTGAGGCCACTGGCTAGGCAGAAAGTTGTTCATGAAAACATTTACAGCATGCCTCTAGTCACAAATATCCCACCATTCTGACAGCAAAACTAATCAAGGCAATTTTGTTTAATTGTCTCACCTGTTTTCCAGGTTGATCCTTCACTGAAAGGAGCTGAGTGATAATGGAATCCACATCAACTTCTGGTTTGTTCATCATCTTGCAGATTTGGAAGAACACCGTTTACACTCAAGGTGACTCCAGCACAGACTGAAGACGTAGGTAAATTTCCAACACTGCCCCCAGACACAGATTAATACAGAGTCCTCTGTCACTCTAAATACCAACAATTTTCAGGAAGACAACTGCCCTCGCTGACTGCACTAGCAAATGTTTGGTGTCAGGAAAGAACAGCAGCTGTGGCAAACCAATCCATCATGAGGCCTGGAAAGAACCAGAAGCAATGTTACACGTGAGACTGTTCGGAACTATGGTGACAGAACAAACAAAGAGTTTTAATTTTGGGGATTTTTTTCTTTAATTACTGTTTACCACCATACATCATGTACCTGCAAGAACCAGAAAATGTGGTAAAACCACAGACAGTACTGACAGTCTCTCGATCTGTAGTCTCTACAGTAAAACACAACCAAAGCTGCAATAAATGAAGCCAACTGATGTTAGGTCAGTGTGGTACTGCATTATTAATCTGATGCAGGAAATTGCATTGGGTCGTTTGTTCCTCTCACATTTTACATTTATTATTGTACAATTATTCTGCTTTCACACACACACACACACACACACACACACACACACACACACACACACACACACCGGCACACACACACACACACACACACACACACATTCTCTATAAACTGCCATAATGCCTTCTCCTCTTCTCTCTGACATGTAACAACTGCCCTTCAAGTACACGTATGTGCACAGTCACCTAGCTTACACTACCACAGTCCACTCTACCAACATTTCAATTGGAAAAACAAGAAAAACAAAGCAGTCACGATCATACATATCAAATGTATAACATGAACAATCTACCGGTATAATCATTCTTTTAGTCGAAAGACAAAGCAGCCTCATAATACAAAATGTATAGCTGATCGAAGCAGTTCCTATAGCCTATGCATGAAATTTCCGGCAAGCCGCTCTGCTGTCGATCCCCTGGAGCGCTCCTTCGATTCTTGCAAATGAGGTGTCAGTGACCATCACCTGTTCGTTCCTCCAACCGGCTGTGTATCGACAGATGCCTGATGCAAGACCGAGCGCTATCGAGGGATCGCCGTCCGCACGATGACACATATACCCCTCGATTGACACTGAAATTCTGTTCCTTTCGTTTTCCTTAGCACAAGCACGCTGTCTCCAAGAACTGCGAGCGATATGTCATACCAACGACGATGCTATTGCAGACGGCATTCCTGCTTCCGGTGCGTGTTTGGTGCAAGCCGATCGATCAGCTAGTTCGCAAGCACGCCACAATGCTAGGTCAAATAAATATGAAGTCTGATAATTTTCTTCCTTGAAAAAGAAGTACAGCTTCACATTATTTCACAAACCGCTCGTCAAATTTCTTCGAACGCTCGCAACAGAGCAGCCGATCGACAGAGCCTAATTTGTTGTCGTCTGCTAATTTATTTTGTATCGTCTGCTTCATTTCCGGTAGGAAGAACGAAATTAGCCTGCTTTGTACAACGTGTGACCGTACCTGAAAGACTCGCATTAGGTTGCCGGCTGGATGACCAGTGTCTTGAAAGTCTCCTCAGCATCTGTGCGGACTGATACATCGGCCGATTCCTTCACGCGCCATTGGGTTAAACTTACCAATTGGTCACATGACGGTTGCTCCTGGAAACCGTGTGGCATCATCATCATCTCATGGATTGTGTTTCCATGACTCCACACAGTACAACCAAGACCCTAGATCCGCTACGTACAACCAAGTGAGACGGTGACTGAGGATGGTTTTCGGACCGATTCAAAGATTGTGTGTGTGTCTGTGTGTTAGTGTATGTGTGTGTGTGATGCTAATTAAATTTCCCTGACATCAGACCTCCAGCCAAGAGAATCTTACCTCAAAGAACAGACATTTCAGATTCTGGGCTTTAAATAATAAAACGTGGATTTTGTGCTTATGGTCAGTATCATTTAGCTAATGTAGCTGCTGTTTTCACTAGATTAACCTCGCTTGCTGTCAGAATTCTGTCATCATCATCTTCAGTACCCGGCTGTGGAATTTCAAGAAGGGAAAGTTGCAGTACACTGCGTTTCCAGGGGTTCAAAGATCCTCAAGGGGTTTCATGTTTTGGCTCTTTTTTTCTTCTTCTTTTTTTTTTTGGGGGGGGGGGGGGGTCCCCTGCACCTCGCGCTTTCACAAGAGATGACAACCACAAAATCTATACAGGGGTGTAGGAACCACGGGGGCCCAGGCCCCCGTTCGATTTTTGGAAGGGGGGGCCCGAATATCTTTGGGCCCCCCTTGCTTTTGATAGAGGAGAGGGGGCCCACCGGTGGTGGGGCCCCCTTGCTCTGCTGTCGCAGGACACAATCCTTGGCAGTCCACACACACACACCTCCCCACCCCACCCCTCTTCACCCCGGCCGTATGGCTCACCCGACTTAGTGGGCCCCCCTTCCTCTCAGCATCTTCCTACGCGCCTGCTATATATATATATATGAAATGAATATAGGTTTGTATGCATCTTAACCTCTGTTGGCATCATGTCTCCACATTTCAGCCTGTTTTTGAAGGTTCCCTAAGATCTTTAAGGTAATTCTGTCAGACATGCTGATTATATATGAATACTCAAGTATCTGAGCGTAATCAAGGGTTACCCACAAAATGGCTTGTAACAGCCAAAAGCACTAACTGAGCTATGAACCACCACAGCTCATATGTGTCCTGAAGTTGACACCACCATTGCCATGGTACCGCTTTTTAGTACATGTATCAAGAAAAGTCTTTTCTTTTTTTCTGACGCTATTAGTGGAGAATGAATCTTTAACCACAACTAACGCCAACCAGCTGAATTCCTGATGACTTAGCATCACTGGTGCACAATGCTCTCCCAATGTGTCAACCATTCTTTCACACCTGCAAGTGATGTTTGTTGTTTTGTTATTATCTGAAATTAGTGAAAATGGGTTCAAGAAAGATCCAAGCTTTGAAAGAATTCTGAAACAGATGCACTGTGGCAGAAGGCTGTAAGTATTGAAAAGCTATATCATACATCTGGTCAGTGATAGCATTTGGACAGTTCAACAGTCAGTAATGTTTTACATAGCAATCAGGTGTAAGAAACAGTCTTGTTCAAACGTAATAGCATTCCGCTATTCAGTTAAAGTAAACACAAAAGAAACCATAACAATGTTCAGTACGTACCTCACTGACTACTCTTGGATACAAAACAAACACCACATACAAAACGTATCAACAAACCACCAATAAGAAGTGTGAAACAGAAACATTCTTTGTTTTATTCATAGCTTTGTCAGATACAAATTGAACTTCAAAACCTCAATACCCATGGTCAAAGCCTCTACAGACATTTTAATTAGCATGCCGAGCATTGTTGTCACACTGATGCTGCACTTCACCCACTAAACACAGAGAGTTTATCGACTACTACAGGCTGGGACTCCATGGTGGTGTGTCAGTTGTACACTTTCTTTGCAAACTTCTCTTGGCTGATATCTGTTTCCCGGACAACTGTAAAATGATAGGGTACAATTAGACTTGAAGCTGTAGGAACCAGAACAAAATCTGTGTCAAAGTCAGTAAACTCTGAAGGTCAGCATTTACCAGGTAATGGAAGAGCAATACCATCATTCGGAAAAGGGCCTAAGCGCCTGAAATTGTGAAGTGCCTAGGTCATTTTTGCAGATAACAGTACAGCACTCTGAGACAAAATCACAAATTTCATCAAACAAGTAGAGCTGTATTAGTGAAGAGTACATTATTACAGAGTACAAATCTCCGATGAGTAGTGATACAGGAGGCTGGTGCAGTGGTGGGTTGTGGGCTATCAATTCATAGCCAAATTCAAGCATAAAACAAAATTTATCTACAGTAAACATTTAGGTGCAAAATCAGCCTGGAGAAGAGCTTATTATCAAAACAGATAACACATTTATGCAACAGCAATAATAAACTCAAGGCACTATACTTCCTAGCGAGAAACTTGTTACCTACCTGTGTATCTAAATTTATACATATGATTCTTATCCTGGTCATATGTATACAGTCCATATCCAAGCATTGCCGTGGCTGAAAAACATGAAAACATATATATATCAGTAATGACCTTTCAGATCAAAGATGTATGGTTATTGCATTAATTGTAATAATTGTACATCGTTAACCATTTCACACCTTGAAAAGACAGTATTTTTATATCATTATTACTGTGGCTATTGCAGCTGCTCATGAGTATTATGTCTTCCACTTCTAAGTATAATATGCAGAACACAGTACACAGAACACATGACATGAGAAAATAAATAACATCTGATCATGAATCGTACAACTGAAAATTCGGTTGTCTTACACAGGCCTATAATTCCAAGGCAGCACATGATCTCTGGTATCTCATGCCAACCTCTCTTGATGAGGGATATCCCTGAAAAATAAAATGTACAATAACACACTGTCAGACAACCAACACCAACAAAATTATGATTGAATTTTGCTCATACATTTTTCAATAAAAACACGCAGCATTCTTCGATCATAACCATTTTGAATGAACTGAAACGGTATTTCAGTGGCCAATGCATTGTTTCTTTATCCTGAATGCAAACCAGAGGTCGACATTGGCAAAACAAACTAAGAAATAACGGAAAAAGAAACTCCGTACCCTTCATTGCTCCTCTGGACGCCATGTTGGCTGTGCATGACCTTGACAAATATGGCATCGATTTACCGAATATTCTAAGAATCTGCCGCTTCGAGTAATACCAAAGACCACGGTAAGACTACACTGTCGTTCTCCTTTGATTTATCCAGAACGTTAGAGCGAACATGACGTTGAAAGAAAATGACGGTAACAAAGGAGTCTTCCATAAAGTGACATTTCACACCTTGACCATCACATCATGTTTCAGGTCAGTGGCTGGAGCGGCACTGAGGCCGGGGATGAAACACTGGGGCCAAGTATGCGATGATCAAGTTCGGCTTCGGAAAATACATGAACATTTGTTTTTGAGGAAGATTCCTGATTGAGTTTATTTACGTTGGTTACGGAGGTGGGGGATATATATGATAAACATATAGCGAGGACGTAATTTACTTTATATGTATTTGGGTGAAAAGACCACAGCGCCGCGTCGTCTGCTTCGAAAACATGGCGGCGCCCGCGGATGACTATGGAGAAGGCCGGCATTCAACAGGTTCGGCAAAGCCCTGTCGTGCATGTACTGACTTCAAGACGTGGATGAAGCTTCAAGGAAAACCTGTTCAGGTGATCAGGCATAATTCCTGCTTTTTTAAGTCGTATGAAAAGATAAATTATTCACTGAGCAACATTGTTTGAAAGTTAGAGCAAGGAAGGTTCTCGTTCTGACGCAAGAAAGGGTGCCAGTTTCTCACGTGGCTGTTGCTGGTTGTTGTTGTTGTTTGAAACAGTTTCATTCTGCCAGCGAGGTGTTTCACAAATGTGATTTTCAGCCTCTGGTGAAATTTTCATACCTTACATACCCAGGCTGACCTTGTGAATTTTATGCGCAGGACAAACCACAGGACAGAACTGCACAGCGTGAATGCCCGCTCGACACAGAGGAGCTGGGTCGCAGCACCTGGGGTTTTCTTCACACTATGGCTGCGTATTACCCGGACAAACCCACACAGCAACAGCAAAAGGAAATGGGGCAGTTTATTCAGATGTTTTCCAGATTCTATCCTTGTGATCACTGTGCCTCCCACCTAAGAACAGAGTAAGTTCTGCATGTACTTTGAAAAGTGTTTGAAGTCAGTACATCATATTTTGGGAGTCTAAAAAATCATAGACTGTAGGCAGTTACGACAGATATCTGCAGTGCCTTTTTTCTTTCACTTCTCCTGTTAAAACTGTGGGAGATGTTTCCCGGTTGTTGAAACCTATCAGTATGCGCTCCAGGCAGCTCATCTGGGCTGAAGTTATCTCCCTTCCACTGGTGCCATCTAGTTCTGTTCATGATTTCTGATTGGTGCTGAAATTGAAAGATGATTTAACTTGTTGCAGCTTGAAGACAAACATACCGGATACATCCAGTAGACACAACCTGTCACAGTGGTTCTGTCGACTGCACAACAAAGTAAACAAGAGGCTTGGCAAACCAGAGTTTAACTGCTCTAAGGTGGACGAGAGATGGCGGGACGGGTGGAAAGATGGTAGCTGTGATCAATAATACACATCCAGGTATAGGGTTCTGTGAATTTTATATTATCATGTGACATCAGTCATTACATTAGTACATTAGTATCTCTTTAGTCTGATGACAAGTATGGATAAAATTCTAAAAAAGTAAGTCATTATCAATATCATTGTGTGATATGTGAAAGCCAGTACTCTGTAGTGAATGAGGTCATGTTTGGCTGATTATAACGAGAGAATGAAACATTAGAGTGAATATACATGTACCGTCAAACCTGCATAAGACAAGGGACTGAGTCAAACTGGCCGTCTTGGACAGGTGGCTGGCTTTTACAGGGAGAAAATATGCCTAACCTTTCAAAGTTACATCCTAAATCATTTAGGACAGAGCATCAAGCAGTCACTCACAGCTGAACACTTAGTTTTTGTCACTCGCCTGTCATGCACCACCACGGCTTAACCTCTGTCAAGCATGGGTTGGCAGACAATTAGGGGATTGGACACTGCAGAGGTTTGTTGAGAAAAGTGGGGGCGCAAAGGTGGCCACCACACAACAAAGTGATCATTTTGTACAGGGTGGCAGGCTGGTTGGAACTGCCCTTGCGGGTGGCTTGGCCGTGTTAGACGGGTGACTGTCTTTTACAGTGTAAATATAACTAGGGAAAAACCCAGGGGGATCCTTTGCAGTGTACAGCTTGAGCAGTGGCACGGCTTATAGAGGTTTATTACCACCATCTTGGCAGGTTTGACTGTACCAGTAATGCATGCAAAGTGACACATACCTGTTATACTGACAACTCTGCTCCAGAAGTTGATTGATTGACAGTTATTGTTTCTGATTACTGTTGCTGCTTTGTTGACTATTCACAATCTATGATACTTTGAGAGAAAGACTGAGGCAGATCTCAAGACAGGAAAAGGGGAGGAGGGAGAATTGTCTGAATGTTAATTTGCATATCAAGTTGTGCATATTCGTGTATTATATCTGTGTACATGAAGAAAGAGTGCCTTTCTTTTTATTTGCTGCTGTGAGGAACACCTAGTTACCCATATAATGAAGCATGTCTTCAGTGGAAGATTGCATGTGTGTTGCAAACTTTTTCACTTTCACAGTTTACCATTCCACATTGTAAAAGGACCTTTGAAAGCTTTTTTTTTTAATTTCCTAAGATAACTGCCATACCACCCGATCAAAACTTGAATATATATGTATTGTCTAAATACCCACACTTTTACACACTTTGGCACAATGTGAATGTCCAGTTTAATGTGTATTTTACACCCTCTATGTTTTTCTTATTGAATTGAATAATATTTGCTGTCAGTTGTCCTGCCCTGTTTGGCTTTGGCACACACACAAATCACCTGAAATGCTTTAGTCTAGGTTTCATGAATTGAAACTGAAACTTGTTTGCCAGTCAAGATGTTCTTGTCATATTGAGAATGCATAATACACTGTACATGTACCTGATATCTTAATCATTGTTGTTTTTGTTGTCCTTTTTCTCTGTTTCTTTTTTCATTTTGATGTGTAGATATCATGATTTTAGCAGCAAATTACAGTCATGTCCTTCTCTTGTCTATAAGACTCTCTCTCTCTCTCTGTCTCCTTCTCCCTCTCTCTTGCTCTGTGCCAGAGGTACGCACGCGCGCGTGCGCGCACACACACACACACACACACACACACACACAAAGCAAAACCACAAACCTACAAAATGGTGTACTGTAAATTTCTTACAACAGTAAAATTTATAAAATCTACAGAATAACAACATATGTACATAAGTGGGTCCACAATGTCACAAAATGCATACAAGTACACATTTCAAAATAAAACTTGACCAGAACCAATCAATGTGATCTCACATAGCTGTAGGCAATGTGCACATTGCTGTCGTACGTGGATTTCACATGTTCCAAACTTGAACAAAACCACTACATACAACCTGAAAATCACAATAAGACAACAACAAAAGCTTATCTTAGCTGCAGCGATACACTTAGACATGTACTGTGTAGGTTGCTAGTTCTTGTGTTTGGACCATGCAGTAAAACTCTGCAAAATCCTTCAGTTATTGAATGACACAGATGGTGTCTTTTTACAAACATCATAAGTGCAGTGATGATCACACAGCACAATGTTTGACAAAGACTCTGATGATACATTACGTTACAGATTAGAATGTATGAATGTTTTGTGCAAATATTTCTTTGTACCCACAGTGAAAAGAAAATAGTATTAAAATACATTGAAACAACAGTCAAGACCTTTAATCTGTCATGGACACAAGTACCCGGTAAGTTGTAAGAAAAAAATTGAAACGCTGTATTTTAAAGGAGCTAATGCTATCATTTTTATGCTCACAGATTGTTCTGTGCTTTTATTTATGGTATCTATCATCACACCTCTTTGACACCTGGACAGTGACAGCATCTGCAACGCTGGCACTGAGCCAGCAGAAACGTACTCGATGATGCGGCGACCGCACTAAGCACCCCAGCAGTGTAACAACAGTCATAGAATTTGAATGTTCCAACACACATGCAAGGTGTAAACAACACTGCATCGCATTAAGAGCCGTACTAATCATCAAGATAGAGTATTTCGAGCGTACCAGCGAACTCACGAGGGAAACTTCCAAACCATAAGTTGGCTTAGAAAAGTTGGATATTAGCCCGTTTAATCAAATGATCTAAATGCCATAGCATTACATTATGTGTGTGTGTGTTGGGAGGGGGGGAAGTACTGAGCTCAAATAAAGGGCAATTCCCTCCTGCTAAAGTTCTTCAGGTCATCAGTTCAACGGATTGAACACTGATCACGAAACCAGTGAATGTTCATCATGTACATGATACTCTCATAGTGTCTGCAGACGATTTTCAGGTATTTTTTACAAGGGTGAAACTAGTCAACAAACTGTAGGTAAGCTGCCCTCGCATGTTCTCCTCACAACACAAACCACAACCAACCCCCACTGTCCCGCACCCTTCCCTTCTTCCGCCCGAGGTACAAAATAAAATGTCCCAGCAGTTCAACGTACATGTAAATTGAATTTGTGAAGTGTAATGTCAAGACGTCCCTGTTCATACGCTTTGGTCAACAATAACAACTTCAATTGAAGGGTGATGATCCACGGCCTAAAAGATATTTGTGACCGAGGTACATGTATTTGCCTAAATACTGCGAAATGTTGTAATGAGGCGTTTCACTATGACGGACTAATTCAGTTACAATGACTTTTACCCTCTCCTAATTTCTTTCTTAGATGGCAGATTCACTCGGCGTGAATTTTTTTCGGATTGTACACTCAGTGAAATTGTGAAATTTCTCTGTTCTATTTGCCTGGCTGATCAATAGATTTGTACGCAGATTTTTTTTAAAACATTTTTTGGTTTTTCTTTTTCTGTAGGGCCCTAGCAATGAACTCAAACCATGATGCATAACCATACAATTACAAGGTCAATGCCTACAGAAGACGCATGCCTCCCGTACCCGCCTGTGTTCTCTTGATGCGCTTACGCCTCTACAGGGTTGGGGGGGAAAAAAACCAAAAAAACAACGACTGCCTTGACTATTTTGAAAGGCTTTCCGCTAACATTATGAAGCAAGAACAGCTTCTCAGTCCGTGACTAATCTTGTTCATCAACATACATGAGGAGAGCGTATGCATGCTCTCTGGATACATTGACAGCCTGGCCACCGAGGAACAAAATTATGTCATTACGCATTCTTAGTTATGAGTGCAGAGCACAGACCTAAAAAAAGATAGACCCACCGCCGCACGCTGCCACCGCTGCTTGCGAGTGTCGCCATCTTGCGAATACCAGAACTCAGAGGCTCTGTGTACAGGACGCCTCGTTCGAAATACAAAGTTCTTTAGAAAGACGTCATCAGAAATGTGACGTAAGATAAAGCGGACCAATGCTATGCGCGCTATGTAAACAGCTGATAGCGTCTGGCACTTCCAGGTACTCGCAACATGGCGCGCGGCGGCGTCACACTTCCAGCACCGCAGGGGGTCTATCTTTTTTTTAGGTCTGTGGTGCGGAGCCCTCCAGTCCACAGTCCCAGCAGCCGTCCAACTCCTCTAGAAGCAGGACGACTTATCAGAACTGAGCCGCCTCCTTAACCCTGTGCGATTATTATTATGCGTGTGTGATGTTGTTTTGTTTTTTCGTGAGTTTTATGAGATAACGGAGCCATTGGAAGTCTCTTCCTCAGGAATTGTGGTGGTGCCGTCAGACGCAAAGGGCGAGCCTTTCGGGGTGCCTGGGGACCCGGATGTTGATGACGATTTAGACGAGCTTCTGGTCTTGGAGCTTGGTGGGACTTTCACGGATACTCCCTTGAACACCTTGAGACCAAAGAAATGTTTTGTCAGTCCATTGGAAAGAGCTGGTGTTTAACGAACATTGCCGGTTGTAGTGGCCCATGTGCAAGAACCATTATCTCCACCACCGATCCTCTATGTGTGTCAGTGTGTCTGTGTGTCTGTGTGTGTGCATAAATTGACCAAATAATCTGTTAATGACGCAATTCAGTTGTTGCCTTCGTCACACTATGTTTATGACAATCTTTCACCAACTGTTCGGCATCAAAACCGACTGAACCGTGAACGGCCCCCGACTGAAGAATAAACTCAATTCACCTTGTCTGTGACGAACGTCGGGCAGTTGCCCAGGAACAGCGCACGCCAGTAGGACCTCCAGTAGGGCACGTAGCGGTGGGACGGCCGCTCAGCACACACTGCCGTCACCATCAGGTCCACCACCTCCTCCACGTTGGGCCGAGCCCGCTTCATCTGGCAGGTGATGTTCTGCAGGAAGGCGTTGAAGTATTCTTCGCCGTAGTCCGCCTTCACCTCTGTTGGCGTCTCTGCCCAGGACTTGCGGTTGAGGTTGATGAGGTACTCCTCCTGAGTGATGGGCGTCCTAAACACGAGAAAGATCCCTGATCACACGACTGATTACAGTGTGCACGAGTAGATGAAATGAAATGAAATGTACGCGATCATACAGCTATCCCAGTCCTAAAGGGGAACCCTTCACATTTCCTCTCTCTCTCTCTCTCTCTCTCTCTCTGTGTCAGTGTGTGTGTGTGTGTGTGTGTGTGTGTGTGTGTGTGTGTGTGTCTTTTCTTTTTTCCTATCCAAATCGTGAGTGGAGAGTCACTGCAGGTCACCCAACCAGAAACGTCCAATTTCTTCAACATCAGGGGCCACAAAGGTTTTTGTTGTTGTTGTTGTTGTTTTGTTTTGTTTTTTTAAGCATACTAATTAATCATTCATAAAGTGAGCCCCTGAAAGAAATATTTGAAAAGAAAGCGGAGAAAAAAGGAGTTCGCACCTGTACAGCCCTGGTTCTATTGTCACAACCGACACCTCGAACTTGGCCATCTCTTGTCGCAGTGCATCAGAAAACGCGATGCATGCCTTCTTCGACATGGAGTAGGCAGCAAACGCTGGTATCGTAAAACGCCCTGAAATTAAACAAAAACACATGAACAGTCTGCGAAAGGGTTGTGATTTAAGTAGGTAGATTAAATTAGTAGATTTTAACAGTAATCTGCCTCCCGACAGATAATTTTGATGAATGAATGATACATCATTACATAAATAACTAATAATAATAATAGGTCTTATAAAGCGCTAACAATCTGCTCAAAGAACACTCAGTGCGCTACACACACACACACACACACACACACACACACACACACACACACACACACACACACATTCTCACGCATACATGAAACATGAAACACTAAGTATGTGTGCGGGGGGGGGGGGGGGGGGGGGGGCTGTCAGGAGGGGTAGATGATGCTACAGATCATATGCTATCTTGAATAGGTGAGTCTTTAGTTTTGACTTAAACTGTGGGAGGGTCTGGGTGTTCTTAAGGGAGGGAGGCAGAGAATTCCATTCCTGGGGGGCACAGAAACTGAAAGAGCGCTCACCGAAAGTTTTGAGATACATGTTGTTGCGGAACACTTATCAGGAAAAAGGGATGCAAAAGGTGTGCTTCAAACGCACCATGCACACAAAAATTAAATACTATTCTGCCATGTCACTGCAAGCTGACCATATTCTTTGACGAAGGGGGGGGGGGGGGGGGGGGGGGGGAGCCGGGGTGACCGAACAGTAGAGCGTTGGACTTCCAATACTCGGTTCTGAGTTTGAATCCCGACTGGGGCCAAATATTTGTGCTGGCTCTTTCATCGTTGCCCCGTCTTTGATATCACCCGTATGTGGTGGAAAAGGACGTTAAACTCTCAAACACCCACCCACCCTTTGAAGAAGGCAGTATATGCCTCATACATGCGCTTTCCTCTTTTACTGGACGCCATAGTAAGTAAACTTTGCCTGAATAAAAAAAAAAATGTTGAAGAAAACAAACAAAAAGTCTCCAAACGTGGCAACACCTTGTAATTACAATGAAGAATACGTTTTGTTGAGGGGCATTTTTTTCAGGAAAAATGTGTATGCCTGCAAGTATCTTTCACCACACCCCCGCCTCTCAAACTCACATTCACCACCTTTATCAGTCAACTTCATACCTTTTTCATCCCCTTCACACCCTTTTCTCGAAAAGAAAACAGTGCATTCTTTTAAAAAAAAAAAGTACATTCTTTCTGAATCATCCCAAGTAAACAAGAGTGTTTTTTTAATTTTATAGAGCGCACTTCTGCTGTTCAACAGCTTAAAACGCCTGACAAAAATAGAAAAGCAATACTTCCGCTGTCGAAATTTCTTTCCAAAGCATCTAGAACTGCGTTAATTAGTTCAGACAGGATGCAGCTGGGCGTGTTTTCAACACGCCAAGGAAATGCAACAGCCTTCCCCAGCCGTTCACTCATCGCACGTATGGATACTTGGACCGATGAGTGAGGGAACTGGCAAGAAATTCTAGCTCATGAAAGACGAGTTTTCACTGGGTTACCTGAAGGTTATTTCGCATTTTATCGCCCAATGTTACGTCCATAACTGTATCTTTGATGCAAACGTGCACGCTGAACGATTTACAACACCAAGGTGATAAGGCAATTTCACCGCCAGCCGTTTTTGGTTTTGGTTTTTGTTTTTTAAATGAAGAAAACAGAACATCGAAAAAGCGGTTGCTTGAAGCGATGTAGTCGGCATAAAAAAAAGAAACACACACACACACACACACACACACACACACACACACACACACACACACACACACACACACACAAACACACACACCGCTGACGATCTAATGTTCTTGAATGGGAAAAAGCTTCATTATCGTTGAAAAACACGTTTGAAAGATAAACCATCTGAGAACGCAACGAGCTCACAACGCTATGCCTGTATATCTGTTTCTGTAAACCACGTTTTTGTTCCTGTTTGGAACAGTTGCGGTCCTGAGACTGAGTGCGCCTGTACACTCGATATACTCATCTTGCTGATTAGTACAACTCTTAATGCGATACAGTGTTGTTTACACTTCACGCGAGCGGCCAAACATTCAAATTCACCGACTGTTGTTACAATACTGGAGCGCCCAGTGTGGTCGCCGGGTCATCGGGTACGCATCTGTGTCACGGTGTCAGTGCCAGCAATACAGACGCTGTCCCCCCCCCCTCCCCCCTTTTTTTTGTTTAACTACTTTATCATCCCTTTCGGGAAATTCGGGCTGCCTCCCCCGGAGGAAGCGCGTCGCCGCGGTGCAGCGCCACCCAATACCTATCCTATTTTTTTACAATTTTGCTGGAGGAGGAAAGCCAGATAACCCGGAGAGAAACCCCCGATGAGCAGCCCGGCAGCCAGGAAAAACCGGTACCACATATCGACCTGGGTTCGAACCCACGCTTCGCCGTGATTGGTGACGGCCGTTCAGTAGCGCAGCGGATAAATCCGACGCGCTACCTATTACACCACCGCTCATCCCACCAGATTTTCAATACCAGAGACGTACCTGCAAGACTAGCGACGTTGATGACGCGTCCTTTGGAGAGTCGCAGGAGCGGGAGGAAGGCTTTGGTGACGCGGACCACGCCCAGCACGTTGACGTCCATGATTCTCTGGAACTGGTCCACGGAGCACCACTCGATCTCCGTGAACGTGGCGATCCCTGCGTTGTTGACTACCGCCCACAGAGCTGAAAGAAAAAGACGAAATTTAACGAAAATATCGAAAAGTGAAGGATACTGGCGAAAAGATTTTTGTCTGAGAAAACAGCTTTCCCTTTTGTTCTGGTCTGTCGGTATATGTTCCTGAATTTCATTCTAAACTGGAGACAGACAGAAAAGAGAAATTACGCATTCTGTAATTTGCGCACTGCCCCTACTCCAATCCGGTGCACACATTTCCCACGAGTCACACCGTGACAGCTGCAATCTGGACAGCTTGCACTCGCATCGCATCAACTCCCTTCTCTATAACTGACGTCCAACCGGATAATTTTCACCAATAGGCCTATTGTCTGGAGTTGCGGGAGTTGTCTGGGAGTCGGAAACTAGTAGATATGTCCGGACACAATGAAGCCTTACCACCATCTTCACACTTCTCCTTGACCACGTTGAAGGCTTTGCGGACCTGCCAGTCATCTGTGACGTCAAGAGGGATCACGTGCATGCGTTCTGAAGACGTCTTCTGCAGTAGCTGCGCCCCCTCGCGGTCCGGCATGAGGCAACCAGCGAACACCTGGAACCCCATGGAGTCTAGCTTCTGGGCCAAGCTGTACCCGAAACCACTGTCGCATCCTGCAACAAACACGTTAAACAAAACATTTTTAGAGGCGTGAAGCCGTGACACAAGAACACTGCTTGGGACTACGAGAAGAAGACTATTGGAATCACAAGAACCTGCGCATTTTTTTAACAGCCAACCACTCTTAACTCAATTCCTACCAAGTAAGTTTGGGGTTTGCACCAGTGGCCTCACACACACACACACACACACACACACACACACACACACACACACACACACACACACACACACACACACACACAAAATCACAATAATGTCATTATCTGCATGGATTTAAATTTGGCTTAGTGGGAGTGTTGCACTTTGATTATACTCGTGTTTGCTACAGTAAGAGCCGTTAAGGAACAGTTAATCTTGCCTGCTTATCGCATACAGGGTCAAAACTGACAGAAAAAGAGTTTTAAAGAAAGTGGGTCACTCGTGCGCGGTACGAAATGTATTATACTGCGTGCGGCCACTGTTGATCGAGATTACAAGGGTCATCTGAACCAGGTCGTGGCCAATTTTGTCCCCCCCCCCCCCCCCCCCACCGAAAAATAATTTGAAAGTTCCTCAGTGAGCTCTCCTAGTCAGTAACCGGTGACAGCTTCATCCATTAACTGTCTGTCAAGGCTTGCAACCCTTTAGCTGCATGCGGGGATGCGGAAAACTTCTGAGGTTCTTCACGAAATTAACTGTCACCCACAGGAAAGCTAGTGACGCAGTATCCAAACAGCGGGTGGCTTTATGTTCGGTACTGAGTGAGTGTTGTTCGGAACAGTTGCATTGACAGCAGATTCAGAAAAATTCACCATATTCAGATTCAAAAAGATTCACCATATTTTCAATGGTGGCATTTGACGAGGTAATCAAAAAATATAAGACTGAATAGTCGTAGGTTGCGAAGCTGCGCTGACAGATTCAGTACATCAGTTTTTAGTAGCCTCAGACGACTGGAGGTGATCAGAATAAAACCAGAATCGAGAAAATGCTAAGCAAAACACAAAACAAAATATCCGGTATTTTGTGTGTGTGTGTGTGTGTGTGTGTGTGTGTGTGTGTGTGTGTGTGTGTGTGTGTGTGTGTGTGTGTGTGTGTGTGTGTGTGTGTGTGAGGGGAAAGAAGGGGGGGGGGGCTGAGGTTTAACTTGACGTCTCCTGTCCTGTGACCCCGAGGCCGGCTGATTTCAAAGAAGGGGGCATTGGAAACAGCCCTCGACCTACCGACTGAAGACAAACGATGATCGAGCAGGGAACAACACTGAGGCCCGGCGTAAAAAGCGGGATGTACTCCCCAGCTCTATGTACTTCGGGGCACTTCCCGCTTTAAAGCTGGATGTACTCCCTCTAGTCTAAGTCAGTGCGGAGCCACTTTTCAAGACTTAACGCCGTGCAAGCAATAAAGACTAATTCGCGGCTCAACGTTCCTGCACTACTTAAAAAAAACAAAAAAAAAAACAGATGATCAGTGCAAACCGTGGTCTACGGGGCTGTATAAACCTAGGGCATGCAGGAGACGCTGCACCTTCATGCTAATTTCAGTATCGAACTCCCTCGCCACGTGCAGACTAACGATTTCAGTGTTTCATTAGTGGAGTGTTTTCAGCTTGGGAGTAAATCTGGCGTGTCAATGAGGGTGGAGTGTGTCTGGCCCGCTTTGACTAGAGGGAGTCTATCCAGCTTTATCAAGCGGGAAGAGCCCGCGGCTGGGGGAGTATATCCCGCGCGCGTCACTTACACCGAAGGGACGTGGGGTGCATGTGTCTTGGGGAAAATGAGGACGCGGCATGTGGAAGGATGTCGGTGCCAAGTAAGAGAATTACCGAACTCCCTTGGCCTGCAACTCCGGAAATTAACCCAGTGCCATTCAGGTATAAACTTGCCCATTCCACAACAAAGCAACCCGAAACCAATTTCGTTTCCTTGGGTCTCCCTATACTAGGCAGCTGTTCATCAGTAGGAAATTCGGCTCCACTCAGGGACAATTTCCCCCCAAAACACATCAGTATCTCGTGCCAAATGTCTTCCACAGACATTCCGGATAGTACGAGGTTCAATTTGCTCCCGGGAGAATGTTTTCCCAACACGCACAGGCTTTCCCGTCACATCTTTCACTGGGAGGCCTCTCCGAAAGTCGACTGAGCCGGCTGTAAACATTCACCTGAGGCGAGCCTCGCTGCATTAATCGAGTCTACCTTTGCCATTCCTTCTCTCCTGCCTTTACGTTTCGCTTTAGTCTGTGATCGTGCTCTTATTTTCCTGTTATCTGTCGGTAGGAGATAGGGTAGTTTGGTTTGTGTGTGTGTGTGTGTGTGTGTGTGTGTGTGTGTGTGTGTGTGTGTCACGGTGTGTGTGTGTGTGTCACGGTGTGTGTGTGTGTGTGTGGTGAGTGCCGGTAAGACGGAGAGAGAGAGAGAGAGAGGCAGTCACGTTCACACACACACACACACACACACACACACACACACACACACACACACACACACACACTGAGCCAGAGAGAGATAGAGAGCCCAGCTTCTCTCGCTTCTATCTGAAAGCTTTTTGTTTTTGTCTCCTCGGGCTGAGAAGCCAGTCCTCTATTATGCCTCACTCATATCTGTCAAGGTTCGGGTCCGGCTGGGCTCGCGCCAGCTTCCGATAGTTCATCTGTCTTCCTTCGCGCCGTGGCAGACAGAACCTCGATTTAGCCTTTCGTCCATTCACTGATTGTAAAGCGGATACTTGGCCGGCACCCTGTGTCTGGCATAAGCTGTTGAACGTTTGTTTATTTCGGAATATAAGCATACCTGTTTGTTCTAACAACCGTTTCTTTACTCAGTCCCTATCAAGCACGTTTGGGGTTGTGCACCAGTGGTCTCACTAAAAATAAAAAAATAAAAATCATAGTTAATCAAGTTCATCTCTGCAAGGATTTAAATTTGGCTTAGTGGGAGTGTTGCACTTTGATTATACTCATGTTTGCTGCAGTTAAAGCCGTTAAGGAACCGTAAATCTGGCCTGATTTTCGCATAAGGGGCCAAACTGAAAAAGCCGGACTGCCGTGAGTAAAGTACTCGTGCGCGGTACGAAATGTGTTAAAGATGCATGATAGAGGAAAACACTGCACTCAACACTGAGATAGAGCTTCAGTTACCAGTTCCCTCAGGTTTTTGGCCCGTGTCTTTGTCAGGGAAGAAAACACCAACACTACAAGACTAAAAGTGTTTTCCCACTAGCCGTGTTTGTAAGAAGGGTTCTTGTAGCTGCTTTAACCACACAGGTAATTTATATATTACCAAACTTCCACTGACGATCGAGTTATGTTCTGTCCGCCGGAGAACTCACTGTTGGTATCACCACCTTTACCACTTTTCAGTTTTAGTTGTAGCTGAAGTAGCCGTTCTATATGGGTTTGATCCTACACATCAGTGGACTGATTTGCTACAGATGAGTGTAACACGACCAGGACCAGTTTACACGAACCGGCTATCCTGACAGCAAGGGCTCTCCGCAGTGTATCTGACATTTGTGGGTAATTAGTCCTAACTGCTGACAATGAAACGAACAGCGCTCGGCCGGTTTGTAGTTGTTTGTTTTTCAGCCGTATTTCATACTGAGGTATCGCATGAGGAAACGCTTCAACACTGACTGGCAATCGGCCAGAAATGAAAACGGAGCGAGACCCCCGTTCAGTTCCACATAAAAACTCGGGCACTGACATCAGTCTTCGGAATGGGTTCATAAATTAGCTTGTCAAAGGGGAAAACGCCCGAAGAAGTGGCTCAAAGTTAAAGAATGTACTTTATTTGATAAGACCCAAAAACCCATACGTCGGTCAGACTCTACAGTGCAGGACGCAAAATGGGGTATAGCTGCAATAATCTGTGGTAGATTTTTTTTCTCCTCATGTTTTTATGTATGGGTACACAGGAATACACATATTCTCATAGTTAGTCTCCATCAGTAACTGTATTAAAAAAAAATGACAATGGTATGCGTTACGATAGGAAACAGTGCACGGTAAGACCAGTTACTTGAAGTACTAAGTGTTTGCTTTTTTTTTGGGGGGGGGGGGGGGGCAATGGACAGTTTACTATTTTGCTTATATGTTACAATCAGACAATGGACATATGTACATTCTCATTGCCTTACACACGTTAGCTACTTTTACTGTATTCATTTTACTGTATGTATATTCGCGGTATTCTCTGGTAGATCTTAGCGCTACTGACAGTAATGATTACTGCGCTCAAACGCAGTGACTGAAAGAACATGGCTAGGTGCGGACTAGTGACAGCCAAAGCTACAGGTGGGCGCGGCGCGCACATTAATCAGCACCATTTGATAAAAGGACCAAAGGCAAAATGATTATCAAATCCATGACCAAATAACGATAGAAATGTATGGTTATATTTCTATTCTGTGCCACTTTGCTTTTCCTTCGTCCCCATTGGGTGGGTGGGTGGGTGGCTGAGATTATGTAGGTCCCGTCCATTCTGCTTATTTTGCCGAATGTTCCAAATTTTGCATTTGAACAGAACAGAAGGGACCGTGCGCTGTCATCTGAGCACACTAGGTTGCCTTCAAACATCCTAGCAGCTTCGTGTGAACTAAAGTTGCTCCAGAAAACCTTGGTTTGTTTTTTTTTTCCTTCTTTTTTTTTCCACCGCACATTCGGGAAATTGCGCGGTCGGGAAATACACTTGACTTGATAGTGGCATTAGAGCATTCGAAGTTTGCACGGAAAATCGTCAAAGCTTCTTGCAGTGATCGTGAGGTCATACATCACCGCAAGGTAAAAAAAAAAAAAAAATGCTCGTTCGTCTTCTCAAACCTCCTGGGCTATGATCTGTCGGTGACTGGCGACACCCTTCAGACTCGTGTGTAAAAAACCGTCCTGTTTGCACTGCTCTTGAGAGATTACAGGGGAACTCTTTGTGTCAGGAGACGCGAAAGATTTGATTTAGGGATTCCCTCGCTACCTCTCAACAAAAGGGGGACGACAGTTGAAGTGACAGCCAACCTTCTGAGCCGGTCAGCTGAAAATGAAGTGAACAAAGACCAGACGAAGTGTTTTGCAAAGTCCGCGTAATTCTACCCACCTAAGCTGGGTTTCCTCTTCAAGCTGACTTTGAAAGAATGCTTTTTCGAACACACCTTTCCGTGAATTCAATTTTGTACGTTTCAAGAAAAGACTTCAATAAACCCGCACATGCATTTTTTTTTTTTTTTTTTTTTGGGGGGGGGGGGTGTATATTGAATAATATGAACCGGTTCTCGGCACTGACGAAGCACCTGTTCTATGCACCAGGCCTGAAATACGCCCGAAACTTAGAAAGAAAAGAAGAGGAAATTTCCACGCGGTGTCTCCAGGCTCAGCTGAAAAAAGTACGAGGTGAGATGATTCGTTAGAAAAGGATAATCACTTCACCACAGGAACAAACGCAATTTTGTGAAAAGTTCAAAAGCCGGAAAATGGGGGTCGATTGACGCTGGCGTGGTGGGTGGGAATGTAGAAAATGTCCATAGCCCTGTCACCAGTAATCACAGGAGATTTTCTCCATTCCTCGGTACGCAAAAAAACATGTTCAACCTGTAAAGCTTTCAAGGGTAAATTAACAAAATTAAGGGTGAGCACTGCAGACAAAGTCATGCTCTGAACAGATCAATGCAAACACAATGTTTTACACGGAATACCTCAAAACAGGTGATTTACAACGCCGAACACCAGCACATATTCTCTCTCCCCCCCCCCCCCCCTCTCTCTCTCTCTCTCAGGATTTTTGCTATAACTACTAGTAAATAAATGAAACAGGAACCAAGCATGTCATCCCGCAAAAACAGCCTCGAAACTGCTTTATTTCTTATCACCGACTTGCCGTAAATCAGACGAAGGAAATAAGGTTCGTTATCCACGATGATGGTATTTAGCAATGTATGCTGAGACCCTTGAAAGGAAAGAAGTAAGTATAGATTTAACTTGAACTATCTACAAACCAACAGCGCAGCACTGCATTCGCAAAACGCCTGCAAAGCTGTCTCACGGAAGAAAAAAAAAAACTAGGACCGTAATTTGCTTCATTTTCCACAATAAAAATTGAAAAACAGGATGTTGTGACTGTGGCTCGCGAAAAAATGACGTCAATCGCCCGTAACCATTTCAACCTCACATTGCACATTACGCTGACTTGATTACCACATTACGCAAATTTGATTACCGTACCTTGGTAAGACTCCCACGCAGTCAGAGATGCTTTGGACAACGTTAACCCCTCGCAATTACAATTCTTGCCTACAGCCAAAAACATACTGCACGTGTGGGCGCAAACGCCAGCTAGAGTTCTTCCACAAATTCTGCCACCTGCCATAATACGGCCACAGATATCAGGCATAGTTACGTCAGGATGTACAATAATAAACACGAACTGGGGATGGATTCCACTCACCTCCAGAAAACACAAACTAGACCCATCTGGGCTGATTTATTTACGAGATAAAGTTACCGCGAAACACTCATTGCTGACTGAACGTCAGCTAACTGACGTGCAAGTTTATGGTAGAAAGGTTTCCAAATCAAATCGTGCGTTCAGTACAGGAGCACCAGCACAAGTGCTTGTCTGGAACAGTGTTTGGCAAAACTCTCCACCCCCCAGAAAGTTTCAAATAAAGGAACGGTGCTTGCAAGCCAGGACTGATACATATATGTTTTTGTTGTTTGCTTCCCTGAAAACCACTCACATTGTTGTATTTCTAAAGCACCAGTAAGCGATAGCCAACATTATTTCAAAACACTGACAGTATGCGATACATGTGCAGTTATTACTTCTGTTCGGATACTATGATAAAACGCCAAGACTACTAGTGCTACGATGAAATACTTTATAGTCCATGAAATATTACATATGAAAATTTTAAAAAATCTTCTTCGGATCCAGTCACAGCAAAGTTAAACGATAAATTAAGAACCTACATGTTAAAACTTACAACAACCACAAACTCAGTGAATTGAACTGAGTAACCTACTGGAAGAAAGCTTCCAAGCCATAAGATCGTCAGCTCTAAGTTCTGAGAATGCAGCCAATTATCTTCCCATCTGAGAACAATTCCTTTGTTCATTTTGAATACTGATTACTTCATCCTGAACGCTACGACTGAGGCATTCATGGGGTAAGAGGAAAGCACACTGGCTTCCCACACTATAAAATGAACTAGAATTTTTTCACTATCATCAATTACATGATTTTGTGTGTATGTGTGAAAACATTAGAGTTGTCATTTGTTTGTTAGAGTTATGTCTCATTGGTTTTTGTTTTTCCTGATGAAGGCTTAAGTGGTGGAAATAGACATTAAACTCCCAAACACCCACCCCCCACCCTTCCTGATGAAGGCTTAAGTGGTGGAAATAGACATTAAACTCCCAAACACCCACCCCCACCCTTCCTGATGAAGGCTTAAGTGGTGGAAATAGACATTAAACTCCCAAACACCCACCCCCACCCTTCCTGATGAAGGCTTAAGTGGTGGAAATAGACATTAAACTCCCAAACACCCACCCCCACCCTTCCTGATGAAGGCTTAAGTGGTGGAAATAGACATTAAACTCCCAAACACCCACCCCCACCCTTCCTGATGAAGGCTTAAGTGGTGGAAATAGACATTAAACTCCCAAACACCCACCCCCACCCTTCCTGATGAAGGCTTAAGTGGTGGAAATAGACATTAAACTCCCAAACACCCACCCCCCACCCTTCCTGATGAAGGCTTAAGTGGTGGAAATAGACATTAAACTCCCAAACACCCACCCCCACCCTTCCTGATGAAGGCTCAATGCCGAAAAGTCGACGTGTTGACTGTGAAATGGTTCTAGATGGTGAAAGATAAGTAGTTCATATCTTTCTTCTTTTTTTTTTTCTTTTTTTTTTGTTGCTTCTCTAGTTGTTGAACTAAAAATCTTTAAATCTGCCGAGCAGATCGACGTATGCAGCCCAATTTACTCCTTGGGCTCAAAGCCGGCAATAAAATCCCTCTTGGCAAAATCTCTCTTTACTCTCTCGTCTGAACAGCGGCACACAACAGAACAAGACGAAGCTGCGGGTGACTGAAATAACTCCTGCGTAACTCCGAGATCTCATCATGATCAAGCCGACCGGTATGCTGCCCCAATTAGTGGTTGCAAATGTGGATGTCGGGCCAGGGGTAATAATGACGTGGGTGGATGCTTTGGGTTACAGAACGGTATTAACTTCCGGGTCATGTAGCGAGAACTCGGCTAAATATAGTAGAAAATCTTTGCCCCTTTTAAGATTTGTGTGCAGAGTAAAATATGGCAATCTGGTGCTTTTTGTTGGCTTTGTTAACAAGTTTCATGCCAGGTAATGTAATACATGTAGTAAAATTAGGGGAAAATGCGGCTGGCTTGTGGGCTATTTGTATTCATGCGCGGCTGGCACAGGAGGCAGCAGACGACCGTGGAATGAGGGGGGTATGTGGTCGCTGCCAACATTGCCAAAAAAACGGAACATTGGAATTTGTTTAAATTTACTCTACACATGAGTCTATGGCTGCCTGATTTTTGTGATGTTTTTTGGTGAATTTTAAAGCATTTCTAGGGTGTCATCTGCAACATTATGTGTAAGAGGAATATATAGCTTTTTCCTCCAAATTTGCATCTCTGGTACGTTGCCTGTATTGGTGGAACATACGGCTGCTGAAAGGTGGGTGGGTGTTTGGGGGTTTAACGTCCTTTTCCACCACATACGAATGATATCAAAGACGGGGCAACGATGAAAAAGCCAGCACTGACAAATATTTGGCCCCAGCCGGGATACGAACTCACGACCCGAGCATTAGAAGTCCAACGCTCGGCCACCCCGGCTACCCGGTTGCTGAGGGAGTGTGAAACCAAAACTGAGAAATAATAACTATAATATACATAATTATGCAGCATGCGAGGGCGTGTATTTCAAAGTAAGTGCATATCAATAATAATCACCGATAGTGCGACTATTAGCGAGTATTTGTCTTTTGTTCTTGTTGTAATTTTGTTTTAGGTTTTGTGTTTTGTTTGTTTGACTTTGTGTGTGTGTGTGTGTGTGTGTGCGTGCGTGCGTGCGTGCGTGCGTGCGTGCGTGCGTGTGTGTGTGTGTTTAAATGATCAGTTTCAGCTCAACCCAGACATCCTTATAGACTGCCAACGCTCAGTTGGTATAGTTCGCCCGTTAGGGTGTGCAAATGTATACCAGTCATGCGCAGGAGGGGCAAATAAACTCCAGTCATCCACTAACAGGGGCGACTGAATCCCCGCAACGCGGGACGGGGTGCAAATGTACAGGAGTCTGGCGAGGTGAAGTCACGTGGTCACTGACTTCGTTCTAACGACTTTACTATATGCGAAATATCGACAGAATTGACTGGTATACATTTGCACCCCCTAACGGGCGAACTATACCAACTGAGCGGCACTAACACGCGGAAGCACCTAAATCGTGTTACATGTACCTCAGTTTTGTCTCCTTGCGATAAGCCAGTCAGTTCCAAATCACATTTTCCTCGTTAAATCAATAGATAAGATGCATGACAATCCTTCCTGTTTCAGCAAAGGTCACTTCCTTGATGTTCATCACACATTTGACAGCGGAAACTGAAAAGTCGATTTGAACAAATAAAGTCGCTGTCCCAAAAACTGTAACCTTATTGCCAGTATAATCACTTGATTGACAGGTCTGACCGAGGGTTTCGTTTTCCGGGGTATCGAGGGGAAAAGGCAGGGCGGGAGGGGGGGGGGTGACACAACGGAAAGAGTGTGTGGGGTGGGGAGCGGATGGTGTGTGTGGGGGGGGGGGGAGCTGAGGTGGCTCTTCTGTAAACCAGATATCCGTTACTCTCAAACTCCCACGTAAACAATTTTCAAGTTCATACACACTTCACGAAGCGATGCTTTCGATTATTACGTACTGTGGCAATATTAAACAATGACAAAAGCATTTGAGCTTAAGCAGAAGCGATGCAGTTTTGAAACCATAGTTTATTGATAAAGAACAGAAACAAAAGATGAAACCTGAAGTATAATAAGCAGCAGTAAAGTAAATGAATTTGTAAACACAAGCTTTGCATTGTCACTGTTCTTCATTATAATCATCACTACTAACAAATGAGAATGCAGTCTGAATTGCAGATCGTCAGGATTGCTTAATCATGAACTCTTACACAGGCCTAGGTTGACCTTTGCATCCATTTTCTATCAGTTGAATTCGTGTGACATTGACTCACAATAAGAGTGTCTTACTGACGACCTTCGCCCGAATGACTGTCGGTCATAACACTGACGTACCCCACCCCACCCCAAGCACAGTCATGGCGGTGACACGGAGCCAGCTGGGTCATGTGCCCACCTACACTACAACTGACGGCATGAAGGACACCTTGTATTCACTTTCGACACAGCTTAACACCACAATCTGCAATTGTCGAGTGGCCCGTTGCTCAAGCGGCTGGAGGTCGGTCTCCACTTGGCTGCATGCCTGTGCCTTTGTCGCCGCCGGATAATTATACATATACACGCTACTTCAATGTCTATTACTGTCGCATTGTGCTGAAGTCCTGTAACTGCTGTGACTGACTAAAACTGAATGACACGCACGTGGCACAACACGCACGGCACAGTCACCTTGATGAATGGACTCGAAGAATCATGCCACTTTACCCCTACATGCGTCAGTCATTTCTACGCCACGTAAGCCTCGTTTATGACTAATACAGTATCCGCTTCTGCGTCAAGTGACGGCAGTCCTTACTGAATACGAGTAATGGTCATTACAACAGAGCTGACTAACTGAGTAGCCGCCACTGAGTAACATTAAAGACACTAATGCTGCCAGTTTTAGGCTGACATGTCGCGTTACTACATGTAGTATGGCCAGGCTATTTTGGTGGTGGTCTAGCATCACACCACTAAGACACATACACAAATACATCCACAGACAGGCTTGCGTTCAGCTGACTGAAACCAAAACGCGGTAGCCGGTGACAATATTGTAACACGAACGGATCTTGATTCCAGAGTGCAGTCCCCTTTCACCGACCTGCCGACACTGATATCAAAGACCTTGGAATCAGAAAGTTTATGTTTCCAAGATCTTTGCTGATATGATATGAGCACATTTCTGTCATGTGATTGTCTCCCCTGACTGTTTCACCAAGCAGCCGACAAAGGGGAACATGGCGGACGTCGATTATTACGGATGGCTAAGTATGCCTCTTTTTCACGGCCATCAAACGTCAGTGTGTTTAATTCGGAGGTCTGCTAATCTCTATTGACTGAGATGGACAGTTTCGAGAGCACAAGCGTAGTCACAAGCGCAACTGTTCCCAAACAGAATTTTCCCTATATGAAGTCTAGCCGTCTAGTAAATGTAGCCTGACATTAGTATCTTTAATGCCTACTCATCCAGAAGTAGGGTACTTCATTGACTATACGCCAACGGTTCCGGTTCATTGACCCCACACTTCACTGGATTCATTTTCCGCATTTTTGGCAGAGTCTATGCTTCCTTTTTCAGTTTTCCAGATCAGTCCGTCACAGTCCGTTCACCATGTTCAGTTAAGTCACGTTGTTTTGTCTCACTGACTTGGGATTCATAACGAACTTGAGATGCAATATCTGTACTGCCAAGAGCCCATTACTGCGGTAATGGTCTCCCCTTGGTACTGTTTAGCACATTTCGTACGAGTACCCCCACGTTTTTAACTCTTTTTCGGTTTCGGCCCTGTATGCGAAAATCAGGCAAGATGAACGGCTCCTTGGCGGTTCTTACTGCACTGCAGCAAACACGAGTACATGTATAATCAAAATGCAACGCTCCCACTAAGCCATATTTAAATCCATTCAGTTATTTTTATTTTTGTTTTTTTTTTTATTTTATTTTTCTTTGTTTTTGTTTGTTTGTTTGTTTTTGTTTTGTTTTGTTGTTTTTTTTTTTTTGGGGGGGGGGGGGCACTGGCGCACAGCCCCAAACTCACTTGGTAGGAATAAGTAGGAATTCTCTGTCAACTGACATGGCGTTTTCCAGGAATCTATTGCCGATTTGCACAATTTGCATCAGTGTTGCCAGACGCGGTGAATCATGACGTAAAACAAATAAACAACCAAACATTACACAAACAACCAACCAATAAAATAACTAACCAACCAAGCTAAAAGAAAGCTAATTGAATTACGACAGCATTCTATAATGTGACTGAATAGGACTTTTAAGTTCCAATCATTTTTATGGCCCCTGACTATGCCTGATCTGTCAGGACTGAAGCAAATTCCAAGCAGTATGACTGTGCCGTTTCAGTCTCGACTGTACCTGGCGTACCAGCTGACAGTACCTGACATAGACAGGTGGAAATAAGCGCAAGGTTTGCGCGGAAACCAGTCAGTTACCAATGCACCAGTAGGCTGCAGCTGAGTATTGCCGCAGGTAAACCTGACACACTCAGCATTGTGTGAACACGGTGTCGCTTTAATTGCTGGATGATGTTCGAGCGGAAGGTACAGTTATCAATTCTCTGTGTGTGTGTGTGTGTGTGTGTGTGTGTGTGTGTGTGTGTGTGTGTGTGTGTGTGTGCCGTGTGTCACGGTGTCAAACTGCGGCACGCGCTGATTTCGTTTCACATCCGCTGTGGTCAGTCAGTGGTGACGTGACAGTCGAAGCGAGCTCAGTCTGTGTCAGCGTGTGTGTGTGTGTGTGTGTGTGTGTGTGTGTGTGTGTGTGTGTGTGTGTGTGTGTGTGTGAACCACTCGCAAAGAGAGAGAGAGAGAGAGAGAGAGAGAGACTGAGAGAGAGAGAGAGAGAGAGACTGGGAGAGAGAGGGAGTATCATTCAGACTAACTTGTTGACTGATAAGCTAAAACACTGAACACTGAACTTTTCACTACTCCCTTCAGTTTATCCCCGACTAAAACCCCTTGTTACACTTATCTGTAAACCCACAACGTGCAAGTTTTGTTATCAGGTGCAGGTGTAGCTTCGACTAGGTAATCAGTCTGGCCTGAGTCAGTTCACCATTGACATAAATGTCTACCTCGACACTGAAAACAGAAGCCAACAGCGGAAGGTCCAAACATCCGACAGCCTGTCACTAGAGCAGAACCTTTGCCAACCATCTGCCACTGTTGATCAGAAGCTGCAAGCTATGTCTATCACCTGGTTAAGATAACGGCAGCCTTGAGGTCTGTGGCACCTTTACTTTTACCTGCACTGGCATGCCCGCGTACGGCATGGCTTCTGCCACTATCGTTATTTCTCACGGCTACAGTTCCCAGTCGTCCATTTCCCGCTTTCATCTTCAGCAGCCGGCGTTGCCCTCTCCCTCAGTTCCCTGCTGGTGCTGATGCACACTAATATCTCCGTCCCTACATTCGTTCATATCAAGAAAGTTGTTTGATGCTTGATGCACCTGCAACTGACGGCCATGTGATGATGATGATGATGATGATGATGTCTTATAACGCGCTGAAAACCCTCCATGCCCAGCATGCTCGGGGGGGGGGGGGGGGGGCCGGGGAGTCCGCATCAGAACTCTGAGAAGAGATAGGTCTTCAGGTGGCTCCTGAAAGATCCGGTGGAGGTGCCGGATTTCAAAGAAGGTGGCAGAGCGTTCCACAGAGCAGGGGCAGAACACTTGAAGGAGCGAGCTCCAACTGAAGCGCTTCTTGGTGGTGTTATCGTGAAACCCACGAATGGACAGGCTGCACTGAGATGAGGAACGAAGAGTGCGGGATGGAGTATATGAAGGGATGAGCCCAGAGAGAGATACTGCGGGGACTTTCCACAGACACAGGAAAACACAAGGGACAGAAGTTTGCCATGTGCTAGTGATGGTGATGTAAAATACAGCTCTGCCGTCATTTTGGTGTGGAAGGGCATCAGCGCCATGGACTTGATGAGCACTTAGGAACTTCAGCATACAATCAGTTTGACGGTAGACAGAGCTTCAATGACTGACTTGCATGGCGGATCAGTGTTCAATGTACAAAAACAACCATGAACCATAATAAATAAACCATCGGTATAAAATGATTCTCAGTTGCCGTCATTTCTAGTATATCAGTGTATTGTGACTGAACACTGACCTGGGTGCGGTGGATGGGTGGGTGTTCGGGGTCAGTTTAACGTCCTTTTCCACCCCATACGGGTGATATCAAAGACGGGGCAACGATAAAAAAAAAAGCTAGCACAAATATTTAGCCCCAGCCGGGATACGAACTCACAACCCGGCCGAGCATTAGAAGTCCAACCGCTCTACCATTCGGCCACCTCAGCTCCCCACACTGACCAGGGTCGTCCAAGACTCAAACAGAGCATGGGCACCCTTCTGGTCCTGGAAAACAGCACTAAAACTGTCACATCATCCACAAACTGAATACGTAAGCTCGTCGTATATGCATGACAAGCGGCAGAACACAAACAGCAGCAATGGAATGTTGCGGTTTTTCTCTGTGTGTACAAAGCTGGAAAACGGGTCGACGCTAACACCAAGATCAACATTACAATGACGCGCACTGCACTTCGGGACACCGCCACCCACCTCGTTGCTCCTGTATTTCGCCGTCATCTGCACACGCAAAGCCAGGTCGTTATACGCAGAGAACATCACGGCAGATTTACTTTCAATTTCGCACTTCAGCGACTGACAACCCTTCCGATCTCACATGCAGCCACTGCCGTCCATTGCACTGAAGTGAGCACTGGCGAATCAGATCCGTAATGACAATGAAATTGTGAGGAAAGGGGGAGGGGGGAGGGGGTTGATCATCCCTTGCGTGTTCACATCTTGCCCTCTGAATGTCGACTGTCTCTTTATTCTGACTGTCGGCTGTCATTCTTAACGACGGATTGCGTTTCACTCGGTTGTTAACCATCTCTGTTCTGTACGTCAGCTTGCCTTCTGGAAGTCGAGTTTGTCTCACTGTCTTCTCAGTCGACAAGAAACAACTCTACAAGTTCTCCTACCATGCAGTTTCTGATCGCC
Organism: Batillaria attramentaria; assembly: GCA_018292915.2. Classification (NCBI taxonomy): domain Eukaryota; kingdom Metazoa; phylum Mollusca; class Gastropoda; family Batillariidae; genus Batillaria; species Batillaria attramentaria. The sequence continues at coordinate 1,466,682 of JACVVK020000006.1, read as the reverse complement.
GATTGTGTTTCTTCGTATTGTCAGTTTGTCAGACATTCACTGACTTCCCGAAAATTGTCTTTCAGTTCTGGGCCGTCCAGGGTCAAAGACGGTGTCACCACTGAGGACATGGTTGTAAGTTGTTTGCTCACTTGCGCCTGTGCAAGTCTCAACGCCCACACATACAATCGTAAACGGGCAGCAGACACAAGTAAGATAATTGTATCGCCTGAGCAACAAATGAGGCTCTGCAAAACCCGACCATAAGAAGCGAAACTCTGACGCCACATTCGTCAGTCACCTCGCATCTGGCTTATTTTTGCTTTATACGCCGACTGCCTGATCAGGTTTGTCCAGTGAGGACGCTCCTGCCAAAATACACCATACTAGATTTCCCTGTTTGCTGTCTGCTTAGGGAAACACAGAAAGTCCATCGCAGGCTGTGTTTTGTTTCATCAACATCCTGCCTATTAATGCTTGCCAACGAAGGCTGATTGCCATCAGCAAATACTGCTATTAAGGGAAGCGTCAGTTGTTAATCAGGAAACATTTCCTGTTAATGGGGAGCCAGTTTGTCCTCCGCTGTTTTATGCCCACCTGAATGCTTCCAGATCCTGCCACACATAGAGATATCATTTCGGGATACCCGTGAAATTCTATTACTTAGATTAATTTCTCATCAGAATCTATATGCAGTACGCCAGATTCAGCTACGGCAGTGTGCATGTGTGACAAAATGTATGAGGAAACTAAAAATTATTTTTGTGCCTGAATACTGAGACATAGGCACACTGAGCCTGGAGAACTTTCACTGACATTGCTTTACACTGTCCGTCGGCTGTTTGTTTCAATAAAATAGCGAACTCAGTCATTCGTTGGTGTTTCGAATCACGCACTTGCCGCTTGGGTGAAGCAAGGAATGTCTACGGTCTGAGGGGAAAGAGAAGGGTTCTGAACTGAGTGACGGACACAAAGGAACAAAAAATCCGAAAGAGAGCAAAGAAAGCAAACAAACAAACAAACAAACAAAAACAGAGTGCAAATCTGAAGCAAGAAAACAGTTTTACCGTCCGTTTTGGAGACTTTTACGTCGCTGGATTTGGAATTTACGTAATTCGACAAATTTCGGTTTTTCGTAGAAATGTCTGCCTACTAAGTATAAAAAGGGCATTAAAATGTATAAAAAGACATTAAAAGGCATTCTGTGAAAAGTCATAAAAGGTATGCTGTGAGGAGTACCGTACACTCGTCATAAATTAAGGCGTTCCAACGACAGAACGCGAGAACGACAGTCGAAGCTGCGTCGCATCCAGACTGGCAATTTGTCCACCACACAGCTCGCCTCACAATCTCAGTGCATCTGTGCATCAGCGCCGCTCAGTGTATCCCGTCCCATACAACTGCCCTCAAAGGAACCGACCAAGGAGACGAGTGACTGAAGCTTAGACTGCGTGCTCTGTTCACCGATTAGGACTGAAAGATTTCTAGCTACTACTGTACCAGATTCAGTCACAGAATCATACTAAATAATAAAAACAAATAATAATAATAAAATCGGTCACCGAAAAGACATCGCCTCGACATTTTCTCATCATACAACACTGACTGTTTAAATGTTACTGCAGGCATTTGTGTAGAAAAGATCGCACATGACACATGACCCATCCGATCATAGCACACTGACCTCATAATTATAACATGGGCTTAGAGAAGGTAAACATGGTATCAGCTTAACTTAATTCCTACCAAGTAAGTTGGGGTTGTGCACCAGTGGCCTCACTAAAAAAAATCATAACTTCTAATATATTTAAATTTGGCTTAGTGGGAGGGTCGCACTTCTATTAAACTCGTGTTTGCTGCTGTAAGAACCGTCATGGAACCGTTAGTCCGCTTGTCTGATATTCGCATACAGGACCAAAACCGAAAAAAGAGTCAAAAACGGAGGATACTCGAGCGCGGTACGAAATGTGTGAAGAATTCAAATGTAACTGCAAGTATTTGTGTAGAACACCTCCCACAGTACCCACTGACTGCATACAATACAGGCTAACAGAAAGTAAACACGGTATCATTTAAACACCCCTATACAATTCTATGGACTCGATGACTCAGTGATTCTTCCTGTCGTGGCAGGGCCGCATGGACTAAGATCAGTTCCGAGTGAACAAGCACAAAATGTACCACGGGGACAAAACTATCCTGTTACAAGTAAGCCCGGGCCATTCACGCGCTGTGGAATGGAGACAGGTGCCTAATGGACATGGAGGTCAAGCTGTAGCTACTGACTGTGCTATACAGTAACAGCAATGTCAGGCTCTATACTGGAGTTTTGCCAGTAAATGTGTCTTCTACAGGTGTCCCACTGACAGTTACATGGCTTCGTATGTGTGAAACGTTTACACTATACAGCAGGGTGAGTGTACAGCCCTTGGTCTGTGATACGCTGTGCAGTGGTGATACGTAGGTAAAACAAAACAAACAAATCAAAAGCTTGCTATTATTGTATCTGTCAAAGTGTAAGTCTGTGCGGCATACTTTATGCAGATTGCTGCACCTACATGTACTAGGGAAGGTAAAGCTCGAAAAGTGGCGGTAAGTGGGCAGAGCTTGACGAAATCGGCGAGATTTTACTGCGGAGTCGGTGTGCAAACTTCGTTCGATCGCAAGGCCGATTCGTCGGGGCTGGCGAATTAGCCCTTGTCGCTTGCGCGGCGTTAAGCCCTAAATAACTAACTAACTAACTCGTCGGGGCTGATTCTGGTGTTCAAACACATCCACGCAGCACCAAATAGGCTCCTCAAGATATCTGATGGTTACACGAGTGGCATTCAGCCATTAACTTACGGTATTTTAGTCTCTTTTGTGTAAAACCGCTTCCGAGTCATTTACCGACCCTGTATAGGCTATATAAAACGGATGTCCGCACATATACGTACGATTCCGCCCGTTAGTTCTGTTGACTCGTATAAACCAGGCTGTTTTGTTTTAATTTGTTGTTGTTGTTGTTGTTGTTGTTGTTGTTGTTTGTTTGTTTGTTTTTTTCCAAAATACGTATATTGAGGTGTTAACTCAGTCTCTCTATGCAAAGGTCCCCATTTGAGGTCCTCAGCTTCACAACGCCGGCTTGGTCGCAGAGGTCCGATTTATGGGATCGCCAATTTTCTATTTTTATTCTCGGTCAGGCGCTGAAGTGAGGATCTAAATACAGCGCTAGCAAACGGGTTTTTACCAGTCAAAGGGAAGCGACTGACCATCTGCTAGTACGTCCGTGGGAAAAACTCTTAGCATACTCGGAAAGCCGGAGTTAACTGAAGAGTTATTGGTACCTATTGTAGTTGGTGTGTGTGTGTGTGTGTGTGTGTGTGTGTGTGTGTGTGTGTGTGTGTGTGTGTGTGTGTGTGTGTGTGTGTGTGTGTGTTAAGCGCCTAGAGCTCTTCAGAATACGCGCTCTAAAATTCGTCAGTATTAGTAGTAGCCCAGTAGTACATAGTAGTATAACCGTTTAAAATGCCTTTGCTTGTCACGGGTTTGAAGCTGTCAGGCCCACTGCGGTGCAACTACACAGTGTACCACTGACCTCACACAGCTACGAGGAGCCCCGGTCGTCCGTTTTATCATGTGGTAATGTTTGCACAGTTTATTTGACACTGCTGCGCTGGCCTGAAAGGCGTTTAAATGCATAACTGGTTTGCTTCAAATTTGGTGGCTTACACTAGCCTGTAGAACAACTTTCAAAGAACAGGATTTCCCAGAACTTGCTTGAATGTGTGTGCGTTAGCATCAGTCAGTCTCAGTCTCCCCCTCCTCCCCCCCCCTCACCGGCTGACACACACACACACACACACACACACACACACACACACACACACACACAAAGATATCCTGACAAGCTGTCCACACACACACACACACACACACACACACACACACACACACACACACACACACACACTGTCACCTGTAAGTATGTAAACACCCGGGGTAAAAGTCATTCAAACCCCACACCGACAGAGACCCTGCGGTATCGCTGGAATTCGTCCCTATCTACCTTCGTTATTTACATGGCCATTTTACCTGACAGCATTAGCGCCAACAACGTCCAGCCGATAACCTAGACAGCCCCACTGCTAGTGGTCGTACCGACTGTGACTGTTGTCTCGCCTCCCATCTCCCTCCGCTTTGACCTAACTGCAGTCAACTCTGCTTCACTAGTGGACAACCTTTATATAACCGACACCTGTCAACAGCGATCAGTTTTCTGGTTGCTAGTGTTCATGGTAGTCCTGTAGAGCGGTCACTGACCTGCTCAGACAAGCCATTTACTGTTCAGCAGAATGCATCTTCCAGCATCGATCAGATGTGCAGACACAAAACCAAACTGACTTTAAAAAACAAAACAAAAAGAACTGAAATCTGAAAATCAACCTCTTCACTGCCCACAACCAATAACTGTTGCCACAGCCTCATCTTGCTGTTCATGTGTCAGTGTGTGTGTGTGTGTGTGTGTGTGTGTGTGTGTGTGTGTGTAGAAGCCGGGAGCAGGGGAGGCCGCGTATGATGCTGTACATTATGTGTTTGTAGTTAAATGTATGTGTGCAGGAATGTTGTGTATGTTTCTGGGTGAGTGAGTTTGTGTTGATCGTAAGGCGGCGCCCTGAGCTCCCGCGATAGGATGGGCGTCCCTTGGTTGAATACCCATATTATTATTATTGTTGGGTTTTTTTTTTCTAATGACAGCTTGAACCTGACCGCTATGAGCAGGTTTCAGTACCTGCATGCACATCAGAGCAAAACCACCTGTCACTCATGCAAGACTGATTCAGAAGTAGACCACACTCACCTGTTATGAGCACCGACTTCCCGGCGGGGTCGATAAACTTGACCGGACGTTTCCAAAACAGTGCCAGGTAGGAGACTGCGGCGATGGACAGGTAAAACGCAGCTGCGACTAAAGTCGTGTCCAGCGCCCGACCGAAAGGCTCTGGGCGGTACAGGAACACGTAGACTCCCAGCACCACGACGGAGAGGCCAAGAACCACTCGTGCTAGCATTTTGACTGGTCCGATGAACGTGCTTTTCGAAGCAGAGACGGTCGGGATAATCGGGTGTACAGTCCCTGAGGCAATGTTTTGAATGTGGGCTGTTCTCTGCAGCGAGAGACTGAACTTCTACTGAGCAGTAGCACTAGGATGCGTCGAGTCTTTTTCGGGTATTGCACACTGAGAACTTGAAGTCGGAGGCCGGGTATACCTGAGCCTCTCTTGCTCTGCTCTGGTACTCCGGTGTCCCTGCAACTCGGCCTGGACTGAGTGTTCGCTGCTGCCGCTGAAACAGGTGTGTTCCGTTGGTGAAGATGAAAGGAAAAGCTCAGCACTCGTAGATCGCTTTGGGATGCTGCCGAACGACTCTCAGGTTGACTGCATTAGTGAGGCTGAGAGCGCGTGTATCCGCTGACACGCACAATAACAAGCAGTGGGCACACACTGACAAGCGGACTGAAGGAAACTGCGGGTGTATAGTTTAGTGCTCAACACCAGCTGGTCCTCAAGTATTCGGTGGTTGGCCCCTCCCACTGTGATCGTAGTTTAGCGCGCGGTTACGCTGCCTCAGTAAATCCCAGTCAGTGAGTGAGAGAGTGAGGGAGTCAGTTCCTTACGGCACGTCTAGCAGTGCACGGCACTGTTCGTGTTCGTCAGCGAGCAGTATTTATGAAGTGTTATTATAGCTGTTGATAACGCTTCCCTATCAGAGCAGATCTTCGCTCACACTGAGTGCAGCGATCTGTTTTGCTGATGACCGAGTTTTCTGTTTGCCGGCTACCCTCTCTGTTTGGCTTCCTGTTAGGTATAGCTCAGTTGTTTACTTTCAGTCAGTACGCCCTAGCTCTACCTGCTAAAGAAGGGAATCTGTCGCAGTAAGGTGCAGTTGCGACTTGCGACACACTGAAATGGTTAAGGTGTGTGGCGATGCAGGTAAGGCCCGCTTTGGGCGGATATGCTAAATTACCGGTCAGATTAATGACTGAGTATTTCAGGTTATGCTGGTTACTGGCGGATCAGCAAAAAGTCGCCGATTCCGTCCAGCTCAGTACCGACACGGAAACTCGGTCAGTCTGTCGTTTGGCACGGTTCTTGCCAGTTACGTTGACTCAGTGCAAAAATACGCTCAGTGACTTTATACCTAGCCGCGGCTTCACATCGGTTGTCTGTGCTGGCAATTAAGTAGAGAATGCCGAGTTTAAATGTTGAAGAAATGAGCCCTCAGTATGCTAAAATGTGCTGACTGGACTGACTTAGCACGCATCAAACGCCTTTCTGTTTATAGTTTCCGTTGGTAAGTATGCTCTGATATTTTCAGTACCAATCTACCTGTCACTGAACTCGTTTTGCAGCCTGGTAGCCGCGTCGGTCACTATTTCCAGAGGCGCCTAGTCAAGTCAGTTTCCATGAAATGCTGGAAATAACTGCTTCAGCTATGCTGGAAACGACGTCTTAAATTACACGCCACCAGGACACCCAAGGCTGGACGCACTAACATGCCGGCGATACGTCATTTACGGACTGGCGCATTGTTTATTGTGCTGCAAGATTTCCTTTCCGTCTGTGTGAAGAATCGGTCTCCTTGTGAATGAAGCGGCAAACATTGATGCCTGGTGACGTAATTTGGAACTCGTTTCTCGCTCGGCAGCCGATGTGGCTTGGCTTCGAGGTTGGAAATGTGAGGTTGTTTACAAATAATGTGATCGCTTTTGCGATGTTGTCATCGTTCTGAAATGAGCGACTGGGCTTGTATATATTCATCTCCGGTTCCATGAATCCAGGAACTTACCGGTACATATTGACGAAACTGGCGGAATGATGCAATGCTGTAATTTGCGTACGAGCATGCGCATTTGTCTCACTCCCAGTCAGATATGGATAGTGCTCATGCCCTCAGTGAATGAAAAGAGGGTGAAGGGGTGGGGGCAGGGGGATAGGGGTGGGGCACAGGGGGGGGGGAGCACACACACACACACACACACACACACACACACACACACACACACACACACACACACACACACACACACACACACACAGTTTTCAGTGGCAAACTAAATCCACATGTACAAATGAATTACGCGGATTTTTTCGCCAATATCTGAATGCCCCAAAGTATCCAAAATCCTTTATTTTTCACGTTTTATGATTGTGTTCCATCTTTTCATCTACGCCGAACGTCACAGTTTTCAAAAATGATTTTTAAGTAGACAGATACGGGGAAAGTATACCTGTACTCTACCTGTAGCCTACCTGCACCCTACCGGAGTTGTCCGTCACACCTTGTTCGGGTCTTGCCGCCGGCAAGGCAGGAAGTAAAAAAACAAAAAGCGACATATGATTAAAACGTTTACTGAAGGTAGGGTCTTGGTCATAGGACGCACCTTATTCCTTTTGCAACAAATAAGGTAACTGAATAAGTGAATTACGTGCAAGCAAGCACTTAAAACGTCGCTGTATCTGAACGACATGCTGGATTGCATGTCCCCGTTCAGCTGAGAATAATAAAAAGCAAGGTCTTGTTGGTGCGTTTGCAGGCATTAAAATTTAGCAGGAGAGAGAGAGAGAGCCGGCGGAGAGACAGAGAGAGTTTGTGTCAGTGTGTCAGTGTGACGGTGTGTGTGTGTGTGTGTGTGTGCTCCAGAAATTTGACAGGAAGGGTAGTGTGCCCCGAGGGAAGACGTCCGATAGGAAGATTAAAGTCTGATGAAGCCGAGGCAACAGAGCGATGGGTCCAGATAACACCCCAGGCGGCCGCGTCGGCCGGACGAGATGCTGTCAAAAAATCATTTACAACGAATCGTTCTGTTTTGTGTCGTGTGTGTGTGTGTGTGTGTGTGTGTGTGTGTGTGTGTGTGTGTGTGTGTGTGTGTGTGAGTCGGTGTGTGTGAGTGTGTGTGTGTGTGTGTGTGTGTGTGAAAAATCCAGACATTCATCGGTTTATTTGGCACATATGTGAAATGTTAATTACTAATTATTTTAAATAATTAATTAATGTACATTTTTGGAGTTGGCGGAGGCGGGGAGATGGGATGTGTGTGTATGAGGGGGTGGGGGGGGGGTAGGGGGATCAGAGTGTGTGTGTGTGTGTGTGTGTGTGTGTGTGTGTGTGTGTGTGTGTGTGTGTGTGTGTGTGTGTGTGTGTGTGTCTGTCTGTCTGTCTGTCTGTCTGTCTGTCTGTGTGAAGTGTATCTGCGGCACACCTGAACATTAGATAAGTATTAATTCAATATCGGGCACATTTATTCACCCAGCCTATTGCGGTTTAGTTTGATCAGCCACTCACCATTACAATCAGCTTCTCTACAAATGTGTGGTACGATTTTTGGACCAGCAATTGTTTTTAGCTGAACAGTATTACTGACACACCCAGATTTGCCTGGAACACACACAGCAAAGGCATTTAACTACGCCTCCGAGGTTTAGCAATCAGCTGACGATCTTCTGCCTCAGAAATTTGTAGCAGGGGTCTACTTGTGAATGAAAAGGGTCGCCGCAGAATTGTTTTTCCGGTCCAGTGGAGCGTGAAGTAACTTAGTCATATCCCATTCGTCTTGACCCGGCCAAGTATTTCCCTGTAGAGTCTTTCCTGCCAGGTCACCCCTGTACTTGAAGTGAGTATCACACACACACACACACACACACACACTGACACACACACACACTGACACACACACTGAAGACCCGGAGCGAGGCTAGTCTAGAATGTGCCATGGTCCAGTTTGTGCTTATGTGTCAGTGTGGATGTGCGTGTGTGTGTAAGTGTTACGATGAAATATTCTTTCACACACACACACACACACACACACACACACACACACACACACACACACACACACTACTACTACTACTACTACTACTACTACAGACTACTACTACTACTACTACAGACTACTACTACTACTATTACTACTACTACTACTACTACAGTACAATAGTACACAATAGTATGTTTGAAAGCCCATTTATTACACGCATAGTCTGCATCAAAAGTAACCGACACAAAGTACTGAAGTAAGCACGAGATACCTTCTGGCATCACTCACATCCGACTAACAAAACTGATTGCTTATAGCGTACGATATTATCATACATGTCTTTATCTATTGCCGGCAACATTTTCAAGCAGATACACATGACGCAACTCATACAAATTCCTCAGGAAAATACACTCGGAGAACAATATGACAAGTACGGGAAACAAAAGCGGGGGCCGCGTCACGAGGAAAGTCATTACTTCCAAGAAAACAGAATTCCTCAGGACAGCAACTCGATCTCAATTTGCGTGACAGAATGATAGAAACGGCATCACTTTCCTTTACTGTGCAAGAACAATGCTTGTTGTTGTTGTTGTTGTTGTTGTTGTTTTGACAACTATGCCTGTCTTGTCCCTTACACTGAGGCTTTAGTCTCGATTCTCTGGATAAGGATCCTGTATTTTACTCTCTGTTCACGAAATGATGGGGGTGGGTGGGTGTTTGGGGGATTAACGTCCTTTTCCAGCACATAGGGTGATATCAAAGACGGGGCAACGATGAAAAAGCCAGCACAAATATTTGGCCCCAGCCGGGATCGAACTCACGACCCGAGCATTGGAAGTCCAACGCTCTACCAGTACCATTCGACCACCCCGGCTCCCCTCACGAAATGATGAGTTGTGGCATACAATGTAGTGAATCATTAACAAGCAAGCCGCCTAAAAAAAAAAAACTTGCGCGCCGTACATTGTGGGTGCAAATGCACCCATGCTTTTAAAGAAGGAAAAACGTATTATACAACGTCTTTATTGTTTATTTACTTGTTTTTTTTTTAATTCTGTTTCAGTGTTTTGTACATACGTTTCGTATATAAACAGCAGACAGAAGAGTTTCAGTATACACATAAACTTAACATATTTGAAGACCATATGGTTAAATACATGTACTTGTTTATTTACAAACAAAAATCACACACGTTTTGGTGAGCACTTCACCAATACCTTTATTGACAAAGTCAAGAAGTTTCGTGGAACGAGCCTGAAAACTGACTGAGCGACGGACGTTTAAATGAACCACGACGTACTGCGAAGGTTTAAATAACTTGATAAATTTGACAGATTCTCAAACTTCGCAATCAAGTGTTCAGTTCAGAACTCAGCCCAAAACGTCCATCTCAAACCTGAGGTGGCCTGTGTACTTCGCACCAGAGAGCACGTGATGTTTTGCCGGGCTGAGTTCTGAACTGTGTGTGCGAAGGTCATCACACTTCTCTTTTACATACAAACAAAATACATTCAGCATGGTCTTGCTCTGTGATTATGTGCAAGAACCAGTCCGTAGTGGCTCTTGTTATAATGAAAGTAGAAACCTGGTGGACAACATCGTATTCAAATGCATTGAAGTTTTAGAACAATTCTCGCTGATCTAAGAAGCCAGATGAAAAGCGATCGAGCTGGTGACTAAATTGTATGCTTCGCGTGGAATGCGGCCCTGTCCCGCAGTCCCAAACCACACGGACCTCCATAGCATCATCTTACCATCATCCTCATCTCCATCATAAAAATTGCCCCAGCCTCCGAGCCCTCCGTGGATTCCTCCCATAACCTGGGAGGACCACCACTGGAACTGGCAAAGAGTTGGGGCAGCAACAACAACAACAACAACAACAAAAAAAACCCAAAAACAAAAGGTATGCTTCGGTCGTATGGGCAAGGGCAAAGACAGATAACTTCCAAACGGGTGACCAAAAATTTCTACAGTTGAAGTAAATTCATTTGGGCGAAGTGGACTGATTGAATAAAAAATAATGACAAGTACTCAGCTGCCATTTATAAAATGCCCTAGAAGTTCCATGATGTACCTGGTCACGCTCGAAATGCTCTATCTTGATGATTAGTACAGCTCTTAAAGCGATACAATGTTGTTCAGTTACACTTTGCACGAGCGGTCGAACATTCAAACTGTACGACTGTTGTTACACTACTGGAGCGCTCAGTGTGGTCGACGCGTCATCGAGTACGCTTCTGCTGGCTCAGTTCCAGCATTACAGACGCTGTCACTCAGTGTCCAGCTGTCTAAGTGGTGTGATGATATATTCCATGAAAACACCTCGACCTGTGAGCATAAAAATGGAAGCATTAGCTCCGTTAAAACAACCTTATTTCAGAAGCTAAAACAACTTTCATCTCAGACGTAACAACGAGTACGGCATTGTCATTGCATTAAGAGCAAGACAGTTGTTTGTGTGTCACAGCTGTGCCGCCCCTGTCATGTCACAATCTTCCATCTGTAATCATATGCCACTGTACACAGTGGGGAGTGTTTACAGCGTAACACACTTCTCACAGCTTGAGAATATACATGTCTCTCGGACATACAAGGAACCTGTAAGTCCTAACAAAAATATCCACCATCAAATCTTCTCTTGTGATCATCATCTGAAACCTACGTGGCACACAACGTCTTCACAAAGTCAAACTGTGCCAGTGTATCCTGTGTCCATGAGGCACGCCCTCCGCTAGACCCATGTGTGGCAGACTCATTCCTCCTTCAGCCCAGAGTGAGGGATCCACAGAGCCAACGGGACTAAAATCTCCGCCCTCTTCTCCAGCTGTGGCGCGGGCGTCATTACTGCGACTTGAAGGAGAACTGCCTTCTGAACTCCTGCAGTGAGCCTTGCCGCTTGAACTCCCTCTGTGACTCCTGGCGTTTGATGAACTGCGGCTTGACCCGGGGCGAGGTGGCGGCGAAGATCTTGTCCGTCCAGGCGGTGGGCAGGTACCTGAGGATCTCGCTGCGGATGTAGCTGCGCCAGTACGGCACGTAGCGGTAACGAGGCGTCTCCGAGCACACCGCCAGCTCCATCTGCTCGATCACCTGCGACAGGACACAGCACAGTTGTTCAAGTTATTCAGTGAAACAATCTTAAATTTCTTCTTTTTTTTTAGTCCGGCGGAAGCAAAAGAACAGAAGTGTAATTTATATATACAACTTTCTCCGGTACGGTGTTTAACTTACATACGAGTACTGGCACTGAAATAATCTGAAAGATGACGCTGGGGAGACACCAGAAAGATGGGAAGGAGCGCTTATGGACTTTCCGGAGCGCAAAGATGCCATCTTAAAAGTTTCTGAACTGGCGGATGTTTACCATTACATGTGACAAGGACTTTAACTTTAAAAGGGCTAAAGCTACCATTTTATGCTCACAGATCGTTCTGAGTTGTTTTCGTGGTAGCTATCATCACACCACTCACACATGTTGGCAGTGACAGCGTCTGTACTGCTGGCACTGAGCCAACAGAAGCGCACTCGATGACGCAGCGACCACACTGAGCGCTCTAATAGTATACCAACTGTAGCAGAATTTGAATGTCCGAAAGCTCGTACAAAGTGCAAGCAACATTGTTTTCGCATTAAGAGCTGTACAAATCATCAAGACAGAGTATTTAGAACGTGTAGGCGCATTCACGAGCAAAACTGTTCCAGAACATAAGCCGGTTTAGCAAAGACGGAATAAAAGAGAGACAGTGAGCGTACACACACCTCGTCCACTTGGTCGCGCGCTCTGTCGAAGCTGTTCCGAATCTTGGTCAATGCTTCGTTAAAGTACTCCTCCCCATAGTCCTCCTTGATGTCAGTCGGTGTCTCGGACCACGACCGCTTGTTGGAGTCAATATATGGGTCGGCTACTGCTATATTCGTTCTGCGGAAGAAACAGTCGTCATGGAAAAAGGCCTTCGTTTCATATTGTTACACATTAGCAGATGTCGCCTGCATGTATTAATTCTGTAGGGTCACCACGTAAACCATTATATCAGAAAAATTATTTGCGCCGTTTTCAAACTTTTGAAAAGGATGTAACGACCATCATGCATCACTGTTACCAAAGGTTGTTGTTGTTGTTGTTGTTGTCACCAGCGCTGTTACATATGAATAGACGACTCCACTCGAAGAGCCCTGAGGCCAAAAGCCCCGCCCCTGTACTCTGTCGTGTATTGGAAAAACACAGTACCTCCATGACGTCATTGCCAGTGTAGGGAAAAGGGTGATTTCAAGATGAAAGATATTGACGTAATGGTCTCTCTTCTCAAATGGCGTCAATGGACTTACTGCTTTCTTTCAATGTTTCAGTCATATCAAACTACATGTGCTTCCCTGGCTGTAGAGTCTGGCAACAAGTTTGCCAGACCACCATGCCATGTATTGTGTTCACTATGCCGTGGGACGCGATTGGCTGAATTCTGGGGGGTTCGACCCTGTTGATTGACAGGAGTGGAGTCGTCCATTGTGCAGGCTACTTGCCGAAAGAAAGCAAGTGACGTTGAACTACATACTCAGTCGAGTTTTCGTTTGGGAAATTGACGCGCTGTGGAAGGAAACTATCCATTAATAATCCGATGCACATCCTTTTGGAAGAAGTTGTGCGAGCTAGTGGTTAGTGATTTCTGTGCCGGCACAAACTACGAATATGCATTAGTTGTGTTCCTTACTGTTACGAGCGTGGCTGTGTGTTCTGTTTGTGTTTTGTTTGTATGCTGAAAGATAACAGCTGTATTGTTGTTTTTTTGTTGTTGTTGTTGTTTTTGTTTTTTTTTTTGGGGGGGGGGGGGTTTAGAAGGTTGACTGGAACAGGGTGGGTGGCTGGGTGTTTGGGGGTTCAGTTGACGTCCTTTGCCACCACATACGGGTGATATCAAGGACGTGACAACGATGAAAAAGCCAGCACAAATATTTGGCCCCAGCCGGGAAACGAACTCACGACCCGAGCATTAGAAGTCCAACGCTCTACCATTCGGCCACCCCGGCTCCCCTGAGTGGAACAGAGAAGTTACAGAATCTAGGCGCGTTATATAACACCTTCTAATCGTAAACAAGGAAACTTCTCTGTTCCACTCAACCTTCTTTTAAAAAAAAACACCAATACAGCTGTTATCTTTCAGCATACAAACAAAACACGAAGAGAACACACAGCCAGGCTCGTAACACTTACTTGTACAGCCCAGGTTCAATAGATATAACGGACACGCCAAACTTGGCCATCTCCTGTCTGAGGGCGTCAGAAAACGCCACCACAGACTTCTTGGACATGGAGTAGGCAGCATACATGGGGAGAGTCAGGCGCCCTGATGGAAAAGATTCAGCAAGATTATACTCGTACAATTTACTAACGTGAAACGCAGCGACTATAGAATTTTTACTCAGTAAGCTACATTTCACGACTATTGTGTGTGTGTGTGTAATAATAATAATAATAATGAGGATTTGTCTGGCGCCCAACCTCCTGCTGGAGCTCTGGGCGCCTCACAATAGTGGAGTGGCAATACATACACATGAGATACACATATGAAATACATGTCAAATGCGTGCGTGCGTGCGTGCGTTCGTGTGTGTGTGTGTGTGTGTGTGTGTGTGTGTGTATGCGTGTGCGTGCGTGCGTGCGTGCGTGCGTGCGGGCGTGCGTGCGTACGTGCGTGCGTGCGTGTGTGTGTGTGTGTGTGTGTGTGTGTGTGTGTGTGTGTGTGTGTGTGTGTGTGTGAATTTTCTCCTGTGCTCTGTGTCTTTGCAATCACCATGCAGTGAACAAAAGACGTAACTAACAACGAACCCTGCCTATCCTGTCTAATATAGGCCCAACAGTAGTCAGCTATGTGTGTGTGTGTGCGGGAGGGGGGGGGGGGGGCTATAGCTACTATTACTGACTCCGATGATCTGAAGGAATGGTTTTTAACCTCTTGTTATAAACACGAACTGAGAGACTGTTTGCACATTATACATTTCGTGTTCATACATACATGTATACATGTACAATATGTTTTGTGTGTGTTGGTTGTTGAAGTGTGTGAAATCTGTGGCGTATTGGTGTCCATACTTAGGTTGTAGTCGTGATGACGTCAGGTATTCGTACTTACTTCGTCTGCGTGGTACATCTTATTTCCTGGTGCAGTCAGTGTGTGGAAGATTCAAGTTCAGCCGGTGCATCTTTTGGATCACTTACTTCGCATATTCACGCGCACACGCACACACACACACACACACACACACACACACACACACACACACACATACACACACACAGAGTTAGCGAAAGGCTGACGTACCTGCCAGGCTGGCAACGTTGATGACGCGTCCCTTGGAGTAGCGCAGGAGCGGGAGGAAGGCTTTGGTGACGCGGACCACGCCCAGCACGTTGACGTCCATGATTCTCTGGAACTGGTCCACGGAGCACCACTCGATCTCACACACCAGGCCCACCCCAGCGTTGTTGACCACCGCCCACAGCTCTGACCAGCACAAGCACAACGACTTGACTCAATTCCTATCATGCAATTTTGGGGTTATGCACCGGTGACCTCACTAAAAAGAATCACATGTCTGCGTGGATTTAAATTTGGCGGTGTTGCACTTTGTTTGTACTCGTGTTTGCTGCAGTAAGAGCAGTTAAGGAACCGTTAATCTTGCCTGATTTTTACATACAGGACTACTAAAACAAAACAAAAACAAACAAACAAACAAACAAAAGGGGGGGGGTCAAACACGTGGGATACTCGTGCTTGCTCAGTAATGTGCTATAAATGTTTAAGAATTGTATGAACAGGAAACATGATAATTATTATGTACCTGCTTGGTCTTCACGGTGTGCCTATTGCTATATATAACGGCATCAAATCACGCTTAAAAGTATAAGAAGACAACAGACAAAACAAATTTATTGCCAGTTTGTAGGCTGAAAAGCCTTCAACACGGGGATGATCTTGACACGCTTTTTCTTGTCTTTAAAAAAGAGAAAAAATGATTAATTAAAAAGTAATTCAGGGCTCAGCCCGAAAAATCCACCTTATACCTGTGGTGGCCTACATGCGACATGTCCCTAACCCGTACTGTGCACTACAGAGCACGTGTCCTGAACTGTACTGTAGCGGAAGTGTGCGATGTTTCCCATCACCTGCGTCTTGAAGATGTTCCGTGACGTAATTGTGCGCGCGCTGCACTTGCCAGTCGTCAGTGACGTTGAGCTCGACCACGTGCAGTCTTGGTGACCCTTTCTTCTTCAGCTGCTGCGCGCCCTCACGGTCCGTCGCCAGGCAACCGGCGAAGACGACGAAGCCAAGGTCATCAAGACGCAAAGCCAGACGTTGACCGAAACCGCTGTCACAACCTGTAGCATGCAAGACATTGTGTTTCTTGTAAAATGGATCTTTCCGACAACCCCTGCATGGTAACTGTTTCTAAGGGTCGTTTCCGTGCCTGATGTGAAGCAGTTTGTTACCGATCTAAAAGAAGCGACACGAGTTCAGGGGTGAGCTGTGGTCTACTAGGTAGCTCGTCGGACTAGGCCGCTGCGCTACTGAACGGCCCTCACCGCTGTCACGGCGATGAAGCGTGGGTTCGAGTGGGTGGGTGGGTGTTTGGGGGTTTAACGTCCTTTTCCACCACATACGGGTGATATCAAAGACGTGACAACGATGAAAAATCCAGCACAAATATCTGGCCCCAGCCGGGATACGAACTCACGACCCGAGCATTAGAAGTCCAACGCTCTACCATTCGGCCACCCCGACTGGTTCGAGTCCAGGTCGAGCTTGTGATGCCGGTTTTTCATGGCTACCGGTCTTCTTATCGGGGGATTTTCTCCGCGGTATCCGGCTTTCCTCCCCCAGCAAAATAGGATAGGTATTGGGTGGCGCTGCACCGCGGCGACGCGCTTCCCCCGGGTGAAGCAGCCCGAAATTCCCGACAGGGACAATACGGTAAAAAAAAAAAAAAAGCAGATTTTTGCGCTAGATGGGGACTTTGAGCTGGAAGGTTCTGAGACATTCGGTGAATCGCTGCTGTCGGATGAATACTTTTTTCTTTTGTTTTTCCGGGGGGGGGGGGGGGGGGGGCGGTCGAATGAAATAGTGTATACTTCTGTTCTATGGATATTGCTGATCACTGAGTACGTATCACAGTCAAGATATTTAATTCATCTAATTATTTTGTTGGCAGAATAACTCATGCGATAGTCGACCAGTAGTTTTGAAACTGAACAGAGAATGGCATGAGCCTGCACGTACGTACGTAATCAAATAGCCTGCCTGGAAACGTAATACTGCATAAACACCTGGATCGTTTTGTGCACCGCACGCACACACACACAGTCACACACACACACACACACACACACACACACACACACACACACACACACACACTATCGCGTCTATCTCAAGTTATCGGCAACGCTGAAAAAGGTCACAGCTGTCATACCTCCCCCCCCCCCACCCCCCTACGCATACTCTCCCATCTGTGCAATGCCAGCTAGATGGTCAAAGATACCTGTAGTGACAACAGAAAACGACAGGAAACACCCAGCTGAATAAGCTTTATGCAAACTCGACCCCAACCCCTCTATTTCCAACCCCTTACTCCAGCAACCCAACCCTCTTTTATCAGTGTGTATTTCTGTTTGCCGGTCAATCTGCCATACGCCGGTGATGGAGCAGTCCAGTCTTGTCAGTACACAAACAAAAGTTTGCAAAAGCACAAGACTGGATAACAGTATGCGCAATGTATTCCAAAGTACACATGCTGACAGGCGAACCTGGCACTTTCAAAAGTATCTTGTTGACTTCACCAGATCGGGACCCTGCTGCACTCACGGTGTATATGGTTGAATGGGGGTGGGGGTGGGGGGGGAGGGGGGCTCTGTATTCAGGCAGCATATACCCAGTGAGCTGAGATTATTTCCCCTGATACTGGCCTGTAGCGTGATGAAAGGATTAAACACAAGAAAGAGTGCGCTAGGCCTATTCATATTCATAGGTCAGTCTGGTTTTCTTGCGAAGCGAGTATGGTAAGGTGAGCTTGCGCAATGTTGGCGCAATTCAGAATTGGTGAAACGTGGTGCATATGAACTATGACAGTTGCACCAAGACATATTTTCCGTGTGCAAAATTATTTAACCAAAAAGAAACGCTGATACATTTCTGTTGCCATTTCCACGTCCAAAAGTCACTCTACGTTTCAGAACTAGTCCTTCACACAACATGTGTTGCTCAGTGTGTGAGTAATTGTACATGATTCATGTGAGCGTGCGCCTAAGGTCAGGTTCCGTTCCGTTCCGTTCAGTTCCTGCCAAGTAAGTTGGGGGTTGTGCACCAGTGACCTCACTACCAAAAATGTAAATTTATTCATTTTTTTAAAAATGGATTTAAATTTGGCTTAATGAGAGTGTTGCACTTTGATAGTACTCTGTTTGCTGCAGTCAGAACCGTTAAGGTAACGTTAATCTTGTCTGATTTTTGCATACGGGGCCAAAACCGAAAAAGAGTCCAAAACGTGGGATACTCGTGCGCAGTACGCAATGCTAATACTAATCCCTATCACGACTATAATTAATAAATAATTATATGGTTATCATCGTGGTTGTTATTTTCAAGCTCACAATCTGTGTGGCTTGCGCGGCTCTAAGCCCTACAAACTCACTCAGTCAACCTGACAAGCCTGTGGGAATAACGTGACCTTACCTGTTATGAAGACTGCCTTTCCTTTAGGGTCCACTCTCCTCGGGGAGCCTGACCCACCCAGCACACAGGCCAGGCCGGTGGCAGCGGTGCAGTAGGCAGCAAGGCACAGAAAAGGATGACTGTCCAGCAGTGCACCCACGCACTCAGGCGGATGGAGGTACACACCCACCCCGACCACAGCGGCTGCAGCCGCCACCACCATCCCTCTGCCCATAGTGGTGGTGTCAGGAGGTGGTCCTTGGTTGTGTTGAAACTTAACGGCGAAGTTCGAGTCGTTCAGGCTTCATACGGTCTGCAAATATCAGGCGTCTCTGACTTCCGATACTGGCTTAATGTAGTTTGTCCAGGTGCGGTACCTGCAGAACAATCGAGAATAACGTTAGGATCGCGTAAAAACACACTTGCAATCAGGTAAACAAGTCCAGGTTTAGAAAAAAACAAACAAAAGCAGCAACACGACACAGCTACATAGTCTGTACTTTCTGGTTACCAGTGATCCAGACACTGAGTTTAGTGTTCCGGCGCATCTGTATTTCTCGCTGATCACAAGGAAGCAGAGTCAAGTTATCAGACGCCATCAGCAGTACCGCTAGGTACCAACAATCTGCCAGAGCAGAAATAACTAATTAGATATGCCATTCATGCTCGCGTGAAATCGCCGACGAGCGCTCGATAAGCGTGTCAAAGTATTGACGTGTGCAATGCACGCCGCATCGGTAGAGGAACTGAAAACTTATTGAAACAATTGCAAGTCACGGCATCGTTGTCGCATATCAAGAGGCTGAGCTGTCGTATCATTTTTAACTACTTTTGTTTTGGTACTTCTTTTTTATGTACTAAGTTTCAAGTTTATAGAGCGTTAACTGTAACAGGACTGGCCAGGCTGTGGTGTTTAACACACTGTTTCTATTTTCCCTCGTGCCGTGTACTAATACGTGTTGCAATTCCCGCGGCGTTTATCTTTGTGTGCTCCCCTTGTCAGTGAACGGGCTGGACACTCAACACAATAAAATCCATTCATTCATTCATTCATTGACTGACTGATCAGACGGTAGATGAACGTAGGATGATCATCATAGTGTGTACAGTCAGTTCTGCCATCTCAGTCAGGCTAACCTGTTTATTAAACTCAGTTATTATGGTATTTGCTCTGAAACTTACGCTTTGTATATTGGGTCTGAATTTTGCTGAACTTGCACGCGTGTCCTGGCGTTGTAATGCCTGCATTGTTGCCTTAGTAATGGAAGTTCGATTTTGTGACGCAAGAACCGTCCCACCTTGGCTGTTGATCTAAGCCCAGATTAATCAATAATTTACCGCAAAATACGCGCACTGATGTGCACCCAACACACCAACGAGTCCTTAACACACATCGGCAGTCACCTGTGCAAATAAGACCGGGCATGTAATATAAACTACTGAAATGTATCACAATCGGATTAAGGGAATGGCAGGCTAGGTGTGGACAAACACATCACCTTTCCTACGCTGGCGGGGGTTCGACACTTCACGGTTTACGGCCTGTCCTAACTAGGCCATAGAATAACGTTACCAGTGCAGTTGCTTAGTCAAGCCTTCGTCACGTGTATTGATATACTGTACTGATGTACCAGGAAAGAATCCATACACAGCATTTCTGTAGGCCGGTCGGGAAAGCTACTTACCTCAAACGCTTCCTAGTTCCTACCCGTCAGTTGAACGTACACACATACTGACCTGAAGTTCAGCGAAGCAGGAACAAGTTACTACCAAGTCGCTCTCAATCAAAATGTGACCTCCAAGGTAAGGCTGACTGAGCTGAACCAGCAATTCGGAGCCAGTGACATGTGAAAAATCACTCAAGCAAGCCGCCCTTTCTTTGATCACACCATTACACACCTGACAGACGTACCGGCAACTACAAGGCGTCGCACAGCAAACGACCTATATAGGTATAACGTCTACCTAAGTGTGACAGTACTCGTGTCTTTCAGACAGTACGGCGGGGACATACGCAATGTCCTAACCTTAGCGAAGCTGTGGTGTCACATGTACCCGCGTTTCAAGAAGTACAGTAGTGACAGGTAGTGGTCGTGGTGGCCAAATAGCCATTTATCTGAAACGTCAATACTATACATGTGTGTAAGTTCCTAGCAGCCTTGACATTTGCCGATCAGTCGTCGCGAGCCTACCCGTCTAAGTCTCGACAGAGAGAGAGAGGCCGTCGTGTTGCATGAAAGAGGGAGCGAGAGAGGTGTGGAGTAGTGAGGTGTGAGACTGCGCTTTTTACACGGCTTAACTGAGAGGAAAGAGGTGGTGAGGGGGCAGGGGGGGGGGTCCAGAGGGGTCAAAATGGTATTTGGACTGTGACATGCTTATATACACAGTGACATTTGAAGAGCACACGTGATGCTTAATTCTGTAGAGACATAGAGAAGGCCGGAGTTAGTTCCACCCCGTCCGTCCAAGGTCACATTACCCACTAGTGCACGAACAGCTCTGAAAGTTTGGCGTATGAAAGGCTAGGTTATTCAACACACACACACATATACACACACGCACACGCACGCATTCACGCACGCACACACACGCACGCACGCACGCACACACACACACACAGAGCGAATCCCTTTACCCTAGCCCCTAGCAAATACAACAGCAATGAAAGCGACGCACGCACGCACGCACGCACACACACACACACACACACACACACACACACACACACACACACACACACACACACACACACACAGCGATTCCCTTTACCCTAGCCCCTAGCAAATACAACAGCAATAAAAGCGACAACCGTAAATAAACACGCCGACGTTCACACAGAATGACAGTTTTACTGCACAGCAGACAACTACGCCGTATACGAACCAGCCTAAACAACTTCAGCGTGCATGACCTAAAACCAAATAAAACAGTAACATTTTATCACTACAATGTTAGCCTTGCGACAAGGCAGTTAGTCTTCAAAGTTGTAACTGGTAATTTGCGCACTACTAAGTACTGTGACATTTCTTGTAATCAGTGCTAGTAAACCGCTGACACAGATTTCCACCTAGTTTGTGAACTCGTCGAGCAGTGTGTGTGTGTGTGTGTGTGTGTGTGTGTGTGTGTGACCCTCCTACCTTCCTTGTCATGCAGGCAGCAGGTACAGTATTGGGACCACCACGGCAGTGATGAGATAAGCAGTACCCACTTTGCTTTGCGGACCGAGTCCCAAGTACCCTTACCACGGATTCTCCAAATGTTTGTTCTTTTCAATTGGCCTGCTCCTAACTCAAACATTCCCTCAACGGAGCCGTTTGTGCGACGTGCACTGAGTCAACACTCGGTCCAAACCACAGAAAAGCAAACTTGAGAACGAGGGAATTGACCCCCGTTGTGACCTTATTCAAGCGTATTCATTCCTTAATGTCTGTGACATGGTTGCTGGGCATGAACAAGCTTAAAGGTCGATTCTAATATATGTTGGGTCCAAAGCTCCCTATTTCCGTTAGCGTTAAACCCCTAAAGACCCACCCACCCTTATTTCCGTTATTGACAATAAAGATTCTCAGTTAAAAATGAGCGTTAACTTAACAGCGTACAAAGTCCATAATCAGTGCATAAAAAACACACTGAAGCACTGATAGCAGGACCACTGTGAACTGAGACCCAGTAGGACGGATGGCAGTACGGAAAACTACATGTTCTCTCTCTCTCTCTCTACTTATCTTCTTTCCTTATACAGTGCTGTACTTGTTTTGTTTGGTTTTTGTAGTGTTCCAGCTTAGATCATGTAGTAATTCTTGGTTTTTGTTGGTTTGTTTTGTTTTTGTTTGCGGTCCTGAGTTCGAATCCCGGCTGGGGCCAAATATTTGTGCTGGCTTTTTCATCGTTGCCCCGTCTTTGATATCACCCTTACATGGTGGAAAAGGACGTTAAACTCCCTAAACACCCACCCACCCTTGTTTTTGTTTGCTGTAGCAAGGACAATTTGAAAGATAAGCACTTGTGCTTAACACTTAGATCCTTGTGAAATAAAGTTCATTCATTCATTCATTCTGTCTATGACCAGCAATGGTTACGATGTTGTCTTAACTAAACTGTTATGCAGAGTTTGTTATATAGCGAAGAACACCGGTCACACTCACCTTCCAAGAATCCTACAAATCGGACAAGAACTACTGACTCACCGCCGCCAGTAGTTGGGCAACTGGTTTTGCTGTTGACACGAATGAATCAACACTTTCTTCTTTTTTTTTTAATGGGTAAAAGTTGAGTTTGTGTGTCTCATTCATCAAAGGTTTGAGCCCACCAAGTAATGGTGACATACAGCAAGTGAAAAAAAAAGGTGGTGGGGGTAGGGGGTCAGTTGGGATCGAGGCGGATTTATGGAGTTGTTAAGGGCCAAACTCTATTTTCTTTTTTTCTTTTCTGTTCTTTTCTTCAGATTTTTTTTTTTTTTTTTTTTTGGTGGTCTTCTTCCACTTTCGTGTCCACAGGATTTTTTTTATTTTTTTTGAGGGGGAGGGAGGGAAGGGGGGTTCTTTGGGATTTTTTTTGGGGGGGGAGGATGGGGGGAGGAGGAGGGCCAAAAGATACTCTCCCCCCCCTCCCCCTCCCCCCCCCCCCCCCCCCCCCGTTCCGCTGCGTATGGGTGCGGCTTAAACAAGTGGTAAAAATGACGATATACACTCCAAGGGGGAGAACTGTGCTTTTCTACTCTATCCCTAGGAAGGGGTCGTGGACGGTTTTCTTCCTCGTTGCCTGTTCTGTTCGAGCCACCACAGTATTTTATTTTATGGCACATACCACTTGAAAATAAGTGATGGTGTCTTGGAAAAGACGGGGATAAAACTGACACCTCGCCGTAACGTCATTACTTGAAGTGATTTTAGTTTTTTGTTTTGTTTTTTTTTTCTTTTTTTTTGAGCCTCAGTTGCATGCATGGATGCATCAGACTCAGGGTTTTTATTTTTATTTTTTTTGTTTGTTTTGTTTGGTTTTGATTTTTTTTCTTTTCTCCTTTTACAGGGTTTTTTTTTTTTTTTGGTCGTGCATCCATTCTTCATTGGCTCTCTTTTTTTTCTTTTCCAAAGCAGTGATTGTATTTCTTTTTGTACACTTTGTATTACATTTTCTAAACTACATGTATTACAATAAAATGTATTGCGTTCATATCGGCCGTATACCTTATACTCATATAAATTGAGATGCTTAATTACATTATATGACATTTGTTAATATTCGTGTGTGTGTGTGTGTGTGTGTGTGTGTGTGTGTGTGTGTGTGTGTGTGTGTGTGTGTGTGTGTGTGTGTGTGTGTGTGCACGTGTGTGTGTGCATGTGTGTGTGGAGTATATGAGAGTGTCTGGTGTGTGTGAGAGTGTGTATGAGTGTATATGAGAGAGAGAGAGAGAGAGAGAGAGAGAGCAATTTAACAATACAGACTTCTTAGTGATTTTAGTGAAGTGATTTTAGTTGTTGTTTGCTTTTGTAAGAGTAATAATAATGAGTATAGGCGCTTTACCCAATTTCGTGAATCGGCTCAAAGCGCCGCGAACTGAACCCAACACGCACGCCCACGTGAATCACACGCATTCTCTCACACACTGGACATAAACACATTACAATCACGTGGCGCGAAGGGTCAGCTCAGCTATTTAAATTTCGGAATTTAGAATTGCATTCATTTTTTTAATTTGGTGGGCTGAACATTTCCAAAGCATTACCCGGAGAGAGCCCCCGGCGATCGGACCGAATGAACGGTGCCACATACGAGAAGGAAAATTTCTTTGCCTCGAGTGGGACTGGAACCCCTGACCTCTCGCATTGGTGACAAGTCTGTTAACCACTAGACCACCGATCGCCCCTTAAGCGCACGGTTACACGACTGCCAGTCTGCATGTTGCCGTACTCGGCTGCCTGCTGGCGGGCAACGGTTTTGGCGCACACGCAGCCAGCGGCGTTGCAAGGTTTCGGCAGTGTCTGGTCAGTTGGCTGTACGGGTTGCCTGTGGCAAGCTGGCTGCCAGGAAAAATAGAACGGCTTTCTATTCCCGCGCCGGCACCGGCAAGGGGGATTTGCCAGCTGGCAGCCAGCGATTTAATTAGGGTTGCCAGCGTTGCCAGCCCTGCAAGTACCAATCCTGGCAACGTGTAGCAGCGGCCCAAATCAGTGTGTCAGTCTGGTTCCAATAGTTTTAACGATTGCGCAGCTCATACTATACTTTCTTAGTACTTGAATAGCATAATATGACATATAGTAGACAACACTTTCTTGGTAAATAACATCAATATGACACATATATGCAATACTTTCTTAGTGATAACATATGGCACATTTGCTGGAGAGAGCTGATCACATATACTATACTTTCTTCAAGTTAGTGATAGCATAATTATGGCACATTTGCTGGAGAGAGCTGATCACCTTGTCGGTATGTAGTAAGCAAGTAGAGTGTTAGAGAGGTCAACTGAGATCGCTCCGTTATTGACACAAACAAAACCATACATAAACAAACAGCAATACCACCACTGAAAAAAAAAACCAACAACAACAACAACAAAACGGTCGTCGAGTCAGTGACGTTCTGACCATACATGTACCTTCGATCATCACGAGGCACGTGAACCATGCACGATGACACTCGATCGACACACAAAACAACAACAACAAAACAAACAACAACAACAAAAACTGAACAACAACAACAACAAAAACACGTACCCTGTTTCCTCTGTGTGTATGTGTGTGTGTGTGTGTGTGTGTGTGTGTGTGTGTGTGTGTGTGTGTGTGTGTGTGTGTGTGTGTGTGCCAGTGTGCCGGTGTGTGTGTGTGTGTGTGTGTGTGTGTGTGTGTGTGTGTGTGTGTGTGTGTGTGTGTGTGTGTGTGTGTGTGTGTGTGTGCCAGTGTGCCGGTGTGTGTGTGTGTGTGTGTGTGTGTGTGTGTGTGTGTGTGTGTGTGTGTGTGTGTGTGTGTGTGCCAGTGTGTGTGTGTGTGTGTGTGTGTGTGTGTGTGTGTGTGTGTGTGTGTGTGTGTGTGTGTGTGTGTGTGTGCCAGTGTGCCGGTGTGTGTGTGTGTGTGTGTGTGTGTGTGTGTGTGTGTGTGTGTGTGTGTGTGTGTGTGTGTGTGTGTGTGTGTGTGTGTGTGTGTGTGTGTGTGTGTGTGTGTGTGTGTGTGTGTGTGTGTGTGTGTGCTGGTTTCTATGTGTATTTTGCATTTGTTTCTTGGTTTGTAATATTTATTTTTATGTGGTTGCTTTATGCTGCCTGTGTGTCGTCGACTATCGGTATACCTGTTTTGATTTTTGTCAGTATGTACGGCGCTTATATGCTGTTGTGTACATGTATAAGCGCCCTGTAAGTTTCCTTAAGTAGTAGTAGTAGTAGTAGTGCTATATTCTGGTCCACTTACGTTACACGAAAAGAATGGGTGGGGTGTTTAGGAATTTAACGTCCTTTTCCACCACGTAAGGGTGATAGCAAAGACGGGGTAACGAGAAAAAGGCCAGCACAAATATTTGGCCCTAGCCGGGATTCGAACTCACGACCCGAGCATTGAGAGTCCATCGCTCTACCATTCGGCTATCCCAGTTCCCCATTATTACACGTAAAGAAGATACGTGACACTGCAGCTGTAATGCCGAACGATTAGGCTTTTTCTAATTGAAAACTCGCAAGGTATGTCTCCCGAAATATCAGGATACACATGCGACTTTGCAGCACTGATCATAACTCAAACAAGTAGAATAAAGAAGTTTTTTTTCACCGCTTTGTTTATCCGAAGATTCCAAGCGTGACGCACTCTGAAGTCCTCATTTCGGTTTGATTTTCCGAGACCGTGTCTAACGGCCACATTACAAGTTTTTACGGCCATGTTGAATGACGTTTATGCGGAGATGGTCGTCAGTTTCTCTGATATCTGCGTCGCCATTGGTGGTCGATTCTCCATCTTGAATATTGTCCCACGGCCCGTCGTGCCTGTTAGCCGCACACACATCAGCTTTGACCGCCTCGAGGACTGAACTGTGTTCGATGCTGGACGCCGTTAGTCAAAAGAAGCAGGTAGGTTTTCTTCTCAGGTCACGTTTTCAATTGCTCAGACAATACTGAGCACACAAAATGTATGTGCGTGTTTGTTTTAATACACATTTTCGGATATGTACGTTTCTGTCGCCAAAATTTCAGCTGAGCTTTAAAAAAAACTAACATTGCATAACGGTTAGTTTATGAGCACATGAAATATCAGTGGACAAAGAAAAAAAGGAAGTTTGACAGTGAATACAAAGAGCAAATCTGGCGCGAAGAAATATCAGAAAGGACATTCACCACTGCCATGTCGTGCTTGACGAAATTACTCGTCGTCTGAAATATTGGCGGGAGCTCGCAAGCTTTTCCTTTGCAGTTGCATTTCTAACAAACCATCCTAGTGTATTTATCATTATTTTGTTCTTGCTGCAGTGTTTGTTTGAGTGATACCGTTGCAGGCACTTGTTTTCGCGCTGTACATACAATTAATTTTAACGATGACATGTTTGTGTTGAATGCAAGGATTTCATGCATGATCTCAGTTCGTTAGTTTCTTTTCCGTAGTTCTGTTTCATGGTATGCTAATTCATTTATTTATTCAGGATGGACGTAGCTGACTCTTTCAGAACCCTTGCCGTCACATTGTTACTATTCGTTGGTAAGTAGACCTCTATCACACAAAGAAAAGATTTATATTTTGTCATGGAGTTTCCTCATCCGCTTCCACTATCATCGTGTTTTTCTTTTCTTTTCTTTGCTTTTTTCGTATTGTATGCTTGTCACTTTATAACCTTTTCTTACCTAATTTCTCTTGTTTTACGCATGGTAAAACGAACTAAAGAACAAACAACGTCAACAGGAATACCTAACAAATCATGCAGACGGCTTAACACCCTTCCGGGTTTGATGTTTTCCATCACCCGCCCCATCTCCCTCCCATCTTTGTCGCTTCATCGGTCCTCTTTTCAAAAGTGAACCACGCTGTATCAGGCTGGTCTGTTTGTTGGTTGGGGTTTAACGTCCTTTTCCACTAAGTAAGGGCGATATCAAAGACAGGGCGACGATGAAAATGTCCCAGTCAGGAATCAAACTTACAACCCGAGCAATGTCAGACCAATATTCCGGCTATTCCGACTCCCCACTACTAAAGCGTTGGACTTTCAATGCTCGGGTCGTGAGTTCGAATCCCGGCTGGGGCCAAATATTTGTGCTGGCCTTTTTCTCGTTGCCCCGTCTTTGACATCACCCTCATGTGGTGGAAAAGGACTTTAAACTCACAAACACCCACCCACCCACCCACCCACCCACCCGACTCCCCACTACACCAGAAAATCAACATCCTGCAGTATTTCTACAGTTGAAATGTGTGGCGGATATGCAGTTTCCAGTCACCCATTTAAAATGACTGACTGGGGGTATTGCGTTCTTGTTAGATAAAAGTCCAACGGTCCTCATGTGACGACTTCCGTGCATCAAAATGAAATCCGCCGATAAAACGCCTCAAACAGTTTTGCGAGAATTTAAACTTCTCGACATTTCCGCAGATAATACTGTTTTTCCTTTAAAACAAGAAAACCACTCCGTCATGGCGCTGAAGGGGGTGTAGCGTTTATGATACAGTTCTTGCTGGCCAGAGATCAGCGGACAAATCCGCTCGGGATGGCAGTTGTGACTTTATGCACGGCAATCCTCTTCCCTCCGCCGACGCTCTGACAGCTAACGCCCATAAAATGGCAGGAGTCTGTAAGGTGCCACGTGTGGTTCAAATCCTCAACTAGATTTACGGGAAGCGACCCGTATTGCGCGGTGAGCATAAGCCGAAAGGATGCTGGGGAGGGAAACGATACGTAATTCATATTCTCGGTGTTTGAAGCAGGTTCGGAGCAGGAGACAAAAGTTTTTGATTGATGGTGTCAGCTTGACACGGAATGTTCGAGAATATATACGTAATGCATGTTCGTGAAATTGATGTGTTTGTTTTCTTCCTCGGCTCACTTCCCTACTGATCGTGGAGGTGTGACACCTCCCCCCCCCCACCTCTCCTCCGCGTCCCCTCCTCCCTTAGCCCCTCCCAAAGTAGTAATAATCACAAAACCGTCATGCGGAAACCTTTCCCCAACCGTTTTAGTTTTGGTTGTGGACTACCAGCATGGCAGCAATTAAGCAGCAGTGATGAACAAAATCAGTGGATGTCCTGTTTTGCGACGGAAGTTTAATTCAGTCTGAATTCGCTACTCTGGCTTTTTGACTTATTGTTGTTTCTGTCGCTGTTGTTGTTTAAGTGACTGCCGAGATATACTTTGCTCACCATTTCCTTTAGGTTTTGCTTCTGCCACTCTACCCGCCCTTCAGTACTTTTGTTCCCCCTGACAGCATCTTTAGCTTCTTGAAAGAGTCAAATCTGTTCTATAAAATTTAAACACTTGAAGAAATACGGACTATCCTCGATCTCTATATGTTCCATGTGCAAAGAACTGAAACGTGTTTATCATTTTTTATATAAGTATTTACACCTTGCTTTATTGTCTTCTATTTTAGTCTGGCGAAGAATGACCTTAGCCGCGAAACAGTTTTTGTTGCTCGCGCAGCGTTAAGCCCTAACTAACTAACTAACTAAGTAATTAGTACTTTCGAGTTGTTTTACATTTACTTGAGTTATACTTTAAATAGCAGGTAATCAAGATCCCTGATTTTAGGTCCACGAGTATCAGTCCTTGTTACAGTCCACACCAGCGTCACATCACTGGGTTTTACCAACAAGTTTAAAAGGAGATTCAGTTGATGTTGGCAAAGACGATTACCCGGCGTTTGTGGACGGAAAGTGTATGCATAGTTTCATGCACACCGCTGGCATTTTACACGAGTTTCACGACGAAAATCTAGGTGTCAGTCACAGTGCATGCATAGTTTTAACAACATTGACGACAAGTGATCGCCATTTTACCGCCAATACCACCACTAACCGTTGCAGGGGGCGGGGTGGGGACGGACAAATACCACCGTTTCTGTTACATCACCACCGAGGCGCAGTTCCGGGAGGGCGCTGGTCGCTTCACCCTTGACGACCTTCGTGACGTCACGCTCTGCACCCACCTCGTCTTTGCGCATGCGCATGTGGATCCGGACAACCTGGACCTGCGGCCCATGGAGCAGAATGACTTTGGTAATAAAGGGGGAGTGGGGTGGGTGTGTGTGGAGGCCGGAGGACGGGGGAGGGGGAGGGGTGGGAAGAACTCAGTCTAGGCAACGCACACGCACGCACACACACACACACACACACACACACACACACACACACACTCTCTCTTTCTCTCTCTCTCTCTCTCTGGGAGGGAGGCGGGGATCTATTATCATACTGACATCAGAGGGAAACAACAACAACAACAACCGAACTTAGGGTTAAGAATGTCCGTCAGAAACAACGACAGCAAAGCTAGGTAACAGTAACGGGCAATTATATACAGTAAAAACAATAAAGCGAATCAGAACTACAGGAAAATGCCTTGTGTTAACAATTGTTATTTCGGCCGGTTATTAGAACGGCTCTTGGTATCGGGACATTTCCATTGCCGTGTCATTAATTTCTAAACGGAATTTCCAAACCAGCGTATTACAAGCAGATGACGAGCCTGAAGGGTGATCATCCAAACCTGAGAGTCATCCTGTCAGTGGGCGGCGAGCTCCACGACACACAGGCCTTCTCCACAGTCGTCAACAGCACAGACTCGGTGGACAACTTCGCTGCGAATGTGTTCTATTACCTCCGGGACTTCGGCTTTGACGGGGTGGAGTTGGACTGGCGGTACCCGGGGATCTATGGCAGTCCGCCTGAAGACAGCGGCCGCTTCACCGTTCTCTGCAGGGTACCGTAGACATGATATTTGTTTGTGTAAGCAACCCTCTAAATATCACGAAGGTTGAATTCATTGATTGTGGGACAAAACAATTGAAACAGACAAGAGACAACCGGGTGATGCGAAAATGACTTTTATTCAAATAACGATTGTTATTTACAGCATATGGTGATGCAGGCAATTTTGATCTGGAAAATTCTGCAAACAAAGGATGCTCGCCGTGCTGGGTCAAAGGCGATCTCTAGTCCGGGGGGGGGGGGGGGGGGGGCTACCACCGCTACTCGCGTCGTCAGCTAGGGCAGTAGGGAAAGAGAGAGCCCTTACACAAAAAATACTACATGTATTTTTAAAGCCAAATTATTTGTCAATAATTTTCATTTGAAACGACAAGAACCACTAAGGCATTTTTACTTCTTTTAGGTACAATCTCCTTGGTATTTAGAGAGACGGGAAAGCAGATCTGTATTTTTTATGAGACATAGAAACACGGTGACACTCTTGGGGACACTGATTTTATTTCAAAGTAGGTTGCAAGATTTAGCAGTTCCTCTTACGTCTGCTGGATTCGCATCCACCGGCCTCAGCCGAGAACTGGCTGTGTTTGGCAGTGTGCGTGTTTTGTTTGTTTAGTTGTTGTTGTTTTTTTTGTTTTTGTTTTTTTTAAGGGGGGGGGGGGTGTTGCTTTTTTTGTTGTTCGTGATCGGCAAAAAAAACACGCACACGCTGTTTTGTTTGTTGAGGTAAAATCCAAAACTCGTGGGGTCGAATCTAAACAGGCCACAAATTGCCCAGACCTTTTATCACTAGTGACCCCATTGTCTTTGAAATCAACCTTTCTGTGGGCAAAAGACGTAATTAGTCCTCCAAACGCCCAGCTACATGATCTCACTTTGTGTCTTGTTCGATAGGCGTACATCTACATGCTCTGGAGGGTGGTGGTGGGTGTTTGGGAGTTTAACGGATTGCTTTGGATATTTTGTGCAGAGAATGGTGGATGTGTTTGACAGTCTTGCCCGCCAGGCGGTCATAGCGACGCCATTGTTAACGGTGCGTGTTACCGGAGACAAGGACATCCTCGCAGCCTCTGTGGAGGTCGACCAGGTCGCTCTGTAAGTATAGTCGAAAAAATGTATTGCAGTATACTATTGCGAACCATACGACGAAGAAAGTGTACTTCGGGCTACTTTAAGTCTGTTTCAAACTAGGCATTTTTTTTTTAAATCAAGAAAGCATATTTTAAGGTGTCTTCTGGCAGAAATGCATGCTGACTTTGCCAGAAGATTTTTCTCGGTCTAACATGTTGTTACAGAAGAGGATCCAACTGACAGGTGACTGTTACAGACAAGCAAAATACTGAGGGCACCAAAAGAGAAAACTGTTCCAAGGCAAATTAAGTAACACCTAATTGCGTGGACTGTTGAAATGTCGTCACTGACTGACCTCGTTCGTTTTTTGTGTGTCATCAGGTATGCAGACTTCATTATGCTGGGAGCGTTTAACTTTTACAGCGACATGCCGCTTATTGGCCATCATTCCGGGTTGTACGGCCGACAGAGTGATCTTGAAGTGGAGGAAAATTTCAGGTTCATCACAGCCTTCAATGTTGTGAGTACTGGCGTATGAACCTCGTGTGTGTGTGTGTGTGTGTGTGTGTGTGTGTGTGTGTGTGTGTGTGTGTGTGTGTGTGTGTGTGTGTGTGTGTGTGTGATTGGTTTTAATGTATTCAGTTCCACCCAATTGTTTAGTTATGCTAGTTTCATATTCCGTTACTTTGATGCTTTTCGCGAAATCCCTGTTCCCGCAATACCACCACACCACTAATTTCCCTCAAGGTTAATAAATATTTGTTGAAATGAACTGAATTCGCTTCGCTTTGCATTGTCGGTGGTTCGTGACAAATTTCGTTTTTTTTTTTTTTCCCCCTCTGCAGGATAGTGCCGTGAAGTTTCTACACCATCGACAAGTGCCCGTAAACAAAATCATCCTGGGGATCCCGTTTTACGGTCGCACCGTCTACTTCATCAATTCCACTATGCAGGCTTTTGGTGTGGAGCACGCCGGTGCTGGGCCACCAGGACCCTACACTCAGACAAAGGGACTCCTGGCGTATTATGAGGTGCGTGGTCGGCTTTTTAATGTCAGTCAGTGGTCAGGTGTCGTTTTTATTTCAGGGGGTAGGGTGGGACTAGTAACAAAATCGATCTGTTTTGACAAGGATAAAGCAGATCCAACAATGGACTGCTGACACTATAGAAGATCAACAACAGCCTTGTAGACATCAACGCTTCCCACTTCTACCATCAAGCTGACCAGCGCACTGGAGGAGCCCGAAGACTGTGCTGACCTGGAGCACACCACCCATCTAGCCCTTTACAACTCCTTCTTCCCACGAACACTGAGGACCTGGAATAAACTACCATCAAGTACCATGTCGGCACCTTCATTTGAGCCCTCCCGGGAGAGACTTGGCTACAGCCTCCACAGCCTGCAGTCAACCCCCGTCACCCTCTAAACGTACTCCCTCCTCCAATGTACATAGTTTTAACCTTTAAATTCTCTCTCCTGTTCAACTCCAGACGTCGAGTCACTCCGCAGAGTTAATTGCGCTTTCTGAGCCCAACTCTAGCGGAAGAAGATGAAGAAGATAATACCAAAAGACAGAATAACAGACAAAAAGAAGCTCCAATGGTTTGCCAATGAACGCAAACATCTCAACGTAAACACACACGGTGTATCCACGCCTTCTCACCTTTTGGCAGCACTGCTGATTCGCATGATAAAAGAAAGTCTGGCTGAAGAACTCTGCATAATCCATGACAGTTTGTATTGGACAGATCTGTAAGTTTATTGCCAACGGCTGGCGGGAGATCCTTGACCAGGAGCAGCTGACGCCATTCGCAATCAATGACGAGGAGATTGTGACGTATGACAATCCCACTAGTGTCGTCATCAAGGTAAGCCTGCATGATTATAGCCTGCAGTAATGATCACTTATCAAAATGGGCAATCTGCAAACATTGACATGTTGTTGTTGCCGTTAATGTGAAAATTAAGATAATGAATTTAGTTATTGGATTTTTGTGAAAGTCATCAGATTTTAGAGTGACTGTTAGAGTGAGTGTTACGTGTATGCTCTTTTGTTGTTGTTCTTGTTGTTGTCATTTTGTCTTTCTGTCTGTCGTGTGGTCGATTGGTTTGCTTTTTCTCTTTTATGGAGGGGGGGGGGGATAATAAATGCTGTTAGATCAGTCATACATCTTCTCCACTCGTAGGACGTGCACAATGCCGTATAATACGTTGCAGAGTAATTACGTCAAGGACAACGGACTGGCAGGTGCATCCGTGTGGGATCTGAGTTACGATGACTTCACTGGTGAATTTTGTGGCAAGGGGCCCTTCCCTCTCACGTCGGCCCTCCACCGTACATTCACGTCCACCAGAAGTAAGTGTAATTGGTTCTCAATCTTGATATCGCCCACATTCTTGTCAGGTGTAAGCAAGAGTGAAATACAGATACACGTACCTTTGCTTTGTGCGTTATAATTATGTCAATTTGTTTTCATTCGCCTTTTTTGGTATATCGAAACATACAGGGCAACATTACATAGATCAGGTACAGTAGTTTATATAGGCAGTTTGAGACTTCTCAGGGTCTCGCACCCATACA
The DNA here is from genome assembly GCA_018292915.2 of Batillaria attramentaria. NCBI lineage: Eukaryota > Metazoa > Mollusca > Gastropoda > Batillariidae > Batillaria > Batillaria attramentaria. The sequence continues at coordinate 1,432,655 of JACVVK020000006.1, read as the reverse complement.
CGTACACAATTCACATACTAGTACACATACACAAGACATATACATATATACTAGTACACACACACACACACACACACACACACACACACACACACACACACACACACACACACACACACACACGCACGCACGCACGCACGCACGCACGCACGCACGCACGCACACACACACACACACACACACCATTTACCTGTATACGAGCTGGTTACTGCAGACATATTTACAATCAGCATATGACAGTTTTGGGTCTAAACCCATGTTAAACGCTTTCAATCTGGAGGGATCTGGAAGAAATGGCGGAGCGCTGGCCGGGCTGCCAATGCTACAGTTACGAATTTGCCGCGCTAGGTGCTGGATTTCACCTCTTTGCTCCGTCTCAGTCCCGTCGAAAGATCACCTTTACGTGATGCCAAATACGTTAAACCACCAACCAACCAACCAACCAGTCAACCCTCTTCCGTTTTCTAGTGTACACTTCAAACTAGGATCTTGATTAGATTCCCGTTATGTTTGACGCAAATGAAATGCTTTACTGGGACATCTCCTACTAGGGCAACACTGACTGTCCTGCTTATCATCAAACGGGCTAATTCCATCTTTGCTAAGCCCACCTGTTTGGAACAGTTTCGCTAGTGAGTGCGCCTGTACGCTCGAAATACTCTATATAGATGATTCGTACAGCTCTCAATGCGATACAATGTTGTTTACACTTTGCGCGAGCGGTCGTACACGTACATTCAAATTTTACGAGCATCGTCACACTACTGGAGCGCTCAGTGTGGACACTGCGTCATCTGTTGGCTGTCAGTAACTGCCAGCATTACAGACGCTGTCACTGTCCAGGTGTGATGATAGAAACCATGAGAACAGCTCATACATAAAAATTAACCTCTTTGTCTGTGTGTACCATGAGGTGGCTGCACTGCCAAATTGTATGTAAGAGGGGATGCAAATAGTGTGTGTGTGTGTGTGTGTGTGTGTGTGTGTGTGTGTGTGTGTGTGTGTGTGTGTGTGTGTGTGTGTGTGTGTGTGTGTGTGTGTGTGTGTGTGTGTGCTTTAAGCGCGGCGAGTCCTTGGAATCTGGAGAGCAGCGCTCTATAAACACTCTGTATTATTATTATTATTATTATTATTATTATTAAACGAAAGTGAAAAACTGTTTCTTCCAATGGGGTCTTTACTTCTTTCTCAGTCTTTCAGCGTAGTTATACATCCTGTCACGAACCCCATTCGATACAGGTAACCCAATGTACTGTAAACGACCCTCAGTATTTTTGTTTGTTCTATAATCAAATGTTTGTATCTATACATTTATTCTGACTCGAATGCTATCTGCCGGTACCACCAGGTGCGTGTAACCCCGGTCACTACGGCCAACTTGACCAGACCGGGTGTGTGCCGTGTCCCCTGGGCAGCTACCAGCCTCTGGCAGACCAGACGTCGTGCATCCCCTGCCCCTCGGGACTAACAACACTAGCGACGGGCAACACGAAACAGTACAAATGTCTCAGTGAGGAAATACTTGTATATATGGGTTTTCTGGCATGCATCCTGATTGTGATGTCAAAGACTATGGTTACATTTCCGTAGGAGTACTGTGCGTAATGTCTGGTGTTATTCTTTAGTATTTAGTATAATATGGGAGACGTTTAGTTTACGTTTTAGTTCACTTCAGTGAGTGTGTGTGTGTGTGTGTGTGTGTGTGTGTGTGTGTGTGTGTGTGTGTGTGTGTGTGTGTGTGTGTGTGTGTGTGTGTGTGTGTTCTGCCCATTGATCCGCTTGGCGGCTGTGGGCACAGCATGGTTTTAGTCACCAACAGCCATAAATCATTACCAAAGCTCGGAAACTGTCATCCACCGACATTATCATTGGGCTTAACGAAAAGGCCTCCTCTTAAATTGCAGTCTCGTGATATCGGAATCCTTCGCATGGTTCCTCTACGTTCACGCCAGTAAGTGACTTTTTCTTTACGTGCTGCATTGTCGTCTAATCACCTTTCTGTCTCGGCAGCTGCGTGTCCATCTGGCACAGAGTACAACTACGCCACCACGGCCTGTGATCCCTGTCTCTTGGGCTACTACCGTCAGGAAGGACGCGATCAAGCATGTCTGAAATGTCCGCCCGGTCAGACCACGGTGGCCACGCACAGTCGCTCATGCGTGGCGAGACCAGGTCAGTTGGAAACGAATCTGATATTGAAAGCAAAGAAAAGAAATAAACAAGTGCCTCCCCCCAAAACAACAACAACAACAACAAAACACACAATAACAACAATACAAGCAAACACAAAGAAGCAAAATCCAGGAACACACCCAACAAAACAATGTGACGTCATACTTTCAAGTTAGGGTATCAAGTTTGGCTAGGGGGTGTCGACATCGTCACAATTTGGTGTGTGTGTGTGTGTGTGTGTGTGTGTGTGTGTGTGTGTGTGTGTGTGTGTGTGTGTGTGTGTGTGTGTGTGTGTGTGTGTTGTAAGACTAGTTTGCCGGTGTTTGAGCGTTTTAGTGTGTGTATACCGAGTATATATGTAAATGGTTGCCGGTTGTTTGTGCCTTCCATTGCGCGTGGCTTTCTACTACAATATCAGACAATAAAGTCCTGTTGATTCATGTGTTATACACTTCTTTTGCGTTTTTCAGCCGGTGTGCCCGAGAATGTACCACGCCAGATTGACGTCATTGCCCAGCTGAACTTCGACACCATATCATGCGAGAATAAACCAGTTATCGTCGGGGCGGTTCGAATGCTGGTTTCGGACTATTTCAAGCGGCTGGCGCAAACGTGGCCGGAACTGTGCGCCCCGGGATGCGAGAATGTCAAGAGTGACGTCATAAGGGGTTGTGACGATACTGCTGAGTATGACATCACCAGAACAAAGAGACAGGCGGAGGAGAAGCTTGTGGTCAACATCCTTGTGGCTAACGTTTCGTAAGTGATGTGCATTAATCATTTTGAGTGACCGTGTGCGAGCAAATGTATGGCGGTTTCGGTCGATGCATAGAAAGCAAAACCATTGTACGTGATGGTTATCCTGCATGTTTCAAGCGCAGTTTCGCGGTGTCATTGCCTTTTGCACTTTAACACATTTCGTAGCGCGCACGATTTTCCTATGTTTTTGACTCTTCTTCGGTATTGGTCCTGTATGCGAAAATCAGGCAAGATGAACGATTCCTTATTGCATCAAACACGAGTATATTCAAAGTGCAACACTCCTACTAAGCCAAATGTAAGTCCATGCAGACATAAATTATTATTAGTATTATTATTTTGTAAGGGAACTTATGCACATCCCCAATATTACTTGGTAGAAACTGAGTTAAGAGGGGTGAGCTTAAAAATGTCACGCGTATGACTTAACCGGTGTAGTACTGAACGGCCGTTTGTCGTCAAAACGAACTGAAGTATGTCATTTGTCTTGTTTTCTGCTTCCAGTGAAGAAGTAAACAACACACTGGAAATCAGGCGTACTGAAAACGTCATTGCTGCCGCCTTGTTTGAGAGAGATGAGTTCGAACCTCTGGTGAGAATGTTTTAAAAATGCAAATAATTCACGTTAGTCAATACATGCGAGTTTAATGATGTTATACAGATTTACAGTACGTTTGATGTAAAGAAAAATGCGGGTGTTTCAATATAGACCGAAACGACCGCCATCTTTTTCGGAGTATAGCGAGTATAGCGTATGGTTCCTATTGCAGATTATCTATGGTATCCGTTACACTAACATTGAGTCGTTGGACACGAGGGTCGTGTGTGAACTCGGATCTGCGCCCAAGAACGGACGTTGTGGTGAGACAAATTTCGCTGTCTTGCAGTGGGCCTGTATTGGATTTAAACAAACCACGCATACAGGGACAAATATACCTTGTAAAGCCTACCTTATCCACAACTCTAATTGTGTGTAGACATGAAAAACAGTTACTGAAAGAACACAAAGCAGACTGCACAGCTTTGCGTATGTATCAGTGATCAGATCTGCGAAGATGGTTTGATTATGCTTTTGGCGATGTATTGAATAAGAGCAAAGTCCTGCATCGTTTTATTGTGGTTTCTCATACTTTTTTGATATTGTCTAGCAGCGCCCGTCTGGTAAAGATGACCAGTAATGGTTTAACTCTTAAAAGAGCTTCAACTTCCCAGGTACAGTGCGCTGACCATTGACGGATTCAGACGAGGTCTTCGTACTGAGTTTTTCAGACTGCATTTGTCATTTCTAGATGAATGTGAAGCGGGAACGTACCACAACACTACCCTGGGTATGTGCGTGGTTTGTCCTCTGGGTCACTACCAGGACATGACGGGACAGGCCGGGTGCTGGCCGTGTGCTGGCGTCATGAGTACTGTGGGTGTGGGCGCCACTTCTGCTGTCCAATGTGTCTGTAAGTTGACAACGTTCGCTTGGTGTACGTGGTGTTTGTACGCTGTGACTGCTGTCGTGTCGTTTGAACTCGATTTTTTTTCTGGGGCCTTTGAGGAAGCACAGTCCGGCCTTTTGTATATAAACAAGCAGATGCAAGATTCACTGCTGATGACTCAAAGTCGTTCGCAAAGTCTTCTTGTTCCTGTCCTGTATTTTCAGTGTTTCTGTAGGGAAACGTGATGGTGTTAATAATCTTCACCACAATGTCACACTGTGATGAGCGGCATGCGCCGTCGTTACCTTCAACATAGAAAGTAAACTCGTTGTAAGCTCACACGAAACTGGCGGAAACTCGCGCAGTTGTCAGTCTGAAGAAAAGTCTCGCCAAGCTTTGCCATGCACTTCCAGAAGCGCTGACCTCCGTATGTAATACTCATACCAGTATTTCATGATTTCAGCTCCTTGCCAGGCGCGGCCCAACTACTGTTACAACGACGGTGTGTGTCACTGGACAGAAGCTGACAAAGGGTCTGTGTACTGCGAGTGTCTACACGAGTACCAGGGAGAGCGCTGCGGAACACCCAAAAGTGAGCTCCCAGTTTAGCCGAAATGGTCACTATTTTGTGTCGATCTGGATGTATTGTGTCGCGACTGAGTTCGCGGATTCAGAATCGTGGATAACATTACTGACAAAGGTCAAAAGTTCCGTTAAAAAATTTCCGACAATAATTAGTACATTAGAAAGGAAATCCCCGGAATTCAAGTTCATCACCCCGCGCGCGCGCGCGTGTGTGTGTCGTGTGCGTGTGAGAGTTAATACCACAAGAGACGCACAAATTGTCTCAGCTCTGCCTGTTTCTCTTACCTTGTAAATTGTTCTTACAGTTGTGGCTGAGGCTGGCAACACGGGCGCGGTGGTTGGAGGAGTTGTCGGCGGCGTCCTCGCCTTTCTCATCATCGTTCTTATCATCGTCACCTGCTGCGTTTGCTTCAGGTAAAGTGCTATAAAAACAACAACAACAACAACAACAACAAAACATGCCTCAAACTTGTGGCCGGTACTCTGCCGCATCCCGTAACCCGTGCTGTGCACCGGAGAAGTGATTTTTCGGGCTGAACTGCAGAGGACAAACCGCGCTAACGCAGACTGTTGTCCTCTAAATTTGTTTTGCGCTTTGGGCATTCAGTTCAGTCTTTGTGGTGCGTGGTCAGTTGTGACTTCACTGAAACGGCTCGGCTTATCAGGCAGTTGTCAGGTTTAAACCTCCACTGTGCAGGGTGAGGAAGGCGGTTAAGCTTCGCCACATCGAGGCCGAGCGGAGTAACTCCCTGCAGAGCAACAACCACTACATGACCTGGGGCTCTTACAGCGGCGGCAAGGCCAGCGCCAGTCAACGTGGGGTCAAGTTCGTCGATTACATCGACTACTACATGTGGCTTAGTACTCTGTCCGGTGAATAAATCTGTGTGTCACAAACACCAAACACAACCACGCAAATACACACACGTATCCCCCCCCCCTCCTCCCGCCCCCTCCCCCTCACACACAGGCACTGTGTGTCACAGACGCCAAACACAAACACTCAGGTACAGACGCGTATTCCTCCCCCCCCCCTCCCCCGCAATACACAGAGATACTGTGTGACACACGCATATCCACACACACACACACACACACCAGATTGTCAAACAGAAAAGCACGGTGTGTTTGATGGTCCATTCCTAGGGAACGTTAAAAAGGAATTTCATTGACCACATGCCATGCATGGAGAACGACATTTCTAGTCCGGTTAGAATCGTCAGCAAATTATCAAATATTTTCCAATTTTCAATATCAGTCTTTAAAGTTTAGTATGTTTTACATTTATCAACTCTACTGTTGTTGTTTTTCCCCCCTTTTAGAACATCAGCAACAGCAGCAGCAACAGCCAGCTCAGACGTCTAACCGCAGGCAGTCCAAGCTTGGCCAACAGTCGTCCCCAAAGAACCAGATGTCAATGGGAATGACAGAGCGCCAGCCGACTCCACCCAGCCACGTGACGTCCAACGGTGACCCCACCATCTCCATTGAGACAAACGTTGATTCCACTGACAAGTCAGATCAGGAGTAAATGATAAATTGCTTTCGACTGGAAATTTTGATGTAGATCCCCTCGATTGATGAAATCACAGATCTAGCACTGGGATTTTATTCTCTAATTAGTTTATGGTGTTAATTGAGCTTGTGTGAAAACAGCGATCCCGGCTGGGGCCAAATATTTGTGCTGGCTTTTTCATCATTGCCCCGTCTTTGATATCACCATATGTGGTGGAAAAGGACGTTAAACCCCCAAACACCCACCCACCCTTGTGTGAAAACAGTGATTTATAAAAAATATTTGTTTTGCTCATTTGGCGACCACCGTATGTTTGGTATTCAGTTTGTGTGTTCTACACAGTCTTCAATTTGTATGTACATGTAGTCTTGGGACAGTGATGGGCATATATATATAATGCATCACCCCAGGTGTTTAACTGACGTCACTTGTGGACTTCAAAGAAATGGGTTCTGTACAGCTCACTGGTTGTGAAACACTCTTCTTCATTTCCACAGAAACATGATCAACATCCTCATTACAGGATGTATTAGCTATTGCAAGAACAGCTTCTCTGTAATCTAGCGTATGTATCCACATTCACTTTCCTTTGTAAATATTTTTCATGCCTTTTCTGCTTATTGAAATACACCTGCAACTGCTTAACAATAAACCTGTGCCTTCCATTTATATAGTGTATGCAATGTATCTATTACGTTTATTTTGTACATGTAATTTTGAATGAAGTGAATGGGTAAGTACAGCTAGTGAATGAATATAAATACTGACAGACCATTTGCTGTCCAGCAGCTCACTAGAACATATGAGTACATGTACTCAGTAGAATGTACTCAGACACAAACGCTCAGCATTTCCACTTATAGGTTTTGTAAATAAAAGCAGCATTTGCATTTTTTAGTACCGAGAACCTTACACTAATATTTTTACATTTGTACAGAGGAATAACACACATGAATCCTATTTTGGTTGTATTTGGGATGGTGGTGATTTTCATTTCATTTTTTGTAGTAACTAATAAAATGTGTATCAGTTACAGTTAGCTCTGTGTGTGTGTGTGTGTGTGTGTGTGTGTGTGTGTGTGTGTGTGTGTGTGTGTGTGTGTGAGAGAGAGAGAGATAGGGAGAGAGACAGAGACAGAGAGTAATAAAATTAAAAAGAGGAAAATAGCATATCACCCTTCTAATACATGTTTATTTGAACAAACCCACAGAGCATCCAGTAAGAATTCAGATGCAAAGAGTGCACTTACATAAAACCCACTGTACTGCACCCACGTAATGTGACAAATAATCATGTGCAGAAAAAAAGGCGAAAAATATATGATTTGTGGCGGGGGCCAACCCTGTTCTATACACAATTATATAGATAGCTTTACACAATTATTCTTCAGTGTTATTGTTGTACAGCTTTGTCTCGTCTTCACACAAAAAAGTACATGCGCACAAAAACCAACTTCCACATGATTATGCCTTGATCATGATCTTGTGCTCCATTCCCTAATGGAAGCAAAGCAAACACCCAGGGATACATTGGGACTTGTAAATACATGTAAATGTATGCAGAATACTCTGTCAGACACAAACTTTATCACAGTCAAGAAACAATGCATGAACCCTGCACCCACGGAAAACAATTTTGCATGTTGAATACACTGCAGTTACACCACTGCATTTCTTCACAAGAAAAGGGCACTTTATCCGAGAGATTCTGAATATTCATAATGGATGACAAACACCATGAAATTCACTCACACCCTCTCGTCCATGTTCAGTCACTGAATGAAACCCTTCAAGAACAGAATGTAAAATCTCTGTGATGGACACATATCACATAAAAAAATAATTCTGTATGCACCAACTTGTGAACACTAACCATCAGTGTGAATGTATACTGAAAAAAAAAATGACCATAAAAACAACAGCCTGCGATGGAAGACAACAGCTTACTCATCTCCACTTGTGAAGGGGAAGAAAACATTTGCATTAAGTAAACGGGCAAGAATTACATGTTCAGTGTTTTCTCTTTCGCCCTTAACTTTGTCTGATTTGTTGTTGTGAGTAATGTAACCCTGTTGTTTTTTTTGGTTTTTTTTTCATGTCTGTTAAGAATGTATGATTAAATACACTGTATTTATTTGTGCTAAACTTAACTAACAAATATAGGTATTTCCACAATAAGCTCCCCCACATTTGGCACCTACACGTACTTGTATCAGTATCTGCATCATGATGCAGATTTTCCATAATGCTCCTTTTGTAAGTCAAGGGATAAAATTACTTCAAAGCAAACGCAGCAGTCTATCAAAAGTAATACTATTTCATAAAAACAAAAACTAAAAGTAACAAACAAAAAAAGCCTTAAGTAAATGCGCACTAAAACAACCAGCAACAAACATGCACATTCTGCTTTTGCATCCTAAATTTAACAAGAGCAATACTCCAACCTAAAGGCTTTTGCAAAATATTTGTTGAAGAGAATTATGAAAATCATGTTTACTCTGGCTTTTAGTGCTACATATAATAATGAAAATACATGTAGTGTTTGTGTTACGCACATGGGCGTTGGTTATGCAGAGATTTCACAATCTGACACAAAGATTTTGAGGATGTATGTCACTGATTTTACAAAATGACCCTCTGAATTTGACAAAGAGGGTCAAAATGACCATTAGTTTGAAAGCTGAAATATGGGCCTTTGGAATTACAAAATGTGTTACACGACTCAAGTACACGTGCTTCTAGACCCGAAGTCTGGCCAGATCTCCGAATGCTTTGCAGAGTCAAAGAAGGCAGTAGTCCCAACATCTTGCGCACAGAAGCATGGAAATTTGGAATTCCAAAGGCGCATACAGCAAAACAACACTAAGAAAAATATAACCACCAACCAGTCTAGACATCCTTGCCTTGCATGTAAACACTCTCCTCCACTCCTTGTCACTAAATTTGTATGCAGAATCTTAGAGTCTAATAGCACAAAATATTTGAGTGGAAAACAGTTGCGTGATATATACAAGACTTCGATGTCACTTTGTGCATACAAAGAGGAACATAAACAACGAAGCCACAAATGAGATGGTTTTCCTAAATCTGGAAATGAGTCATGGGGTACTTTGCTCCACAGCCAAGTAAATACTGCAACGAAACTGAGTTGATTTAAACTTAAACAACTCTTTGTTCATTTCTGTCAGTCCAAAGAAAGCTCATCTTGCGAAGCAGCAATGCTTGCAGGTATGTACAGCCTTCACAAAAAGTTAAGGACCACTTGCAAATATCATTCAACTTTTGTCGTTGTGGCATGCTGGTGTAGTGCTGAACATCGCTGAAACGGCGGCTTATGTAGGCAAACAAATGAGCACAGTTCATAACCAGGGATGCATTCTTTGACCTGCATCTCATTTTTGCCGTGCAGAAAGCCCCAGGTATCGCTCACTGAACACTGAAACTCGGTCTAGTTTTGCTGAAATTGCAGATTTTCAAACGCGCCAAGCATGCTGTGTGACGCGCACGTGCCATCCACACAGTGGTCGCCATGTTCACTAATTACCCCTTAACCTTGCTACCGAATTTTACGGGAAAAATCTTATTCGTTTATTTTTTTCTGATTTATTGAAACTGTCACCCATTATGTTGACTGGTCCTTAACTTTTTGTGAAGACTGTATAAATCAAACGTAGAAGCAACAAATCAGTAACGTAAAAACAAAAAGCAAATCTGGCAATGTCTCAGCTTGTGTAGTGTTACGCTGTAAGCAGGTCTGCATGCTGGCACACAGCCCGTTGCTTGAGTATCGCAGGTTCTCAGCACAGCCACTTGCTCCTCTCCTACACGAACGGGTGGTCCAAGAGTCGCTTCCCTTCTTCCCCTGTGCGCACCACTGGTGTTGTGTGGGAAGGTCTTGTGATCTTGTGACGAAAAGAAACAGAATACATATCTGAAAGAATGGCTCCCACTTAGACACACGGCCTTAAATCTACTGATCTAATTTGCTTTATGAGTGGGGTGAGGTGGGGTTCACCCTGTTCACTAAAACAACGCCTGTGTGATCCCTGAACAGACACAGCTGCACATGTAACATCTCACCAGTTAAAAGGCTTGATCTGCAACACCAGGACACCCCCCAAAAAAACCAACACCCCCCCCCCCAAAAAAAAACAACAACAAAAAACACACACACACACAATAAACAAACAAAAAACACAAACAACAAACAAAACAAACAAACAAACAAACAACAAAAAAACAAACAAACAACAACAAACAAACCAAACAAACCAGAAAGAAACATCACAAACTGAAACAACAAAAACTAAGTCACTTTTGTAACAGTTACCTTGAAGGGATTTTTCCAGATGGAGAAGACCACAATGCCAGCGATGAAAATGACGATGAGAACAGTGTACAGTACGATGGTGCCCTTTGGAGCTTGAAGTGGTTTCCTGGTGCGTGCCTCCTCAATGCTAATCACACCCTCCTTGAACTCTGGTGCGCCAATCTGGGTACTTGGACCTGTAGACAGCAAGAACAATGTGTCCATCTGACGTGGAACAACTTACCTAAAATCTGTGCTCTTAACTCATGTGTGACGGGACGCTAAAATCAAAGGTTCAACCACGCATTGCCCATCACTCATCAAAATTGAATTCTCCACCTACTTTTCATTTAGTACACAAATCAACTGAAAATGTCAAGTATACCGGCCCCCGTAGTGTAGTGGTTAGCACTTCGGACCATGGACTGGGAGACCCGGGTTCGAGTCCCAGCCGAGGCAAGCGGGATTTTTCCTACCTAGGCCGCCTCCTACCCAGAGCGGGTGTGCTATGGGCCCAATGGGGAGGCTGTTGCCACACAGCCGAGATTCACCCACTTCACGGGTGCGACTTTGGGGGTGCTTCCCTTGGTATGACACGTCTTGTGATGTGGATGATTACACGGCCGGCACCGCAGGTGTCGTAGTTCCCGGGCCTGGTTAATGCCGGGATATTTATGACAGGAAGCGTGGAATACGGCCCTGTCCCACAGTCCCAAACCACACAGACCTCCATGGCATCGTCTTACCTCCTCATCCTCATCTCCACCATCATGCATGATAAAAAATGCCCCACTTCCGAGCCCTCAGTGGATTCCACCCATTACCTGGAAGGAACACCACTGGAACTGGCAAACAGTTGGGGCAGCCAAAAAAGAAAAAAAGAAAATGTCACGTGTGTGTGTCTTCAATGAAGCTTGCTAGAGGGGTTTGTTTACACGTAGTCAGTTTACTGCAGTTTCATGGGGGCAGGTCCAGGCATGGGCAGTGGTGATGTTTCAGCATCTAGTTATTACAAGTAGTTCTAGAAAAGCAGAAATTTACTCTTTTCTTTTTCTTCATTTGTTGGCTGCTTTGTGGTTTTTGTGCTTGTGTCTGCAATCACTCCTCGACTCTCTGTGGAGCTTTTTGTTGTCTTCCCAGCTGAAACATACAGTGCAATAAATACAGTGTAATAAAAAAAAACAAAAAAAACCCCAAACTACTACTATCGAAACCATAAGCAATATATTAACACTTGCACAATCCCAAGTCTACTGAAATTACGTATACAGTGATGCCAAAATTATTTTTGGCAAAGCATTAAGGGAAAAAAAAAGAAGAAAAAAAAAAGTGAACAGTGTTTGTCAGAGTTCAGCTTTACTAGTGTCTGGCACTCATCAAATCAGATAAAAACAGTCTTAAACACACACACACACACACACACACACACACACACACAGAGTATCTGTTGGCAACACAATGAACATATTTAAATTATAATTATTCTTGGTTTTGTTTTTGTCATCAGTCAAAAGAAATGGTAAAAAAAGAAAAAAAAAAAGAAAAAAGAAAAGAAAAAAAGGATTCACCTGCTTCTGGGTCATAGTACCAATCATCATCATCATCAAAGTCAACAGCAGGCTTTCCCGCCATCCATGGCATATCTTCATCGTTGAATTTATAATTATCATCCTCATCTCCTGTGTTTCCATAGGGTGCTGCAACATCTGGTAGATTCTCACTGCCTGTTTAAACAGATTTCATACATGAGTCAGTTGTTTTCAATATGATGTAAGTATCTTTCTGATTAACAAGAACCACACACACACACACAGGCACACATAAAGAGACCATTTACACACACGCACACGCACACACACACACACACACAGACAAAGGCACATACACAATGTTTAAAAATTTCCACTACGTAGTACCCAAACAATTGCATTTAGTTCATCTAGAAGTAGAAACAATAGATGTGACCTAAATTTGAATGTCACAAAAAGAAATGAAAGCCTCTAATTTACACAAACAACACAAACTAAAGTATTTTTCACACTATGCAAAGCAATGTTAAAAAAGAAAAAAATCCATTTAATTTTTATGTTAGAATAAGAGGAGAGATGGTACATCATTTTAGAAATGATAACACTACATATGTACCAAATTCTACTTCCCAGTTCTGGTATAGGACTGAAGGAGGTATACATGTACAACAGACAAGCTCAGTGACAGTGACTCCAAGTCATGTTAGAGTATAAATGAATGATGCCCAAGTTTAACAATTTCTGTAATGTCAACTAAACTTCTATGCACTCTACACAGTGAAAGATTTTTCCACATCGGACAAATACATCTATCTATGGACCTCTGCCAACTTTTCCTTTACAGCTTGCTGACTTGGGGGGGGGGGGGGAGGGGAAGGGTCTGTATCTCCTTTTCATGGGAACTTGCAAACGCCCTCTGGATTTCATAAAGCATGACGCATAAACTAAAGGCCAAAATGTTTTGACAAAAGACCCGAAGCGGGCACACCCATTTGATTCAAAACTGCGTCAGTCACAAAACCTGAAAAGCTCTCTGTGGCTTTATCAAACAGATCTGGAGTAAAGCTAGATCTATGTGAATCAAGAGATATGCCTGTGAGAACTCCGAGAGAGAGAGAGAGAGAGAGAGAGAGAGAGAGAGAGAGAGAGAGAGAAAGAGAACAAGATATTTTCAAACATTGCTACAATTTTGTTCACACGCATAAGTACAATGTACCACCAACCCGCATAAGTACAATGTACCACCAACCCACTGATGACACGTACAAACAACGTGAGGCAATACTACTACATGTATTAGACTTCTGACTACCATCTTCAAAAAAGCAAACATACAATGTAAATTACCACTAGTACTACTGTAGTTACTACCAGCACGTGAAGGAATGTTTATAAATTCTCACACAGACAAGAAAATCAACTGCAATAAACTTTCTATGGTGTGATCACTCAACAGCTGAGATGTTAAGATGTGTTTCAAACAATTCACCCATTCAAGGAAAAATGCAGACGAGTACATGTAATGCAAGCAGGCACTTCAAAACAACAAAGACTGCTGATGTCAGCTTGATGACCTACGTCAAAACCAAAGTGTGCTGTAATTTCTATTGCTGCGTTAAGCCTAAAGTTAAATACTAAATGTCTAAAAATAAGGATAATATAAATTTATCCATGATCGATGTGTATGGTTCATATGGCTGAGATGCTCTGTCATATGATACATGACCTAGCCTGCTGCCAAAACCATGTGACAGTTAGCATTCAGCATTAAAATGACACCAAAATGAAAATCCCAAGAGCAATTTCACACTGTGCATGCCCACGCAGAATAAAATATAGAAAAGGCGCCCTCTCTGTTGGCTGAACAATCAGGCAACAGCTGCTGAAACCAGTGAACCAGTTGGCATAACAGGGAGAACTTTCTAGCTTATCTATAATCAATAACACTGGTAGCATCCTAGCTACTACATCAGTGTACAACTCATGCTGCACTACTTCACACCTTCACAGTATGGAATGTTCAACACACACACTTACACTGAGTTACAGTGTGTAGATAAGCCAGTACATGTACTTGATTAAGCATGCAGACAAATGAGCTATAAATGGGCACTGAAATACACTTTGGTTAGGCCGTTTGGGATCAAAATCAGATGTACTGATAGTGCCATTAAATGATTAATGGAGTTGAAAAACACACACACAAATGCATGCTGTGCTTACGCAGTCATGGATCTACACTGTGGTTAAATTTGTTCTACTAAGCTGGGGTAGATTTGCTGAATATTCCATACGGTAGTAAGCAAATAACCAGCAGTCTATTTAGCACATGTATACAAGACAATGCAGTGTACACACACATACACATAAAATCAGTAAAACCTGTGTTTCACAATAAATTGTTGAGGAAACCCCTACACCACAATGTATGTTGATTGCCCATGTTTCTCATGCCTGCGTACTCTGACAAATTACGGACTCATAGCAGCACACACTGTTCAATTTTGCTCAGTTCCGTTGGCGTTCTCTTGAAATTGCAGTTATTCATGAAAACATCATTCAAAGCAATGGAATTCTCATCTTGGCAGGAAACTGACTTAGTTTTTGTCTTCAATTAAAAAAACCCCCAAAAAACCCCGAAACAAAATGTCTTCTGTCATAAAATCCCGAAGAATTCCAAAGTTTAAAAAAAAAAGTTCGGATCACTGTTTGCATAGTACTGAGCACACATACACACAATTGTATACATGTATACATATATAGATGGCCACAGAAATGGATTAAAACGATTATCCAATTAAACCAATAAAAGGCAGCCACTCTCACCACTAAAGAAACTCAGGTTTTACTGGAGACGTGCAGCCCACTGGAACTACAGTACGTACACTATGGTTAGTAAAAGCCAACAGGTCTAAATGCAGGGGGTTGTTAGCAATTGGTAAAACAACTGCTGTCACAGCCGTTCTCACCTCCCAACACTCCATCCTTCTTCACGTTCGCCGGATCTCCTTTGTTCTGCTCTTCATTGTTCATGTCGGAAGTCATCGTTGGAGGTGATGCAGCACCCTCTTCATCATCTTGATATTCATCATAATCTCCATCATCATCCCAGTCATAGTCCTCATCGGAGTCATCCTCATTGTTGTTTGTGTCATCAGCATCACTATTCTCATTAGCAGAGTTTGTTAATTTTCGCATGTCAGGGCTGCCCTTGTCTTCTCCTGCAGGAACTGTTTCACCAGTGACATCATCTTGATTGTCGTTTTTGTTCACATTATCATTTTCCCCATCTTCATCTCCATAATCATTAACATCTTCATTATCATAATAGTGTTCTGTGAAACCTTTGTCTTCATCATATCCCTTCTCCTCCTCCTCATTTCCATCAAGGTTGTCACCTTCCTCATCATCATCTTCAGTATACATGTAGTCACCATCACTGGCATCACCACCTTTGCCCTCTGGTGTGTTTTCTGTTGCAGCTGCATTGACAGCATTATCTTGGGTCACGGGCACGTTAGAAACTTTGGAGGAAGCATTCTCTGTCACACCCTGACCATTTTTTTGCTCTGATCCTGTGTATTCATTCAGGATGGATGGCTGGTACTTTTCCTGGAGAGTCTGCCTGTCCTGTTGCTCAAATGGTTGGTGTGCCTCTTGAAGGTTTTGAGTGTTTTGCTGCCAAGGTGGTTGGTGTGTCTCCTGCACATCCTGCCTGTTCTGCACTGCAGGCGTCTGGTCTTTTCCCTCCACGCTTAGACTGTTTTGATGGAAATGTTCCTGGGGTGTCAGCTGCACATTTTCGTTGTACGGTGCCTGTGGTTGCTGGTATTCGCTCAGAACATTTTGATTGTTCTGCTGCACAGGTTGTTGGATCTTTTCTTGACTGCTTGCACCCTGAGGAGAGGATTCAACATTCCCTGTGCCTAATGACTTCCCATTACCCAGCGGCAGCATAGCTTTTCCTGGCTCAAAGGGTGACAGGCCGAGTGTGTCAGAGATATTCTGTCGCCAGTATTCCATTTCCTCTGGAGAGAGGTTGAGAGGGATTTTCTTCACCAATGCAAGAAGCTCCGCTTCCTTTGATCCTGGAGAGGGCTGAGAAGCTGGTGTTTTTGACTCAGCTGCAGTTTCGTTTTTCTGATAAAAAGGTTTAATGGAGGTGGTGCGTGGTATTCCGCTGGCTGAGCCTGCTGGGAACCTCGGTGCCCAGTCTTCTGATTTCTGCCGTGGCCCATCTTGTGCAGCTGTTCCTTCTGTCCCATCCAAAGCCACAATATTTAAACCTGTGTTTTCCACAGGAATTCTCTCAAGATGCTGACTGTTCACAGAACTGACCTCAGTTGTACCTCCAAGCTTGGTGTCATACTTTGATGATGGGAAAGGTGGGGGATTCTCTCCATTTTTTGACTTTACTGTGGGTGGTTGTAGCTTGCTGTATCCTTCAGGCCCTTCATATAATTAAATTTTATTGGCAATGATCATATATATGTGAGTGTGGGACTGGGTGTGACACATAAACACACAAATTGTACATGGAAAAACTCAACTGAAGTTTGCACAGAGAGATTTCACACATTTCTTGTCACCTTCTCAATAATTTAATTAATACCATACAGCTGGCGTACCTGGCGCTTCTGAAGTCAATAAAGGCGATAGTGTCGTGAGACCGGTACTAGCCGGCTCCAACAACACGTTATGCCCTCGCTGTACACAAAACGTTGCCTGTCACACATTCAAACTGTTTTACAACTTTGGACTCAAATGAAATTATAAATCTAAATCATACGAAACAGCTTACCTGCTTCTGATGAAAGCGGTTGCAGCTTTGCGTCCACAAGACCATTTTCTGTTTCACTTCGACAGTGTCCAGCGAAGAGTATTAGCACAATCAGTGAAGAACAAGAAATCGGCCATTTCGCCATGCTTGCCGAATAGACAAGCGGCGAAGATCGCCCTTAGCTGCCTCTTGTGTTGAAACTGGCCGTCTGATCAACCCTAATTGTATTTTGGATTTCTTGGTTTCTCCCTCGGTCTCTGTGTCTTAGTCATTCTACGCAGACACACCCATTTTGGCACCCGATTAACTCAGGTGACGGCTTCGGAAACCAAACGTAAGCAAACGACAGGAGTTACGTCCCTCAATCACTTGGAGACGCTGGCGACTTGTCGCTTACAACCGTAAAAACAACTATGGCGGGAGATACAACAGACAGAAACCATAAGACTTATTGAAGTGAATCAGGTTTGTTCGCGGTCATTAAATCACGACACATTCTGTCATCGGTGTTTTCTCTCGACTGGATCAGTGGACACTCCACAGGATCCAGATTCAGACTAGCACTAGCAGCAGAAAACTGCAAAAAGGAATGCCTTGCCTCGAGGCTGACAAGTGATGGGGAAGAGGGTGCAGTGGGCTGAAACCTTTTTACCTGTATGTCTCATTCGCTCTTCTCTTTCGTAATCCTGTCTTGCGTGCGCACTTCACTGCTTTGGTGGTATGCCATGCCGAGTAGACCTTACATACGCACAGTTGCAAGACAGTAATAAACAGTGATACTGAGTGAGCAGCAGCTTCTTAGTCAGTTTCACTCAGTTTTGATTACTCTGCCACAAAGAAAAAACATCAAGAAAACAAACAAACGAGCAAAAAAAAAACCCAAAAAAAACAAACAACAAGTTTTACACTGCACAAGTTTCAGAAATATTTATTTCATTTATGCAAGGTGTAAGTTGAAAATTATACAGTTGAAAACAGCATCGCCACTACTGTTGCAATCCTTAGTCTCAAATGTAGTGACATAGAATGATAGATGTGCATGGTAAGTTGTAAAAAATTAACAGTTACACGTACTTGTATCTGGATGTGATCTGACCTAAGAAAATCCAGCAGAGATGCAAAAATACAAATCTAGAGAGATTCTAACCATGCACGTGCTGCAGTTTACAAATAAAATTATATAGTAATTAACTATGCCACTGGTAATATTACTACTAGTCATTTTAAAACTGGCTTGGTTTACTGATTCACTGGTTTACTGAGAAGAAAAAGAAGAACAGTTTGAATTTTGCTGGGGTTTCTCGTTGCCATGTTCACTTGTGTCAAAATTTGTAAAAAAAAGTTGAATTCTGTACTGAAAGTATGTAGAGTCGGTTTTCTTTAGAAGATTTTGGTCTCCTGATAAACAGTGTAAAAGCGACAATTCCGAAGGGGAGAAAAACAATAAAATTATCTTGTTAGAAACAAACTAGAATCTGGGGTGTACGTTTTCTAGCATATGCAGGATTTCCAGTTTTAGAACTTGAGAAAATTGATTTTTCTGGTTTTAGGGATGCAAGTTTTCTGGCACATGCTGGATTTCTGTTTTTAGAACTTTAGCAAATTAAATTTTCTAGTTTGGCAAAATCAGCAAGCAACACGTTCCGGGTTATGGGGTGGCTGCCAAAAGTACTACGCCAAACATAACTAAGCACAACGTTTCTGACTCACGCCCTAGAGTTCTAGCCACAAGTATTCCACTGAAGCTGACACAGTGACACTGCCCGCTCTCTCTCACTCCCAGCCTCGCTTTGACCTATTGGTCATCACTTGATCACCACCATACCTTGCTCTCCAGCCACTTGCTCCAGTGCGTTGATGTTAAAAATGAGTCTGCATTTACTGGTTACTAGAACTAATAAAGGTGTTTGCGGCTGACTGACTCTGTCTGCAGTTTTTGAAGCAGCGGATTTTACCCAGGAGGCGTCGAATGGCTTTTTTGTAGCGACGATCAGTTGCCATGTAGATGTAAGGATTTACCAGCGAGTGCATGTAGTAAAACACTGCCAGGTAGTCCTCAAAGACGTACGGCTTGACACATGCGCATCCCACATTTATTACAGCCGCAAGGCAGTAGGGAGCAAACATGACGATGTAAGCAAAGACGACAATGGTGACTGTCCCAAAAGCTCGGAATGAGTTTCGTGGTGTGGCTCTGCTGCTGCTCCGACTTCTCTGCTGGATGGGTGGGTCAGTGTTACTGCTAGATGACTGCTCACTTACATTTGCAGGGGAATTGCTGCTTCCAATAGACATCATAGGAATTAGTGTCATGGGAGCTGGTGGCAGTAAATTCTGTCCCGAAAAGGAATTTTGAACTTCGGTTGAAGATTCACGTTTACTCTGTGCAGGTGGGGAAGACATGGAGGCGTCTTGACTGTTGGTCTGCACAGATGTTGTCATCACTCTGTTTTCTGCGTGGATCTTTTTGATGTGATGTCGAGCCACACAGAGAATCTTTGAACTCGTGAACAACAGTATCACCAACGGAAAGAAGAAAGTGATCACAAAGTAAGTAATGGCGTATTGGTTTTTCATCACAAAGTTACAGTTATCCAGTACATGAATGTATTTGTGTTCTTTTGTGCTCCTTGCTAATCCCCCAAACACTGACATAGCAGCATACATGAGCCAAAACACCCAAGTGACTACAATGCTCCCAACTGTCATTTTTTGGCCGATGTAGTGATGATAGAAGAACGGTTTGGTGATGTACAGGTATTTGTCCAGGGACAGCAGAACAGTGCTGTACGCTGCAATAACGCTAAACCCTGTGTCTAGAAAGATTTCAAAGTCACACAGCATCTGGTCGAAGGGCCATTTGCCATGAAACTCCCAGATGATGTTGAGGGGCACCACAATCAGGGAGTTGAGCAGATCCAGAACAGCCAGGTTGAGCACCAGCCAGTAGTAGGTGTGCTTCTGCAGGCTGTGGCTCTGGAGAATGATGTAGATGGACATGCCGTTGCCAAAGAGCATGAGGACGTTGCTGGTAGTTAGGATGGTGAGAAGGGTGATTTTTTGCGCGTCCATGACAGTGTCCGTCGGATCACGGAACACCAGGTTGTCGGAATCATCTTGCAGCATTTCCCTCAGGTCTTCATC
Organism: Batillaria attramentaria; assembly: GCA_018292915.2. Lineage (NCBI taxonomy): Eukaryota > Metazoa > Mollusca > Gastropoda > Batillariidae > Batillaria > Batillaria attramentaria. The sequence goes on along the minus strand of JACVVK020000006.1, from coordinate 1,412,435 downwards.
ATGTTGGAGCCCTACTGCTGCTCCTGCCAGTGCCATGATTCCAGGCTCTGGATTTTCAGCACCTTCTCTTTCTGAAGAATCCTGTCATTGAAAAACGTTTTTGTCTTAATTTGCTTTGTCACAGAGAACTAAAATTCAACAGTTTAAAATTTGATACGTGGTGATTTTCCAGATCTCTGTATGTTTCAGGTTTGTTTGACTGGCAAGATTGGTCATGGCAGATATAGTGTACACAGTAAGTTGGACTGAAATTATTTGCTGTATACATGTACAAGTTCACATTGTGGGTGTTGATACATGTACACCCATACTTTTAGTTTTACAATGCCTCCTACCTGCTGTTACACAACCTTTTCATAATGTTATTTCTTTATATATATTTTTTACGCATATTTAGTTATTACTCGATCTTCCTTCTCAGGTACATAATGGATATATATACATGTACACTCATCTATAGATACTTATGTTTATTAATTTGTGTCTTTGACTTTAGGTCTGACAAACAACAGTATGACTCCATCAGCATTGATAATACGCCCAGTTGAGCAAGTTGAAACATTCAAGTACTTACTAACTTAGGCCTCACCCTGGTTCGCAAACTCACTTTCAAGAAGTGTCAGCAGCATATATATATATATATATATATATATATATATATATATATATATATATATATATATATATATATATAGGGGAAGTAAGTAAAGCTGAGAGCGCTCCCTAGATCTAGGAGATGTGTGCTTTGTATGCCAGTGGACAAGTCCGCCTTGCCCTATATTGGCTACAAGCCACATTGGAGGGGGGGGGGGGGGGAACCTACCATCCTACCGCTGAAACGTCTAACAGATCTAAGGGTATCTCACCATTCATAGAGCCCCCATTCCCCTCCCACCGGGAGGAAAATGGTCGGTACAATATATGTTCTTATGTATATATATGTTCTTAGGTCCCTCAGATTATTTCTGCTTTGACTGTCTTTTCAGGTGCTGTACACACACCAGAAAACTAAAAAGGCCAAGACATGGCAGGATGGAACTTTGAAAGTTCTTGCTGCTGGAACGAAGGTAAACTTCACTTGCTGCAAAGCACATGTAATTGTACTGTCTAGTAATAAAGTTTTAAGCACTTGCCTCGTGGGTTCTGGAGAAGCACTGCCCCAGTGGACAGTAACCACAAAGTCTCGGCTTGGATGTTTCCAGCAGCCCTGTCTGCGTGCCTGCCATTAACAGGTTAAGTGTTCCAGATGAACTTGTCTTCCCTGAAACAGACTGTGAAATGGTTTTAAAACTGTGAGCTCAAGGCTTTGGTTTAGTGTGTAGGTCTGTTTACCGTTATTCCTAGAAAAAAATCACTAGCTTTGGAGTGCAATCTTTTGTAAGATGTAATATCTGTAAAACTAGATCTGGGCAATGTATTTCTTTTAAATGTTTATGTCCAAATTACCCTTTCATAGGCTGATGAGGAGAATGGAAGATCCAGTTTATTTGAGAACAGCGTTCCTCAGTTTGAGTTCTTTGACAGCCTTCAAAGAAGGCTATAATTGCATGGTTAAGACAGTAGTGCATACTTTAAAAAAAAGAAGTAATTATTTTACAGTGAAGTAGTGAAACGGTTTGCACAGTGTGCATGTTCAAGACATGTTTCAGCTCAAGACCCATGTCTTTGGCATGTTTTTAATTATTTTTTTGGGGGGAGGGGGGGGGGGACTGTTTTAGGCAAAACTGGTTGTCCATTTCACTTATTGCGCGCAAAGAAGACTGAAACATACCATATATATATATAGACTGCACAGTTTGCAGGTATGTTTGTGCAAATCCCTCTTTGCTCAGAATTATTTTTCCAGTGTTCAGTAGTTGGCTTGTGGTGCTGTGTTTAGGATAAAGCTGGTAACTACAATTCCGTCTGTGTTCTGTTGAAGTGCACTCCACATTCTGGAGAACACCTCTCGACGCATGCTTCACTCCATTAATCTGGTCAGCGAAAGCCAGGTTTAGGTCCTGCCGCTGCTCAGAAGATGACATCAAGCGAGGGTTGCCCAGTACTCTCCTCTCTCTCATCATGTTTACTCAGTATCCAGGCTGGTGGCTCCAGCCTTGTCACGTTGACGCATTGTGCAAGGTTAGGAGCCTGCCAGATCGTAAACCACTGTCTGATGAAGGGCACGGAGGGCCCTTCGTACCGTGGTCTGCGTTGGTTCGTGGCAGTGCTTGGTGTAAATTTGGGTTGTTCCAGCGATCAAGTTTCTATTGTTCTGGACGCTTTGAGCACTGGGTGATTTTCAGTTGAGTGTGGGAAGATCTGACCATGCGTTTGTTTTTCTCATTACACTGATGAAGGACCTTGAGGAAACAAACCACAGTGCAATAAAGTTTGGTGTTTGTGTCCGGAAGGAGGAAAGAAATGCATACTTGACTGACCGAAAAAGTGAAGTTAGGGTCAGTTTTAGTTGCACCATATTACACAGGCACATCAGTAGTCAACGTACACGCCAGTCCTCAGTATGTTTAGGTGTCCATCCTATGGATGGGATGGGGTGTTAGGTGGGGGATTCCCGGATAGGGAGGGTCTAGTCAGTCCACTAGATGGAACGAGTGTCCATCACTAGGTAAGCTTGACAAGCGGCCACAGCTCAGGGTGGTCAAAACTGGCTGCAGACTGATCCGTTGTGTGGCTGTCAAAATGGTTGTCTGTAATTTAGTGTAAATCCGCTATTTTGCGTCCACTTGAAACCTTTCCTTGGATCAAAATATTGAAGTTTGGGTTTGGGAGATGTCAGCACAAAGTGTCGCCAGCCAGAGTATGAGGGCATTTTTAAGTGGCAATTGCGAGGAAGGGCAAGTATGCTCAAACGGCAATTCAATTTGGGTTTTCCCAACTTTAGCAGAAGCTCCTTGTGTGTGTGTGTGTGTGTGTGTGTGTGTGTGTGTGTGTGTGTGTGTGTGTGTGTGTGTGTGCGTGCGCGGGTGTGTGTGTGTGTGCGTGCGCGGGTGTGTGTGTGTGTGCGTGCGCGGGTGTGTGTGTGTGTGCGTGGGATTGTGTGTGGGCATGCGCATGTGTGTGTGTGCCAGTGTGTCGTGTGTATGTCCCCCCAAAAAAAAACAAAAACAAAAAAAACAAAAAAAAACAAACAAACTGGATGATTCTTAATTTTTCACATCACAGACAAAACTTGCCGCAGCCTTGACCATGCAAGATGGGAGTCTTCTTTAACTAACACCATGGTAGACCTTTGCTGCAGGGGCGGGCTTTGGGAGTTTTTTCTGGAGTCTTCCTTAAAAAAAAAAAAAATCAACAAACAAGACCAGCCTCTTAATGTAGTGGTTAGCACTTATGACTGTGGACTGGAAGAGCTGAGTTCGAATTGCAGCTGAGGCAAGCGGGATTTTCCTTACCTAGGTCAGCTTCTACCCAGACGGGTGTGCTGTGGGCCCAGTGGGCAGGCTGATGCCACAAAGCTGAGACTCACCCACTCCACAGGTGCGACTTTTGGGATGCTTCCCCTGTTATGACAAATCTCATGACGTGGATGATTACACAGCTGGGCATTGCAGGTGGTGTAGTTCCCTGGCCTGCTTCATGCCAGGATATTTATGACAGGAAGCACGAAATGCAGCCCTGTCACACAGTCGGAAACAACATGGACCTCCTGGCTCCATAGCATCATCATATCCTCATCCTCATCAAAATGCATAAGAAAAATTGCCCCAGCTTCTGAGTCCTCTGTGGATGCCACCCATGACCAGGGAGGAATACCACTGGAGCTGGTGAAGAGTTGGGGCAGCCCCCCCCAAAAAAAAACAAAAAAAAAACAAACAAAAAACAAAAACAAAAAAAGCACAACAAACAAAACACCAAAAAACAAAAACAAACAAACAAACAACAACAACAGCAGCAACAACAACAACGGAATTCAACCCCAAGAAAGAACAACAATAGAAAAAAGGTATGACAGAGGTGGAGATTTGTTGCCACCCTTAGGTACCAAAAAAAAAAAAAAAAAAAATAGAAGAAGAAAAGAACCTGAACCAAACACAAGTATTGTCTAAATCATAGACTGTCATGTCTTGACCACTAGATTTACAACATGTTCCTAATCCAGGACTTTGTCTTCAAACCTCGAAGTGCTTATTGAACTTCAAGAGCTCTGCAGCTGTTTGCAAGGGGATAAATCCATTGTCGCCAGTGACTGGTGGTGGTAGGCTGGTAGCGCTGCACATACGGGTCATCACACTGTTGTCAAACACTTGTGTTCCTGAAAGTTTTATGGATTTTGAATTGCCAGAGACGGTCTGGCTTGCATTGTCTTCCGTTTGATCTAGGCAACACAACAGCAGTTTGCTCCTTTCAAGCTGCTCTTGACTTTGGTGCTACATGTAACTCCCTTGAACCAGAAAGGGTGTGTAGTTTATGACTGGGTGTCACTTACTGAAGTGTGGTCACTGATGGTAGTGTTTAGATGTCTTGTCCAGTTTATGAGCCTAGAAGATATATGTGCGGACAGTGAATCATGCACTAAATTTGTATTACAGGGTAGGTTAAAATTTGCACCTTCAGTTCACCCGTTTTCTTTTGCCTTGTACAAGATAAGATTCTCTTGGGGCATTTGATACACACACACACACACACACACACATATATATATAGGGCACATTTCTGCTACAGCAATATATATATATATATATATATTGCTGTAGCAGAAATGTGCCCTTCCCTGTCGTCTTCCCCGGTGACATACAAAAAATTTGAATATATATTCAACAGCACTTGAATTTGCGCAAAGCTGGTAGGACACACAGGTGTCTGTCATATATCTATCACTGTTGTAATATATACATCATAATACATGTGAAGAAAATGTATTTGAATAAAACAGCAAAGGTGCATTGCATGCTTGTCTGTGCACTCTGAAGAAGCAGTAGCTATCAGTACTGTGACCTTGTCATATGGTACAATACACCTCAAGGGGTTCAAGACAAGGGTAGGGTTTGCACTAAAGTGACTTGCTGTGTTTTTAGGTCCATGATGGATCAGGTTTTCAACAGTGACTCTAACATGAGTTTTGAAAGAGGGGAGCATTTGAGTGCAAAGTCATGAGGTGGATGAGGGATTCAGGTGCACTGCTGAATTATCTAAAAAAAAGCTACTTTTAATGAAAGAAGATGTGGAAAGTGTCATACAGATGTGTTAGGAAATGTGCACTGCAGTATTGTTATTATTTTTATTTATTTTTGTTGTTGTTGTTGGTAAACCAGGAGCTCTGTAGCAGTCATTTTACTCTAATAATTAAAGCAGCATTATGCTTGTAGTGATGATACGCATGTTTGTGATCTGAAAAACCTATCCCTCGTTGCTTCTGTGTTTGCAGGCAGTTCTGCTGGATGACAAGGGAGTCAAGCTAGACGCCCTCCACATTCATGCCAGTGATGTCATCCCAGGGGAACAGCTGGAGAGTGACAGGTCAGCTGCTCAAGTTCTGGTGTCAGGCTGGGGAATTTTCAGTCATTCGGCAGTTTTCAGCCAAATTTCCTATCCTTTCAGCCAAAAAATTCCAAGTTTCAGCATGTGTGTGTGTGTGTGTGTGTGTGTGTGTGTGTGTGTGTGTGTGTGTGTGTGTTCACATAGATATTGCCATTACATTGCTATCACACCTACAATCTTTGCCCAAGAAAATCATTTATTATTATTATTATTATTATTAAAATCTCTTGAGTTTTATTTACTTTACATCAGTTTTTTGTAACTCTCTTCTTTCTGTGTGACATTTATTTTTTAGTATTAGTTCATTGAGCAGTTTATTAATTTTAAATTTGCTGTCTAGCTTTCTTCACAAACATTGTTTGTCTGAATTTGTCACTGAAACCATTATGCTTGCCCAGGTACTACATTCAAGTAGAGGAGCTGAGGAAATCAGCTGTGCAGCAAACTCCTGTATCCAATAAGACTTCTGCAGCATCCTCTGTGTCCAGCCCATTAGCTGGTTCTGAGCATGGTTTACTGCGCCGCAGTGTGGGGCCGTACGCTGGAGGTGATCAGGGAAGCAGTGGGATCCAGCCAGGTGCTGGACTGAAACGCAAGAGGAGTGTAAGGCCAATTCTGCTTCTACTGCTATTTTTTTATGTTCAGCCTGATTTTTAAAAGGAGCATGAGATTGCTGAACGTATTCAGCATAGTAGTTTTGCCAAGGCAAGCTGACAAACTCAAGATTTGGTCATGTCCACAGTGTAGAAACTACTTGGATGTTTGTGTACGGAAAGTGTGTGGTGTAGAAGGTTATCATATGTTCAAAATTTGTGTTTCTCACATTCATCATCAGAGAAAGGAATGCATTTTATTGGGGATGTCTGTTTATGGTATACATGTACCTGATTGGTAACCCTGGTATTAATAAAAGTATGGGGGCAAACCCATGCCACTTACCAGATGATGTAATTTCACAGAATATTCTGCCATGGATTGCCAAATGACAGAAAGTCCATGACATCATTTAAAGGGAAAAAGGGTGATTGCAAGGTGAAAGACATTGATGTAATGGCTGGTTTCCTCAAGTGACGTCGTTGGACTTTCTGTATTTTGCCATTTAGACAGCAACATAGTCAACAGCGCCAGCAGTCTGTTGTTGTTTTTTGTGAGTCTGTGTAATCCTTTCATCATCTGTCTGTCTGTTTTAGGTAGACCTTACCTTGGTATTGCTGAATTAATTTTTCTGAAGCTAAAAAAGACATAGAGGTAGGCCCTTTAAAAACTTGATGTTCAAGGGAGAAAAAAAAAATCAGTTTCTTGGTGCCCTATTCCCACCTCAAAGTCTTGTGTTTCAGCAATACCCTGGTATTGCTGATTTAATTTTCCTTAAGCTAAGCAGAGTCTTGTGTCTTGATTTAATTTTTCTTAAGCTAAAAAAGACATAGAGGTAGGTACTTTAAAAACTTGATGTTAAAGAGTTAAAAAAAAAAATCAGTTTCTTGGTGCACTATTTCCACCTCAAAGTCTTTTTGTATTATTTATTGTTATCAACAGAGTGATCTTAAAAATAAAAAAAATAAAAACTTGTCAACATTGGATGAATTCAGATAGGTAGTCAGATAATAGAGTTACTTCATTCCTGTTTCTAGTTTCTGTGTTGGCTGTTGACAATTTCTTGTGTTTAAAGTGAGTGCACAGGTGCGTCAGTAAAAGCTTTGCCATTCTAGTTTGTCTGTTGCGGTTATACACGTTTAACCTACATTTCCTAAACGGGAGTAGAAGTGCGTCTGCTGGGTGTTTGTTCTGTGTTTATTTATTTGATAAGGAAGGTGCTTCAGATGGAAGTGGGCAATGAACAGGTCGCTGACATTAATGCGTGTCGGACACTTTCCTGTATAAACAAGTTGTTAAATGGCTGTAAAACGCAGTACGGGCCCACCAGAAACACAAATTTTGTATGCGGCACAGACTTCCTGGACCCTTGACCCACTTCGGAGTCCCAAAACAAGTGCAAAACAGTCAATATTGTCATAAGCATCACTATCGGTGCCATAGTATTTGGACAAAAGGCTGATGAAAGTGGATTAAAAGACATCTGAGAACAACAGTTCTAACAATATTAGGGAGCAAGTTTTTTTTTTTTTTAGTTATTGTACCACTGAAACAGGTTCCTAACTGTACATTGTGTAGATCTGCTGGAACATTGCAATTTGATAAATTGAGATCTCCTGTGGGTCTTTTTAATGGACGACTACACTCCTGTCAATTGAAAGGGTCGAGCCCCCAGGATTCAGCCAATCGCGTCCAGTGGTATAATGAGCACAACACATGGCTTGGTCTGGCAAACTTTTTGCCAGACACTACAATGAGGGAAGCATGCGTAGTTTGATATAACTGAAACATGGAAAGAAAGCTTTAAGTCCATTGACGTCATTTCAGGAAAAATACCATTATGTGAATCTCTTTGATCTTGACATCACCCCTTTTCCCATACAATGATGTCATGGACGTACTGTGTTTTGCCAATGCATGGCATGGTAAAGGGGTGGGGCTTGCCGAATGGGGTCTATTGTTCCACTGGAATTTTTCTGGGCATGCACACTGTGTTCCTTCACTGCAGAAAAAACAAACAACCTATTAAATGATCATACAGACAGTCTGTACAAAAAAATCACCAAAGCTGCTTTTTCTACTCAGGAAGCTGAAAACTATTTTATGTTAGTCCACATGTTCTTGAACTTGTTTACAGAAGCCTTGTTGGTAGCATTGTGTCCTTTAACATCACAGCTATGTTTACGCATTTGCCCATGAAGCAGAAAACAAAGCTTGGTCAGGTATTGACCACTGCCAGTAAACTGATAGGTCAAAATAAAAGAAAATAGTTTTCAACTTCGTACGATTCTGCCCGTGTCAGATTTAAGCAAATAAGATATGCATGACTGTGATCACCCTCTCAGTCCAGCTTTCAGAAGCTCCTGTCCAGCAGATGTTGTAAGGTCCCACTGGCACATAAAAATGTGTTCAAGAAGTCATTTATCCCATCTGCCATCATTTTGTTAAACAGTTCTCTTCAATAACCATGTGTGTGTGTGTGTGTGTGTGTGTTGTGAGAGAGGGAGGGAGAGAGAGAGAGATGTGCTTCGGGACAAAACAATTCCAGTATTTTCTTTGTATGATTGCATATGATTATTAGAATTGAGATGATAGTGAACTTTATTTGACCTTATGTTTAATTCTACTTTACTTTCATATTTTATATCAAGAACTTTAATGACTGTGTATTATTTGCGTCCTTTTATGAGTGACAGAGCATGTGTGAGACAGTTTTCTGTTTTCGAGAATAAAGTATTTTGAATGTGAATTTGAGTACATACCATCATAAATAAAATGCAATACGTTTTGTGCTCTCAAGGGGTTTATACCACCAAGACTGGTCAAACCTCGTCCAGCTGAAAACGGTGCTGAGGAAGTCAACTCAGATCACGTCCTGTCATCTGGGCCAGATAGAAGTGTGTTCACAAAACCTTCAGCAGCTTCACACTGGGGTGGGGGGCTCGGAGATCTTCGGAGAAAAACTGCAACACCTGATAGTGGCTATGGCAGGAGTGATGATCAGAGTGGAGGAACATCTTCAGCTGGACTGTTTGGTGCTGTTAGAAAAGGAAGCTTGGATTCAGCACATGGCTTCAGATCTCACACTTCAGCTGGAAACGCTTCTGTTGACAGAGAGGTCAGTCGTTTGGAAGGTGGCCATGAAAGAGAACAAGCAAATCAACAGTTCGGGTCACCTGGTGTGCAGAGTGCATTACAGACCGTTGTGAAGAACAACAGTCCTTGGAGGACCTTTGGTTCGTCCTTGTCAAAGTCATCTCCGCCTGCTACAGCCCACCAAGAGAAAGGCACTCCACCTTTCAAAGCAGCTGTCAGAGAATCAACGGTGAAGCAAGATTCTGCTGTCAGTTCAAAGTGGGGGCAGTTCTGTGGTGGTAGGAATGAGAGTTCTTTGTCTTGTGACGATTCAGCATCTGCTGCGACTTCTGATGCAAGTGATGGGAGACAAAAGAGGACACTAGACACATTCACTTCCAATGCCAAGGGCCAGACAGTAAAGAGATCTGCAGCGGAAATCATGGCTCTGTTGCAGAGGGGCAAAAATGACTCCAGTGGTCCATCTGATCTGTGTGACAAGCATGAACTGAGTGAGCGGCCATCTTCCAGCATCACACATCAACAGCTTTCTTCTCAGTCACCCAGTGTAAACTTTGACCAACCACGACACAAAGATACTAACAAAGTTCCATTCGGTATTGCTGTGCAGTCCCCATTTGGTGTAGTACAGTCACGTTTCCCTTGGCTCGCTGGAAAGAGAGGATGCAACTCTGAACCGTTCCACTCTTCTTCAGGCACTAATGTGTCCTCATCCCCCATTGATCCCTCAGCTGACTCTAGCAGACTGAAAGCAGATCAAGATCCTGACGTTAGACCCGAAACAAGTTTCTTCCCTGGTGGTTCAGCTGCCCAGGCTCCCTGGCAGAGGAACATTGTTCCTTCACCCAAAGTGAATTCACCTGGTGGGGGTTGCTCCACACCCATCAACAAGGGCAGCAGTGTCGTGTCTTCCAATCCTTTGACTGGAATTACTAACTCACCAGCGCTTAGTGAACCTGTTAACAAAACTGGAATGATTTTATCTCCCAGATTATCACAGTCTACAGCTTCTTTGTCCAAACACGATTTTGAAGATGATGAAACTGGGGATGCTGGTTTTTCATCAAGTCACTCACAGGACTTTTCAGACCTTGACGTCCCTGCTTCCAGAACAGATGCACAGAATGTTGATCACATATTGTCGCAGTCCTCTGTGCATGAGACTTACAACACAGATGAAGGGAAGTCTGTCAGAATTCTTGATAAACCTCAAGACGATTCTCCTGCAAGAGAACAAACTCAAGATCACCAGCCTGATAATGACACACAATCCAGTTACTTGAGAGCAAAGAATACAGAAGGTGAAGGAACTGATGGCTGGAGTGCCAACGCTGAGCATGATTTAGCTAGTCCCTCACATACTGATAATTCTAAGGAAAGAACTGAAGTTGTTGATGGTCACAGTCATGAACCTTTGAAAACTGATGGTTCTGCTGCTGCTTTTGAACAGTCTTCCTGTAAAGAGGGAGAGGAAAGCGGGGAGTATGAGCAAACCCTTGATGGTTGTTTCGACTTGGGCTTCTCTCCTTTGTCTGATGCTTCCTGTGACGAAGACATGCCAGCTGACCTCGACCCCTCAGTGGGCAAGCAACAGGAAAAGGACACAGATCAAACTCAGAGTTTGCAGCAGGAGGTTTGTGTGGTTGGAATTCCACTTGATTCAGCCTCTCATGTTACCACTGTTCAGTGGGGTGCACAAGCAACTAACACTGAAGAAAGTGTACACCCACACACCTCTGATGATATGGATGATGCTGATAATGGTGAAACATTGACTTGTACAAACACAGCCTCTGATAATGTCAGAGAGCAAAATTTATTCCAAGCATCCTCCCAGTACCAAGAGCAGGTTCTTGGTGGAGGGAGTGTTACAGAGGTTGATGGAAGTGTGCAGCACACTGCAGGTGAATTAACTTTACCCCAGACGCAAAAATCTAATGACACTTCATCATGCCATAATGTGACACAGACATGCTTGGACTCGCAGAAACTGGAATATGTCACTAGTTTCGGTGAATCCACGGATTCTGTTATGTCTGCTGAAGTCAGACCACACACGCTTCTTCAGAGCAGCCGACCTCTTAGTCAGGGTCAAATGTCATCAGCACCAAATCAAGTGGCACACCCTGATGTCAAAACACCCACAGACATTTCCACGTTTGATGAGGTTAAAGAGGAAGCCAACAAATGGAACAGGATGTCTGTGGGCTCAGAATCTGTGGATCCAAAGTCCATTTGTCCAACACTTGCGGAGACAGGAGTGGGCAAGGTGCGTTTGACAGATGTAAACAGTGGCCCTCCAGATTCCGACAAGATGAAGACTCTAGATGACCTTGACATCAGCCCTGACTCTGTATTGTTTGAACACTTGTCGGACCCAAACTCAGAAGAATTCGCGACGACAGTTACAGAACCTAGAGAACCGGCATCCAAAGACCCTTCATTTGATACAGCTGGAACTCAAACTTGCGCTGATTCTGTCCAGGTGGACAAGAACACAGTTGACGCAGATTCACATGAGCCAGTACCTTGTCGGCAAGCAAAGGATGGAAGTAACAATTGCCACACAGCAAGTAATTTGGGAAAATCTTCAGACCTGATTTGCTTGCCTTTGGAAGACCACCCTGAAAACCTGCCAGGTGCTCAGAATGGTCCAGAGCACATTACCCCTGACACGCACCACTCCAGATCTCAAGACAGTGACACTGGCCGGTCCTCATCATCTTCGCTGAATGTGCACAGGGTTTTCCAGACTCTGTCTGAGGAGCTTGGCAGGGGAGGCTCATCAGGATCCGTGTCTGGAGAGGATTCAGAGGATCCCAGAGTACCAGTATTACACGAGGAGTTTGGAGAGAGAAGGGCAGATTTAGTGAAGTCTTCTGCTGCACCAAGACTGAGAGGGACAGGTAGGGAGTGTGTCTGTGTCTGTGTTTGTGTGTGTGTGTGTGTGAGTGTGATACAGTTGTACGTTTTTGTGTGCTGGAGTGCATTCAGCTGTATTGTTCATGTGTAAATTCAGCTGGAAAAAGCTGTCTATAAGTGCATGTCTGTTATTTTCCTTTTTTTTCCTCTCTCTTGCTTTTAATTTTTTTGTAAAACGTCCACAGGCCATAGCAGGAGTCCCAGCATTTGCAGAACTGATGTGTCTACCTTGCCCCACCCCGACCATTTGCTGCCAGGATCCAAGCATCACGTGGAGCAGGGCGACTTGCCCACTCAAAGCATTGCCCAAGTGGTATGAAAATGTGATTAATCAAATGAAATAATTTTGGTTAATGTCTTCTGCCATAAAAAATGCAGGAAACACTCCCCCTATTTTAAAGATGCAGTCTTTTGAGGGAAAGAGTTGTAAATCTCAACATCACCGTTTTTAATATAATTATATTATATATTTTTAAATTTCTGTTTTTGAGACATGTATATATACATGCCACGAACATTTATGGACAACAGACCTACATAGATGGACATATCATCAGATGCAGAGTTTCAGATCACGCCCAAACGGGCGTTTTTCACGCCCAGAGAGCCCAAATTCACGCCGAAAAATTCTGCCCTGAAGGTCTGAAAACTCCCTAAAGTTATCTGTGGGGGTATGAAAACTCCCAGACTTTGCAGGCGGAGGTCTCATCACGCCCAAGAATTTTGCGTGGGGGTACAGCTGACGGTTCTCAGCACCTAGTGCAGACGACACAGGTTGCAACTCAAAGCGTACAAATCGGGAGTACACTGTAGAACCAAGGAGCCTTCGTATGGACGGCATTACTTCCCCTTGTGTAAACGTATGACAAGCTTACAAGCGGTCGATGGGTATTAGCCAATTGCTGCTCATCATATTACTCTAAAGACTATCATGTAGAACAAACATACAACACATAAGACACAGACAGACAGACACACACACACACACACACACACACACACACACACACACACACACACACACACACACACACACACACACACACACACACACACATACATACACACACACACACACACACACACACACACACACACACACACACACACACACACACACACACACACACAAAATGATCCAAATAGCAATCCAAATAGTGATAACAATAATACCAGTGTAAAGAAGGGATAATTAAAGAAAATAATAGATACAAATAATAAACAAAGCACACACTCACAACATACACAAACATTCCATCTGACGAACCTGAGTCATATCTGCACATGACAGACAATCTTTATAATCAACAAGGAAAGTAACTTGCTTAGTACAGATGCAATTATGTCACACACAGGTTTTGTCTCATCAACATAGTCATTGTACACGAATAGCCACACAACTTCATGCAAGCTGGATACACTTAGAGATGGAGGTGCTTTTAATATTTGTTGATATGTTATTTTGTTTTAACTCTTCTTTTTAGCCGCGAAATAGTCTTTGTTGCTTGCGCGGCGTTAAGCCCTAAATAACTAACTAACTAACTAACTTAACTCTTCTTTTGTGTTTGATGCTTTGAAGTCTTGCTTTCAAAAAGTCTGTATTTTTTTGGTATGTCAGACTTAAAGCCAAACAGCAGGAGTTGTGAGACGTATTGGTGTCTAGACAGTATAGAAATGGCTTGAAGCCAGCTCGTGTTTCTTATCACGTTAGTCAGCTTCTCTTAATGTTGTACCTGACTCACTTCACCTACAACATCCGGTCACTTGGGAAAGTACAGCCCTTATAGTGCACTTTGACACAGTCAAGGAGGTGGGGGAGGCTTTTGCCCACGTACTCAAGGGTTTCATCAGCTCGGAAAGGGCAAGGCAAGTGACACGTGACGATCAAAACAAGTCAGTTGAAGCATGGCCTGCCCTCTAATTTTAGAATACAGTATCTGAAGTTGTTGTCATGTCTCCCCAAGGCGAGTGCAGGTGGTGCTGATTTATTAGTTTGTCATTGGGAAATGAGACTGTGGTCATGTGAACGCGCCGCTATAAATATTACTATGAATATGTCTCTGGGTCAGGGTCAGAGGTCACCCTAAAGACTCGGGTGTCAGAAAGTGTGCTGTTTCCAAGGTACATACACACTGCCATGCTTTTTTTTTCCCCTGCAAATTTTAAAATGTGATGAATTATTCTCAATTTTTTTTTTTTTTTTTTTGCTGCCCCAACTCTTTGCCAGCTCCAGTGGTGTTCCTCTCAGGTCATGGGTGGAACCCACGGAGGACTCGGAGGCTGGGACAATTTTTATTATGCATGATGATGGAGATGAGGATGATAGTAAGATGATGCTATGGAGGTCCGTGTGGTTTGGGACTGCGGGACAGGGCCGCATTCCACGCTTCCTGTCATAAATATCCTGGCATTAACCAGGCCCGGGAACTACGGCACCTGCGGTGCCGGCCGTGTAATCATCCACATCATAAGATGTGTCATACCAAGGGAAGCACCCCCAAAGTCGCACCCGTGAAGTGGGTGAAACTCGGCTGTATGGCAACAGCCTCCCCATTGGGCCCCTAGCACACCCGCTCTGGGTAGGAGCCGACCTAGGTATGAAAAATCCCGCTTGCCTCGGCTGGGATTCGAACCCGGGTCTCCCGGTCCATGATCCGAAGTGCTAACCACTACACTACGGGGGCCGTTTTTTGTTTTTTTGTTTTTTTTAATGGCGATTTACATCTGATACACATACGCTCCATGCCCATTATCTTTATCAAAGTTTATGTGATACAGATAGACTTACTGTATGAAAGGAATACAAGCAGGGAAAAAAAAGAGTTGAAAATGCAATCAGTCACAAGTATCATCGGTACACATTCCGTTTAGCTGTTAGCTTACAACCCCAGCTATCTGCAGCTTTTTCTGATCACTGCATTTCAGTGTATACCTTATGAAGAGCAGTTTCTTTGAAATTAGCTGCCCACAGCTCCTTGAATTACTACATTGAGACTGGAAAGAACACTCTGTTCTGGTGAATACCCCCGTCCCTCCCTAACCCCCCTTCCAAAAACAAAACGTCTACTAGGTGTTTTTATAGGGTTTTTGTGGGGGGGGGGGGGGGATTTTGTGATTCAGGAATTTTACCGTTTTTAACCAAGTAACTTTATATTGATGGTGTGGTGATGGGGCCAGTACTGCGCAGTCGTAAAGCCAGTGAACGTTTCATTGCACAGATCTCAGCCAAACTGACTGGGTACAAGATGCAAGGCATGATGTCCAGCCAGCTTGTGGAGCGCCCCATGGCATGGAGGCATCAGCGGCACAATCTGTCAACTGCTGGAGTATCAGCCTCACAGGACAGGTGGAAGGAGGGGGCATTCGGGTTGTCAGATGCTCAGTTTTCTGCAAATCACACTGATACAGCACCATGGCCACACGGTGTTCCAGATTACTCATCCACTAGCGCACTGTTTGCGGACTGCAGGCAGACACCAGAAGCTAGACTTCAGTCTCCTTCAGGTCAGAGAGTATTCAGTTTCTTCTCTAATGTTATGTACAAGGAAAATCAGCACTATATGACATAGGTCTAAAACTCTGCATCTCCATGACCCCCGCCCCCCCCCCCCCCCCCCCCCCCCCCCAAGGTTGTCATAATATTTTTCATTCATTGATGCCACCGGTGTGATATCCGTTGATTTCATGCATGGGTTGCGCACAACAGTGTGTTATGGGGAACATTGATGCTGTTGTTTAATACTTCACACAGTCTTCAGTGTGACTACTTTCTGATTTTCAGTGAATCAGCGAGATAGCCCAGAAACTAGCTTCTTTGTGGACTGGAATGAGGGAAAACCTCATTTTGTTCCCTCACCGTACTTGTCAAAAGACAGAAATAAACTTGTGAGTGTCAGTTTTCAGCAACAATTCCTAATTTAGTGCAGATTTTTGCTGTTCTTCTGTTGTTTTATGTTGTCTTTTGTCCTTTTGTTGTCATTTTTTTTTTTTTGTGTTTGTGTGTGTGTGTGTTTTTTATTCTTGGGTGGGGGGAGGGGGGGCAGGGTGCTTTTAGGGCTTACTCAGAGAGTGTGCAGTTTTACATGGTGCTAAATGATGGTTTTTTTTGTGGCTGCTATGTAACATGGTTTCCTGAATGTAATGCACTGCACCTGTAGTTTGGTAATATGTCCAAAACATTTCTACAAATTACGAAGTTTGAATGATACTCTAATTATGGTTTGCAGGGTGTTCAACACGCATCACCCGACAATGCGCAGGAAGTGCCAGAATTCTCAGGTATGCTTTACAATGATAAAAACTGTTCTTTTATGGTTTTTTTCTTTTGTTTTGTTTTAAAGTTATTTCTTTGTTGATTTCTTTTATCTCTCATGAAGTCCTACCATGGAACAGCAAAATGGATGGTGTGGAAAGAAGTCATCTTGAAAGACTATGTGTACATACATCTTCCCCTAGACAATGATTCACGCAGACTGTTACAGGTGTGTGTATGTGTAGTATCTTTTATTTCCAGACACACAGACATCTGATCGATTTTCCCAGAATGTGGCCAAGATGTTCCCAAGTGCTCCTCAATCTGGTGGACAGATTTCAAAGAAACGCTGGTCTGAGAGTTTTCCAGAAGGAGGGGGAAGTTCTTGGTATCCTGCAAGTAGTGCTGCCAGTCTTTCCTCTACATGTCTGAACCAGCGTTCAGAACCTCCGTTTTCAGTGACTGTGGAACATGCACCAGTTACAGTTCCTAGGCTTAAACAGCCTACAAGATCGGTTGACGTTGATTTTCGTTTGATTGATCGTACTCATCCTGCAAGGTCACGTTCTGGTGCATGGTATGTGCATCAGCATTCCCCACCTGTGACTTCAACTTTAAACATCCAATCCATGGAACGTCTTCCAGTGTGTGGTAGATACAATGAATCCCCCACACGCCTCCAACCACCTATACACCAGGGGAACTCTTGGGAAGACTTTCAGCTCCAAAGTCATGTGCATGAAGGAATGCACCAGTCTTCTTCTCACTCTGATGTGATTTCTGTCAGCAGCGAATCCCAGCCTTCGCAGAGTGAAGATGCAGAGCATGTAGAATTGTCTGATTTTACCAAGTGTGCCAAAGACATGTTACAAAATCATCCCGAGTTCCGTGGAAAGCCTGCGAAAGGGACCTCAGAATCAGCTCCTAACATCAGCCTAACAAACCATGCAGGAAAAAACAGCAAACAGTGTGAGGGTGTTTCCTCTCCACAGTTATTTTCTCAGTACCTCGAGACACAGGATTTGGACTGCATGCCCAAACCTACATGCAGAGAAAAGAAGTTTCAGCCAGTTCTGACTGCACCAGCTGACGAGCTTGCGAGGAGAGAACAGGTAGAGGAAGCACTGACAAAGAAAAGCTTACATGTGGAGGAAAACGCACTGAGCAAAACAAGTCTTTGTGAGAACTCCCTCACAAGCAATAATGGTACTGTTGTTCCAGATGCGAACAATCAGGACAACATCTCTGGTTTGGAAGATTTCTTTGCTGACTCAGACTTTGATGATCAGGCACCAGTCACACAGTCAAGTGATAAACCAAAGCCTCAAGAAGTATCTGAGACTGTTTCTCAGACTGATGCAATGAACAGGGTTTTCCAGGGTCAGAAAAATAAAGTGATGGACAATCAGCTGTCAGTCCCCTGTGTAGGCGCTGTCAATGAGTCATATTCTGCAAAAGCAAGCACAGGTTTCTGGTTGAGAACCCCTGGATCAAAGTTCACTTCACTGGGTGGAAGGTCACTGGTTCCTGCTCCACTTCTACAAGATTTTATTCCAGATGAAGCACTTGACATGTCTGACGATGACATAGAAATGGAGGATGAATTTCAAAACCCATGTGATACTGGTACTCTGGCACACAAATTAACTGACAGCATAGGGATTGAAAGTATTCAGACAGAAGAACAAAAACCAGGATATGATAATTTGAGTCTGATGGAGGCTGAATCTGTGGCTGGTGTATTTTCTCTGAAAAGGAAAGCTGACAAACTGCTTCAAAATTTGCATGGTTCTCACACATACTCTCAGAAAGAGAACAGGAACAAAGATATTGGCACCAACAGTCGGCACTCAAACAGGATGAAAAGGTTCCGATTCTCACACAAGTCTGCTCTCAAAAGTCCTCTTGTAGGTGATCCCAACCTCCGTCACAATACCACTCCCTCACCAGGACTCGATCATCTACTGACTCCATCGGCCCAGACTGACAGTCCCCCTCTTGATATTAGTCCAGCAAGCTCCCTAGAGAATGAGAAACCCAGATCAAGTACGCATGAGGAAGCAATTTCGCATTCTTCACCTGCCCAGAATGTGTGCAGAAGTTTTGGTGTCAGCAGACCATCTTTAATGGTGTCCCAAAGGCTTGCACATTCACAGTACAGTCCAGTTGAACATACATCTTCAGCGGGGACCAAGGGAACACGGAGTTCAAGGCCCTATGCTGCACCCAGAAAAGTGGGACTGGGTGGATTCAAAAAACCAAGTTTAGCCAGCAGTGGTTGTTTTCCAGGCTCACAGGTAACTTGTTTTGAAAAAGGGGGTTTATTTCTAGATATCATTAATGCTAGAAATTGTTTTGGGGTAAAAACAAGAAAGAAGGAAGAGAATATTGTGGGCAGAAGGTTGGGAAAGATGGTAACTATCTCTTGTAAAGTGCTGCAAATTGTGCGGCAAAATCTGCTTTTTCTGAGTTTTGGAAAAATAATTTGAACTACATGCTGTTCACACAATACACTGATGTTTGGTATGTTTAGTAGTTTTGTCAGTTTCAGTGATTCTGGGAGCTCAGCTAGCATAGGCGGAAGAACGCAGGACTGTGTTTCCCAGCTCATAGCCAAAATTTGTGCTAGTTATGTCATGTTTACCCAGCTTTGATAAGACCCAGACATCATGGAAATGGACGTTAGACAGTGACCAGCTAGCTCAATGTTTCAATGGTGTTTCAGCGAAGTCTGTGTCAAGAGCTACAATTTTGCAGCAAGGACGAAGTGGACAGTCAAGTGAAGCCCCTGAGGCAGGTGGTCATTCCTGTCTCGTTTGAGTCTGTGACAGCCTACAAACACATCCTCACTGCTGCCTTGACAGGTAACGCACTTTTATTCTTGGTGGTGGTTTGAAACTTTATGCAGACATTTAAATGTGATCAGTGTGGTTTATGTGTTCAGTGTTACATGTATGATGATGTCATATTAGTCAGAATGGGCCATGTCTTTGGCTTGTGAGCTTACAGCACTTCTTGTCAGAAAAGAAAACATACAAAAAAATGCTGCAAAGTTTGCATGATTCTCACACATAGACAGAGGAAGTAACTGATCAAGATATTGGAACCAACAGCCAGCAGATCGACAGGATGAAAAGAATTCTGTTCTCACAACTTGCCCGACCAGTGATGCCTTTCAGTGAAGGCAGTGTAACATCAAACGATGTGAAATGAATTTGAATAAGTGGTAGTTGCCTTTATGCTGTTTGTTTGGTTTCACATGTATCCTGTTTTTCTTTTGTCAGAGTTTCTGAATTTGCAGCTGTTTGAATTGGCCAAGACTTACCATGCTGCTCTGGCCAACATTGATGTGTCAGCTTACTCAGAAGGTACACACTCTGAAAATGGGGCGGACCTGTACTATTGCATACTGATTCAAAGTTTCAAGTTGCATCATGTCATTCAGTGGGATCATACAGATGGACAGCCGATGTGCGGGTTGGGTTGTCTTAAATTTGTTGAAAAAGGACAATTAAGCTATGGTGAAATAACACTTACCCTTCCCCTCCCCACCCCCTCCACCCCATCCACCATACCAAATTAGAGGTCAAGACACCTTTCGACATTCTGACAAAAAATTTCCTTGTGATACCCACATGTTGGATAATATCTTTGTTTTAGGTGTTGGTGGACTTGGAAAACAGGCAGCCACCAGTTCAAATCCTCCATGCAACTGTGGAAATGCCTCCAAAATTGCACAAGTGAAGAAAGCTGGTCCTAACAAAGGCCGTTTCTTCTACGCCTGCTCTGGTCCCAGAGAGAAACAGTGCAAGGTACATCAACATTGACAGTAGTGGATCTGTTAAGATAAACCGTCATATGGCAGTCATGGTCTGGCACATACATGTACACAGGTTAGCAGGGACAACATTGATTCATGTACTAATTTTTGTTTATTTGTTCCACACACCAGTTCTTCCAGTGGGTGGACCAGCAGGGGCGCAGCAACAGCAGGGGAGTAGGTAGCCAGATGACAAGGCCAAAATTCAGTGACCCTGATTCCATTACAGCCTATTTCCGCGGCCAGGGTATCACTCTGTATTGCCAGTGCCAACTTGTGCAGCGATCAGAAGACCAGTTTTTCCGCCGAGGAGTTCCTGTAAGTCAGATTTTCATATGCACTCTTTTTGGGAAAGAAAAACAAAAACAAACTTGCACACAATTATCCTTCACTAAGCTACTTCTTTTGTCTCTTAGGCTTAAGGTAGCACAGATATAGTGAAACTGAAAGAATGGAGTTGATGCATTGATTTTCTCTTGTATTTTGCTAGGCGTGGGTGAGAGCCAGACATCAGGCTGAGACTGTCCAGAAGAAAACTTTATTCCTGAAGCTGTCCAAGAAAGGTCCATCTGGCAGTCATGCCAAAGGTATGTGATTGTAAAAAAAAGGTACATTATAGTTTGCATATTAATGTTAATGTCAGAGCTTGACTGGTTTTACCATCACTTTTGATTTTTGTGTACATTGGCCACCCACAGGCGGCATTTGAGTTATACATCCTTTTGATCTCCTATTCAGAGTTTTTACATTCCTAGATGGAACTAGAGATTGTGAATGTGATTAGAGTTAGGTCAGTGCGCTGGGCAGTTGGTGCTTAACTCTGACCCCCCCTGCATCTGAAGGGGGTCTGCTCATGTTCATGCAGACAGTGAAGGTCTCTGGACTGAACAAAATGCTGATGGAGGGCACAGGTCAACTGTTTTCTCTTCAATTCAGTTCAATTCAAAATACTTTATTGTCTGTTTAAGAGAGACTCTAAAACCAGAAAAATTTTCTCTTTGATTTCAGATGACCTCTGGGTAATTTCTACAAGCCTCAGTTTTGACAGACGAGAGATGTTCATCGCCCGCAGTACCTTCCATGGTCCAAATGCGAATGGAGAGGTGGCTATTGAACCAATGGCAGGATACTCATCTTCGCTTTGGAGGGATGGAAGTACGTTAAATAAGAATTCTATTAGTAGACTCCTAGGGAACATTCATTTCATCTTATTATGAAAGAGGGTAAGATTTTCCCTGAAAAAACTGGAGTAATGGAAGAGGGAAGGGGTTGGATGAGTGTGGAAGTTGTCAGTGTGGGAAGTTAATGACGTCATTTTTGTTGTTGCTTATTTTGAGAATGATTGCATGTAAATTCAGATTGTCCTGCTTGAAAACTGTCTCTCTTGTTTCCTACCTGAATATCCATGTGAAAACCACACAAAATTTGAAGCAGTATGTCAGCTTTTGTTTTGAGAGACGATAAGCCGTGGTAATGGAAGTTAGTGTGCTTTGTGTTCTTCCAGGTGTGTGCCATGCAGTGCATGCTGGCAATGTGTCCACAGAACTGGCCTGCATGCAAAACCTGCAAGAGCATGTGGATCTGACCTCTCTTCCTGTTCTGCCACATCTGCTGAGTGGCATGTAAGTACATGTATGCATTGTTACCCTTGCCATGACATGCAAACTTTGAACTCTGTGTGTGTGTGTGTGTGTGTTCGCGCACGCGTGTGCATTTGTGCATGCATATGTCCATCTGTATGTGTGTGGTGAATGAAACTGAAAGCAGTGGAGATGAAAAATTTGTAACCCAGCTGATTTCCACTTCAGATCTGGAGTGAGCCCCACTCCCAAATTGACTGGGAAAGGCTTCAAGGCACCAGTGACTGTTGAAGGTCCAGGCAAACTTCACGTCCCTGCTCATTTTGTGGTGAGTGTTACTGTCAGTGCTGTTGAGTAGTGATATTTTTGCAGGATGTGCAGGCTTCCTTGGACTGAGGTGTCAGTCATATATATTATAAAATAATAATAATAATAACTGTGTATTGTGTAGGTGCTTTTTTCCCCCATTTCTTGAATTGGCTCAAAGCGCCGGGAGCTGAACCCACCATGCACGCTCACGTGAATCACATGCATTCTCTCACACACTGGACATGAAAATCAGGTGGTGCAAAGGGTCAGCTCAGCTATGGAAGTTTTGGAATTTAGAATTGCATTTATTTCAAATTTTGTGGGCTGAACATTTCCAAAGCAGAGGGGGGGGGGGGGGGGGGGGGGAGCCAACGAAACGAAAAAAAAACAAAAAAAAAAACTGAGAAAAACTGAGGGAGCATTCATGTGATGTATGTATTTTTCATATTGTTTCCTCTCTCCCTTGAGCAGCATGACCTGGCCTCTGAGTTCATAGAGAAGTACAAGCTGAACTCAGACCAATCATTGGCACTGTGGCGAGCTGCGGACATGATGAACAAAGATTCTGAGCAGCTGCAGTCAGTCTTGCTCATACATGGTCAGTCAAACTCCATCATCTTGTTCACTAGTGAACCTTTTATTTCATATTTGCAGTGGGGTCTTTCTGTGATATTGGTCTGTTTAAAAAAAAAAAAAAAAAATAAAATAAAGAAGCTTGTTTAAAAAGGCAAGATTTTAGTTTATTGTGACTTTGCTTTCAGTGTAGTGTAGATTGAACTGCTTAGTTATAACATCTTTATCATCCCAAGTGGGAAAGTCAGGTGTGGGGACATAGGAAACAAACCGATACTGCATGCAACATCAAATGAAGAAACACGTAAAATAATGTACAATACACACTACAATTGAGGTAACGCAATTTCTATTAATTAAAGATCATCTCAAATAATGTTAGTGTTTATGATACTCACCATTTAAAATAGCTATTAAATTTATCGCACATTAAAATATGTACATTATTCATCACATTCAGTACAATAATCACAGACTCCATCCACCACGGATGCTGTGACATTGATCTTGCTTGCGTTTGTGCAGGAGTGTTTGGAGCAGGCAAGAGCTTCCTGCTGTCTGTCCTCATTCTGTTCCTGGTGGAGGTATTCACACGCAATGACACTTACTCCCCTGGTGTTCCATTTCCATGGAAACTGCTCCTGTCCTCCACCACCAATGTGGCTGTGGATCGAGTACTGCTCGGGTGAGTTCAGTTGAGTGGACTTTAAAATTGTTATGTGGGTTGGTGTTTGTATTGTGTCTGGCACATCATTTTCACTGGAAGGCTACCTGTCAGTATTCCCGATTATGCACAGGTGTGCGTATTTGCAGGCACAAAACTCTTAAGTTGACACACTTATTTGAGAACAGCGTGTCACAGGGGACGCATGCTTTTGGTCTCTCATGATGCGCTGTTTGGTAAGCGTGCGGGTTCCTCGCCTTGCCGATTTGCTGTGGCTTACACACTACAATTCACATACATCTCTCCTACTTTTGTAAACAACAACAACAACAAATGGTTTTGACTTTCAGACTTTTTGTACCAAAAGACCATGGCCCCCTTAAAATTTACAAAAAGGACCATGAAAAATATGGAGAGAAGGTCCCAAGGACCCTTGTAGTTGTACAGTATTTTCGAATCACGGGGAACACTGCCTGTGTCAGTAGTTTACGTACAGGTACACAGATACCAGATGAACAGGTCATTGTAAACATATGATATGTTCTGCATCTTGTTGCTGAACCCTCATCACTCATTGCTGTGCAGACTTCTGGAGCTGGGTTTTGATGACTTTGTCAGAGTTGGCAGTGTCAAGAAAATTGCCAAACTGGTGCTGCCATACAGGTGAGTAACTGATACTTTGATTGGCCATTGTCATTTTTTTTCCATTTTAAATTTTTAAAAATTTTTATTAATTAACTTTTTGTTCATAAAACTATTTTGGAATAGTTGAAGTGGTTCTGCATGTAAAAGTCTTGATGTTGATCATTCATAGTTTTTGAAGAATCCTTGAGAAGTACTCTTTTGATTCAGATATGCAACAGATGTAAGTGTGCTGATAACATAATGGTTTGCTGTTTCAGTGTCCATGCTAGCGGCAGTGAGAGCCAGGAACTGAAGGACCTACAGGAGATGCTGAAGAGTGCTGACATCACACCAGCAGAGAAACAGTAACTATATTTCTTAATTTCTTTTGTTTTCCTTCTTTGAATTCTAATTTGTCCCTTTTTTTATTTCCCTTTTTCTCTACACCTCTTCCACATTCTGTTTTTGCTTTTGCTACATCTGAAATTTTCAATACCTGTACTGCTGATTTTATCATTGCTTTGTGAATATTGTACAATGTGTTTACTTTGTTTTGTTTTGCAGCTGTGTCAGAAAAAGCATTGAGAAGCACAGACTTGGAGAGAACAGAAAAGTAAGTGTGTGTTGTTTGCATTTTTATGAGAGTGAATATACAGATTGTATACCCCTGTATGTGAAAAACAGGCAAGATTTTAGGTTCCCTAATGGCTCTTATTGCAGCAAACTCAAGTATAATCAACGTGCAACACTCCCACTAAGCCAAATTTAAATCCACTAATCCATAAATTAATAATTATTTTTTAGTGAGGCCACTGGTGCACAACCCCAGACTTACCTGGTGGGAATTGAATTAAACAATTTTTATTTATTTACTTATTTTTTTATGTTTTGTACATATATTTGAACAGCACTAGCAAACACCTCTGAGGGTTTTCAGGAGACATTGGCAACATATGGTGTTAACAGTTTGCATCACTGTTCTGGAACTGTTGCGCCCCTAGGTGTGTTCTCGTGATTTGTGTGGATGGTGACTATATGTATGTTTACATGCACATCAGCTATGGTGCCTTTTGATTGAAACATAGGTGAAATATGTCATCTGGCTTTGTCGCAGAGACTGGGGGCTGTGCGCGTCGTGGGAGTGACGTGTGCAGCGTGCAGTTTTCAGTGTATGGAGAAAATGCAGTTTCCTGTGAGTAATTGCAGTGAGAACTTATTTTGAATCTCAGCTTACATTCAGATGTCACAGAAATTTGTGTTCATATTTTACACTTCATGTGCCTCAGTATTGCGAGTAGTCTGCTTATTTTCTTTTCATCTGTTTTATCATATTTGCTTGATTGTTGAAGTTAAAAAGCTGTGTTTGCAATACATCATTCCATTTGAAATATGTCATTCCACTTGAATTAAATCATTCCATTTGAAATACATCATTTCATTCTTTTTGATTTTGTTGTGCCAGTTTATGAAAATGAAGAGTTCATGCCATGGGAATCATGAACGTGCATGTTTGTAAATTCATTGTTTTATATATGAGCAGTTTGTGGTTCTGGATGAGTGCAGCCAGATGACAGAGCCATCGTCTTTACTGCCCATCGCTCGCTTTGCATGTGAAAAACTGGTCCTGGTTGGTGACCCAAAGGTAAATGAGAAAAATGATTCAGACAGTGTGTTTTGCAAGTAGAATTGAAGCTGCACACACATTTAGGCAGTTTCACACAAATGAACAGTCCACATAGACTAACTTCACTTACAGCAGGCTACATTGTCAGTACCGGCACACAACTGTGGCATAATGGATTTGAGAGCAGCGCAGAATATGTGCATGTTTTAGAGCTTGTTGGGTAGTCGGTCTTGAGCCAGTGCGTATCATTTGCTTGTTTACAGCTTGGCTACTGTCTCTTGCTAGTGGTGTTGAATTGTTAGAGAATTGCTAGTGTATGTAAAAGGGTTCACTGTTTGTTTTAACCAGCAACTGGACCCCACCCTGCAAGGTTCAGAGGCAGCCCATGGGGAAGGACTGGAGCAAACTATGCTGGACAGACTTATGAAAATGGTGAGGCTGCTTCATGTGGTTGGTGTTCCGACTGATCATGGAGAAGAAAGTGTGTGTGTGTGCACACGCGCGCTCGCGCGTGCGTGCGTGCATGCATCCATATTTGGTCATGCATTTTCACCTTGTTACCCGTTTGAATTCTTGTATTTATGCATGTTCCCCATTGTTTTGTGCAGGGTCATGAGCCCGTGTTACTGCGAACTCAGTACCGTTGTCACCCCACGATAAGTGCCGTGGCCAACCACCTTTTCTACCAAAACCAGCTGGTAGATGGCATCACTGCAGAGGATCGGCCACCGCTCTTAGTAGGTTCCATAATCAAACCTGTAGGTAACCATTTAGCCAGGCCGTCTCCATGACTGCAAGACTAAGACTTGACTCTTTCTTTTCCACAGCCACAATAAATTTCATCAGATGAAGTACAGATCACCACTACAGTTGGGAATAAATTGGACACTGATATGCTTTTTGGTTAGATTGATGTTTACTTTACTTCATGACGCAGTACCCACATACGTGACCATGCTATATATTCACATTAAACTGAAGACACGTTATACTCATGAAAAACTTGTTCTTGACTTCCTTATCGTTGCAGGACCTGTGCCCAACCATGTGTTTCTATGATGTGTCTGGTGGCCAGGAGACCACAGATTCCAGTGGAAGTTTTGTCAATGAGGCTGAGGCACAGTTTGTTGTCCTGTTGCTTGGGGTCCTGATGGCTCAGCGGTTGCCGCCAGCCTCTGTAGGAGTCATTACACTGTACAAGGCCCAGGCTCGCCGAATACTGGATATCATCAGAACTTGCCAGTATGTGCATGAAGTACCAGACAAGAAAAATATGTTTATTTTAGAGTTTTAATGGCCAGCGCCATATTAGTGTCAATCAGATATTAATGATGCAAAAAGAGTTCTTTTTACTGCTTTTAAAAAACAACCCCCAAACAACAGTTATTAAAATGGTCAAGTCTTGGTGAGCACACTTGTCAATGTGTGCTTCACATAATTATGTACCCTGAGGCCATTTTTGAGCCACACAGTGTTTTACCCAGTGTCCTTTCGGTAATTGCTATTGCATCAATGCGAGTGTGCTTGTGTGCCATGAGTGTAACTTTGTCTGCAGATCTCCCTACCAGAAAGAAATGATGGGGGTGCAAGTATCAACAGTGGACGCCTTCCAGGGTGGGGAGAGAGATGTCGTCATCCTGTCTTGTGTCCGCTCACACAGCATGGGCTTCATTGACAGTGACAAGTTAGTGCTGATCTTCTTGGGGCAAGGGTTTGGGCTGGCTTTCACAGTTTCGTACAAGGGTGAGCAGCGGCTAAATTTGTAACTTGCCTGACTTCAGCAGTTGGTTCTCATTTTTCCTGGCTCCCGTGACACCCACCAAGAGTTTGTATGTGGGTCCTCCTGGCTTTCTAACCGCTTTAAAATTCAGGCTAGGTTGGTGCTGGAGCTGCTGAACCAGAGCACTTCTTGGGTGAAGCAGCTTAAATTTCTTTGTAAGGTAAATGAAGAGTAAAACAAGACAATACATTGTTTTTAAACACCTTTGCAAACTGCCCACATTTGATAGAATATCTGTGGACTTTCTGCCATTGACTGATACTTTCATCTTTCTGTCGTAGGCGCATGAATGTTGCCTTGACACGAGCTCGTCATCACCTGCTGATTGTGGGGCATCAACGCAATCTCTATAGCAACAACCTTTGGGCACAGGTCATCGGTCACTGCCAAGGTCAGTGCTGCGGCTCCTTTTTCAGCAATATGTTGCATATGTCTTGGTACAGATGCACATTGCGCAGACATGGTTGTGTGATAATAATTCATTACCAGTGATCTCCATAAACTGAGATTAAATATTGCTGCCACTGTATTTGTCATTTTCTGACATGAAAGTTTTGCAGCCAAACATTTGTCAGTAGCTTTGTCTGTCTGGCTGCCCTCTGTGTCATGAGACTTGGTTTACTGCTCTTTTTTTGCAGTCTTTTGTTTCTGATAAGTGTGTGTGTTCTTTTCTTGTAGCTGTGGAAGGTGGAATATTGTCTGCTAGTGCTGCTGCAAGAGAGATGCAGACTGTCCTGGAAGCTTCCTCTGAAAATCAGGGGTCCACAGACATGGATGGATCACCCTGCAGTAGCAACTTAACAAATGGAAGACAGTGGAATAGACGTGTTCAAAGAATTGGTGTTTCCTCTCCAAAAGGTAAAGTTTTTCTCTGTACCTTTGTGGCTTTACAGCTGCATAAGCCAGGTTTTTTTACACTCCATGTTGACCATATGTACATAGAGTGCACTGTAGGTTCTGTTTCCAGCAGCGCATCTTTGCAGTACTGCTCAAGTTAATAAATGGTGGGTTTTGAGTGTGTGTGTGTGTGTTTCCCATCTGATGAAACCTTTTGTACTGAACTATTATCTTACATGTACGTGAACAGTTTTACAAGACCAGTGATACCCCATACAGTAAAAGTAGTAAGCTTTACCTTCAGAGCTATGCAATGCTTGTTCACCACTTAACTTTTTTAAAACTCTTTATCCCATGTCAATTTTTTCTCGGGTGGACCTGTAGGACAATTTTTTTTGTTACAGGGAGCCAGCCAAACTCACCTGAGGCAGGAGGTGTCTATGAAACCCAGCCAGTGGCAGCATCAGGCACACTGTCATCACTCCCTGCTGTTGAAAACACGGAGCATCAGGGACAGGAAGAACCAGGCGCAAAAATTTGGGCAGAGCCAAGTGGGGGAAAAGTTTCCAGTAAATCAGCTGCCTTGCGGGCAATGCCTTTGATGATTGAGGACTCTAGCGACAGTGGTGGGTCTGACAGTGACTTTCTGCCTGATGTGTTATGACTTGACTGTTAGCTGAACTGGTGTTTCCAAGCTGTTTCACATGGCGGTGGTGAAATTGTGAAGTAGAAACCTTGGCAGTAATCTTGACGTAAATGTGGTAAAGACAGTTCCTCAAGTTGCTGAAGAATCTATGAATACCAGACGAGAAAGACTGCTCACTTTGTGAAAACGAACAATACTTGCAGATTACTGGAACTACCCTTTATGCTTCAGCTGCTCAAGAAATTTGTGTTGCAGTGCTGTCATTCATGTATGAAATACAAGATTATTTTTTTAAGCAAGGATGTTGACACAACAGCAGGCATTCACAACGCACTTGCCCTTTGTGAGATGATATGGTTGGTTGTTTTCCTGTTGCCATGTTACTGTGTTTATTTTGCAGTTTGGTACCGTATCTGTATTGGTGCCAGTAGTATTCTGAGCTGTTTTCATGCGAAGTGGGTTTGACTGTAATTGTAGCCACAGTTGCCTGAGGACACCAGTTTTTACTCCCTTCTCTGTGCACAAAGAAAATACATCTAGTATAAAAGGATTCCTGTCTTATGTTTTCCGTTTGTGATTACTTGCAAACTATGTAATCATTTTGTGGAATTAATTTTGCTACTACAGTTTTTAAGTTTTCTCTACAGAGATTTTGTGTTAAAAAAAAAAAATTGTGAGGTAGGGGTGGTCTGCATATAAAGCCAAACATCTATGACTATTACTCATCATCCCAGCATTTTTGTGAAGTGTGAAAACTGCACAAAAAGTACTGCACTATTATACTTTAATATTAAGAACAACAGAGCTTTTAGCTAAACATATTTTGTTCATCTTTCTGTGAGAAGCACCAGTCCAAAGAGTTCCAGTCTTGCGATTTCGTAAGTACAGTTCAAGGTATTCAAGTCCACATTTCACCAGCTTTGTAGATCTTCCAGATTTTAATTAATTCAATCAGGAAAGTCACAACAGGGATATCACAGGACAAGCATCCTCTGTCAGATGGCTTACGTCAGTCCGACGTCAAATGTTTAGTTGATAGACAAAATCCAATGGATTTGATGTCATTGCTCTCTCATTTTGGCACAGTTTACTGGCAGCAGATCTAAACACCCCAGATCCACTACAGTGTAGCAGATCTAGGGTCTTTGGTAGGTCTGACAGATTTGAAGAGAAAAAGAAAAAGCACCACCACCAACACAGACAAAATAGCAGAAACGACTTTATGGGTCTATTTCTCCTTTTTCCCTGGACACTGAAAGCTCTCTCTCTCTCTCACACATGCACGCACACACACACACACACACACGTGCGCGCACACTATACACAGAAGAAGTCATCAGATCTGAAAGTGAAAAGGTCATGTTCAACTTTATTGATCACTTCACAGAGATCAGGTGACCACATGAGCGTTAAAATAAATAATATCACATTTCTTAACCCTTGAGTGCTGCTACTGTTAGTATTACTGTTCATGAAAGACATTAGGTATGATGTAGGAACATGCTCAATACAGGCACACTGATTTCTACTGGAACTGTGGATATTGGCAGCAGCAGCACTCAAGGACTATCAAGTTGCCTCCTGTTTCACAGACATCACAATACAGAAACCGTTGAGAAATCTGAAGAAAAGCCCAATGACACTGTTAAGAAAAAATGCACAACCTTTTTTTCCATCTGTGAAACGCATGAGGCCTTTAGAGCATTAAGTTCAACACTTGACCAAGAGTCTCTGAGATATTTGGTATGTCATTGTGTTGCACCAGTTGGCAAAGACATGCAACTATGATTATACATGTACTGAAATTAGAAAATACAAGTGTTGTAGCTGTGCAGAAAGGGATGGGTGGGTTAGTTATTTATGGTTTAACGCCACGCAAGCAACAAAGACTATTTCGTGGCTAACACAGTCCCATCCTGCCAGGTCCTTTAAAGCAGAAAGGGATGGGAAGGCCGCTGATGGACAGTGAGTGCCAAGGAAACACATAACACTGAAAGTCAAGGAAGGTCATAAAAGAGAAGTTTGACAAAGACAAGCAATACTCAAAATCCAGGGACCCTATGGGACAGTGATGAGAATACATCAGTCACTGAGAAATCTCTTGCAGATTGGGAGGAGACTGCCTAGAGGAGCTTAGAGATTTCCTCTATCTTGGACTCCTTCCTAGGAGCTTTGCTCTCAGCACTAAAAGATCCACGGCCCCCCCCCCCCCCCCTCTCAAAGAGGACGCCGAGACTAGTTTTGTTGTTCCTGCAGGTCACGGTCAGTAGTCTGAATACCTCTCAGCTTTTTAAGGGCTGCTGTTTAACCCCGTCCTGGCTAGACTGGATGCTGTTTTGACTTCTTCATCCAACCTTGCCCGCATGCATATTGAGCCAGCATACTCTAAACCCTACTGATCTCTGATCCGATTCTCTCTCTGATCATGCAGACCCTGCAACTTTGAAGGATTATGCAGGCAAAGAGATTCTTTGGTGCTTAAAGCTACAATCTCTGCTGAGAAGTGAAAATCTCTAGAGGTCTTTCTTCTTCTTTTTTTATGAACTCGTCTGGTCTCAACTGCAACAGGACGGTTTTTACGCAGCTAGAGCGACCATATGATGGTAGGGATCCCCCTGTGATGTCCCCGACCTGACCCAGTCGAGCGAGGCTGGGGGAACCAGAGGTATGATGAGTGTGGAAATCCTGTTTGATTTATAAACTGGTGCAGGATCTGTTCATCTGGTATCTGTGCTAAATCTCTATTGGACCATGCAGTGCCCCCAGCTATGACCATCAGGCTGACCAACAAAAAGATATTCTTGCTATCAGAGCTTCTCTCCTTTGTTTGCCATTCCCTACAAGCGGCCTTGCTCCTGGAAAGTGGTACCGATGCCCTGTCAGTGAATATGGAACCAAAGTGTTTTCAATACCATGCAAGCAACAAATGGCTATCCTAATTGCCATGGCCATGAAACAGAATCAAAGGGAGCAGTACCAGTGGTACCAGTACAGGGAGGAAGAAAGGGGGCAAGTGCAGAAGGGGGTTCCATGATCACTGCATGACTATGCAGAATGTGTTTTCATATAGTCTTGTAGGAAGTTCCCAACCAGGACATTCAACAGATGCCTGGTGCAGGTAAATCAAGCACAACAGACCTGTGTCTGTGTCTGTTTGTGCGTGTGTGTAGGTGCTGAAAATGTCCACACTTCATACTGATGCAGCAAAGCAGAACTGTGTCTGTGTCTGTTTGTGCGTGTGTGTATGCGCAACTCATGTGCACACCTAGTCAATGTGGATGGCATACAGAACCCTGTATGTGTAGGTGCTGAAAATGTCCAAACTTCATACTGATACAGCAAGGCAAAAGTGTGTCTGTGTCTGTTTGTGCGTGTGTTTAGGTGCTGAAAATGTCCACACTTCGTACTGATATAGCAAAGCAGAACTGTGTCTGTGTCTGTTTGTGCGTGTGTGTATGCGCAACTCATGTGCACACCTGGTCAATGTGGATGGCATACAGAACCCTGTTTGTGTAGGTGCTGAAAATGTCCACACTTCATACTGATACAGCAAGGCAAAAGTGTGTCTGTGTCTGTTTGTGCGTGTGTGTATGCGCAACGCATGTGCACACCTAGTCAATGTGAATGGCATAATATGTGTGTGAAATCGCAAACACTCAAAGTTGGAAAAACTTATAGTGGGTGTTCAGTGAGATATTTATAGGGGGGTATTTTTAGAGCATTTGCTACTCTTTCCAAGTATTGAAAAAAGTGGGTTAACCGATCGTGAACCCACTTTTTTTGGTAAACCCAGAGTGTTTCCAGGTTCATGAACCCACTTGTGCAGTTTTTCACGCGCGCACACACACACACACTGAATACATGATATAATATATTAATTATATTTGTTCCCAAGTGTGCATGTTGCATGTGTGTTCAAACAAGCACATTACAGCCATTGCAATTGGCACAACAGTGTAAACTTGTGTATGTGTCTGCACTCTCATAGATCTGCGCTATAAATACTTACAGTTAAACATACACATGGTTGTTCAAAGTGGTTGCGAGTGAACTAGGCACAAAAACCACTGGAATCATTGAAAAATTTT
This sequence comes from Batillaria attramentaria, assembly GCA_018292915.2. Taxonomy (NCBI): domain Eukaryota; kingdom Metazoa; phylum Mollusca; class Gastropoda; family Batillariidae; genus Batillaria; species Batillaria attramentaria. The sequence goes on along the minus strand of JACVVK020000006.1, from coordinate 1,379,545 downwards.
TTTAAAAGAGATTGCAGAAAGCCTGACAATTTACATCTTGGATTACAGGAACGACAAGTGCAGACTGTCTTGAAAAAGAAAAGTAGCGCCTTAGTAGTGGGTACCCAGAACATGGTACCCCCCCCCCCCCCCCTTGAAGGGAGCAAATAGAGTGTCAGTGAGATCGACTGGGGTGGAGAAGAGGCATTTAACACTAGTTCTCACCATCACTGCAGTAGGGGAGATGCCATAGCCTCTCGTCATCTTGCGCAGAAAGCATGAACCGAAAGGGCTAAAAATTTTGCATGTGGTGGTGGTAAATGTTCAAGACAGAGGCTGGACAGACTCAAAAATGATGCTGCAGTGCAACTGCAAAATCTCCCCCCCCCCCCGGAAAAAGACAATCTACATGTAATGGACAGCTTTTCTGCACACTGAAAAGAAGCTAAGGATTATCTGGCGAGACTTGTGGGCACCATTCCTGGCAGCACCAACAAGCTTCAATCACTGAACGTCTCTATGAAAAAAAAAAAAAACCTTCAAGGCAATCATGAGATGTAAGTGGGTGTCGTGTGCAAGATGGTGGCGGGACCGGTCATTTTGTTCTGACCAGGTGCTGTTTTCCAGAAATGAACAACTTTTTTTTTTTTTTTTTGAAGGAAATACCAGGAAAAGTGACGACAAAGCCACCAGCAAGAGTTGGCAGATTGTGCTCTTGCAATATAAACTCCCTTCAGGACTGGGGAGTTGCCAAAGGCATTTTCCCCTTTAAGGTCTGCGAGGCAGAAATCGATCCCAGAGTGAGAGGGAGCTGGCCGAAACCACCCACTGCAGCAAGATGGTGAGAACAATGGGGAGTGGATCGAATGTGGTGATGGATTTGTACCTGACATTCCACCATTCACTGAAAATCCCAGTGTGCAAGAACCTGTACCAGGCACCAAGGTGATCGATTATTTCTCCCTGTTCGTTGGCGAAGAAATATTCAAGATGATAGCGACGGAAACAGATACGCTGAGCTGGTCAAGACTCTGGTCCCTGAATACCATCACCTGAAAGGTTGAGTACCAACCATCCCCAGTGAGATGAAGTTTTGGGGGCTTCTCATGCTCATGGGCCTCATCGCAAAGCATGAGATTAAGGAGTTTTGGTCAACTAACCTCCTGATGGAGACACCATTCTGGCCTAATGTGTTTTGAATTATCCTGTGTGTGTGTGTGTGCTTGCTTATCAAGGGCCCATGCCCTCTTACGGCTTCATGTACAGTAAATTCATATGTGTGTTATTACGAGATATACATAATTTGTACACACCCGCTTCAAGGAGGTCTACTATCCATAATCCTGACAAGCAGCTGGCCGTGGATGAACCAATGATGCCTTGGAAGGGGTGTGTCAAGTGGCGCATGTTTGTCCCAAGCAAACCAATTCGGTATGGCATGAAGTTGTACTGCTGTTATGAGTCGTCCAGTGGTTACATCTGCCACATGAAGATGTACACTGGGAAAGATGGTAACAAGCAAGAAGTTGGACAAGGTGCCGATGTTGAGAAGGAAGTCATGACAGATTACACGCACAAGGATCACACCATCTACATAAACTCGTTCTTTACCAATGCAGCGGTGGTCGAGTACCTTCACAAGCGTGACACCAGCGCCTGCGTCACAGTGAACAAGAATAGGAAGGGCAATCCACCTGACATCAGCAAGACAAGCTTCAAACTGAAGAAAGAAGACCACATCGCTCGACAGGAAGATGACATCATCGCCTTGTTCAATGACAGAAAGGACGCTATGTTTCTGTCAAGCATTCACACTGTCAAGTCCATCAACACAGGGAAGAGGAAGCGTGGATCCGACAAGCCAGTTGTGAAACCCGAGATCGTGGACATGTACAACAAGTACCTTTGAAACTGTGACTGTGAATTCAGAAACTGACTACTTGGAATAACAATGTTGTGTGACACTGGGGTGTGGTACGTGGACTCAGCTGATGTGAAGTGTTATTTCTGCGGTGGTGGGTACTTACCAGCAAAGGCTTTCTACAATTGGTGAGTGCATTTTATGTAAAACTGTTAACATGTTGTGTTGAAATAACAATTACAGTTTGTATTTACCACATTTTGTGACTGTTTTGTCAACATTTTAACAAATCAGATGAGTGTGAATGTGAGCGTGTGTCTGTATTGAAAATTATTCCCCTTTCCAAGATGGCTGCTCAATAGTTACCATGGCGACTACCAATATAAAACAATAGAGGTTAAACCACTCCTGCATACTTGTGCCAAGTTTCAAAGAAATCTGCTTGACAACAAAAAAGTTATGCCGCTTTGAATGAAACCACTGAGTGTAAAGTGATTCACTTGGGTGAGTCTGGTCCACAGGCTTTGCAAGCTGCTGGCAAGCTCAGACCAAAAGGGGTTAACTCATTCTACCCTGTGCCCGTGTAGACCACGGGCAGCCTTGCCTGCACTGCCAGCCTGCGCCCGAGCTGTACAAGTGCGTGAAACTCGTTTCGCGACACCGGTTCGTTTGCGGTAAAAGCTAACCTAAGAAACAGTCCAAGGGAGGTAACTCGTAGTCTACTTCCTTCCTGTTCGATGCACGTTGGAAATTTTGAATCAGAGCGTTTTTCAGGCGTGTATTTGACGAATTTGTGAGCGCTATGTCCAAACATCGGCGCCTGACTGCTAAGCAAGTGGCAGATGAGATACTTATGGACTCAGATTCAGATTTTGAACCCGAAAATGTGGAAATATCATCGAATTCAAAGTGTTTAGACCTGCATGATGCTACAAGTCATCTTACTCTTAGTCAACACAAACAGTTGTACACAAATCTGCCCTTCACAAAACCAATGCACTAAACAATACCAAAATCAAGTATAACATACAACAAATACTTATTGGTCAATGTGTAAATTTTGGTGGATGTAGAGTATAAACTTTTTGAGTTACGGGCTTTTTAGTGGAGTGACTGAAATTTCTTAGCAGTACAGCTGAGCCCCCCCCCCCCCCCCCCCCCCAGGCTGGGAAGGCTGCTTAGCCTGTTATGGCTCAGGGAAGAAAGGGTTAATACTACAGGTCCTTGAAGGAGGCCACAAAGCGTCAGCACACACTGGAAGCTGCTTGTACTGGACACATTCTATGGGACGGCTACAATGATTTCTAAAATATTAAATGCACTATGTGCTAGCACCTGTGGCTTTTGATATTCGCAAGAGAAAGGGGAATTAATTCAAAAATTATTATGAGTTGGCTCTAGCAAGGTTACAAATGATGTAATCATGGTCATGAAAGAAGACAGCACCCACTGCTACTGTAGCCCCAAACACATCTGCGGCTTGACATTTTTTAAATGTTTATCTTGTAGACTCATGACCAAAATGTTTAAATCTGAACGTTCAACCCGGCCAGGTGCTGCACGTATCTGTTGCAAATCGCTGATGGAGCTGGCTTGTCGATGCGGACTTTTCTTGCACGCAGAGGTCCCAAGCTCTTTTCTGTGATATTGCGACACTCTCTCACTTGTAAAGCACGCAGATCTTTGCACAACTCGCCAACCATCCTGTAACAGCCGTTCATGAAAAAAATTAATACAAACACAACCCTGTACACAACAGTTTTCAGCAAGTATGTGTGCGTGTGTGCATAAAAGCGCTTGTCTTAGAAATGGCAAAAAAAAAAAAAAAAAAAAAGACAAAAAAGGGGGCTTAATCACAAATGTATAAATTTACAGTACAATATTCAAGCAATATGAAGCAGCTACAGCCCTGGTGAATTTTATGACAAAACTGCGTACATATGCCCATTCACCCGCTCATCTCATTGCTGCCACAGTTGATAATCACTACGTGCAAGTAGTGAGTACGTTGATCGGTCTCCCAGTAGCGCATTGTGAGCATGACTCGTAAGCAGCCCAAACCTTTCTGATGTGCGAAACATGAGAAGCAACAGAACTGACAACGAAGCACTATGGCAACAGTTGATCAAATCTGCCAAGTAGTTCCCAGGAAACGTGAGCCTAGTTTGATTATTGTTGGTTTAGTTGTACATTTTTAGTGTGTTGTTAACAGATTTCTGTTAAATATCTGTATTGCCAAAGACGTGGACACTGGGAGATAAATGGCGTTTTTCCCGCCAATTTTCCAAACTGTGGCCAAGACTAGATGGTGGTGACATCACGGTCAAAGCCAGCTGTGTGGGTTATGACAGTGAGAGCGTGACTCACGTTATGCAGTGGTCTGTAAGACGCCAGCAGCCGTTCACACTGAGTTGTTGTAGTGTTGGACACAGGTGAGCAATGGCAAGAACAGCACGGTCAGTCAGCCCGTAGATGTTGTTCAACAGCAGAAACTTGATCCTGTAACAGACACGTGCAGACACACTGCAGTTGGTTTGGTACCTTGGTGGAAGCAAGACATGGAAGGTGCATTAATGCTAGCATGACATTAATAATTCTGCATTCACAGAAACTGGCCTATAGATCTAACAGATCTGCATGTGCAGAGAACCAAGATGCTGAACTGAAGAAATACCTGTCCCCTTACCCTCTGCAGTATTGTACCAGCTGGGAAATGGCTTCATCATCAAGGTCCCAACACCCGCTGAGATCAACATGCTCCAGCGGCTGCTCATTCACGATAAGGGATAGCATTCCTGCTGATGACACCCATACACATTTTTGGAGACTGAGCCAGCGCAACTGGTGACAGTTTACCCCTATGGCATACAGACTGGCATTGGAAATGCTGCGACAGTTGGATAAGTCAATGGCGTGCAGTAAGCCATTGTTTTGCACCACTGGTAGCAGGCTGGCATCTGTCAGCCAGTCCTTGGCATTGCGAAGTATCAGCTCCTTCACACAAAAATTTCTGCCAGATAAAACACCAAAAGCTCTCGAGGAGAAAGTGTCTGCACATGAGACGGTGCTAATGGTGAAAAGCAAGCTGAAGTGAACGTCGACAAGGTCGCGGAACTGTCGGCTAACGGATCGCAAGCGGAAGAGCGTCTGGAGTGAAAGGCTTGGCAGGACATGACGGCAAAGCACCTGCTCCCATGGAATGTCCAGAAGCGTGACTGTTACACGGTCTCTGGCCGTGTTTTCAATCTCCATGTGCAGCTTTTTGCTTTAGTCAAAGATACGCCTGTCATCTCCGCATCCACTGCCGGATTTGGCCGCCTGCAATGAAACAGTCACATGATCAGAGCAGTGCAAATGCAAATCTATACTTCTTTGAACTATTCCATTCGACGTTGCTGAGGGATTGGACAAGAGTAGTGCCCGTAAGTTTAATATGTTGGCTGCAATGGCGAACTACCGGAAAAAAATATGCTCACAGTCTGCTTCTTGTCTCTGGTTTATGTGTTGATCGCCTGGCACGTTGTTAAACAAAGCTGTGGTAAAAGTTTCGTACCAGCCAAAACGGTATTTCAACGGCGAGTATTTACAAACATCCATTAAAACCACATAAATTCTAAAAAAGTCTTAACTGTGCTTGATCAGGAATATGTAGACCAGTTTGAGATGACATCTGATGAATACGAAAAGCGTCTCTGAAAACACAAATAACTTTGATTATGCCCCTTTGCCGGAGCAGACAGTTCTTGTGGAATGAGTCAATGGTACATTTTAGGCGTTTTGGGTGACTATACTTTATTGTAGGCGTTCCACGCGGCAGAAAAGGGCGTGTTCTACATTGTAGGTTGTATTTAATAGGATATCGCTTCACCTTTCAGGTTATTGTCACCATATTTCCGTGGTAGAGGAGGATACGCACCGGACAAGTAAGATTCTCTCCTAGTTGTCATGATCTACCGGTATCTTGTTTCACACTCACTATACACACAAGATGCTTTACGTCTGTTTAGTTATTAACAGTGCAACAGTTTAAGTGGCGATTTGTGGAATTCACAAAGGTTGTCATTCTGAGAACTTCACCTTATTCGCTTTCCGTCTGTTTCATCATGATTAAGCATCAGGGTAGGAAAATTAGGCTTTTCATATTGGGGAACGTAGAACAAATTTGATCCTAACTTTTTATTACAGAAATCAGTAGGGCACATGCCCCTTATTCTGTTGTGTCCGTGAATTTTTTTCTCTGTCTGCGTTACCGTTAAAAACGACCCACGGCATTTATCTTGCCATTTTCACTATATGAGCCCTATAAATGGGCTTTTTAGGGTATGCACAAAGTATGCGTGTTTGGGGTGAAATTTCAGTATGTCAGCAATGTGTGTCTTGTCTGACAGTAACAGTATTTAGAACGGAGTTCTGTGTGTTGCTGTACGCCCAAACACGCATACTTTGTGCATCAGTGCCCAAAAAAGCCCATTTATAGGGCTGATATAGTGAAAATGGCAAGATAAACGGTTGTTTTTAACAGTGACGCAGGCAGAGAAAATAATCACGGAGACCACCACAGCATTAGGGGCCTGTGCTCTACTGATTTCTGTAATAAAAAGTTAAGATCAAATTTGTTCTACGTGTTTCATAGTTTTTCCAAGGCTATTATATTTTTTGGCACAGCTCCAGGTTGTAATTTCACTGTTGTGAATTAAAATACAAGATATGGCGTTTCTGATTTCAGGTAATCATGAATCATTTACCATCTTCAAAAACACCAGACGAGAAAGCTGAACAGGTACTGTTGAAAGCTGTCTCACAGGCAGGCAGACAGACAGACAGACACACACACACACACACACACACACACACACACACACACACACACACACATTTCTGACTCATGCTTTAAAAACTAGTGTTCACGTTGTAGAGGACATTTCATGCATGAAGTCTTTGTGTATCATGTGTTCGTCAATGAGTGCCCTTGACTACAGATTGTAGCACCTCATGTTGACAGAAAAGAAAAAAGGAGAGAGAAAAAAAGCCTACTTATATTCCTTTAAACTTTCAGATCCTGCTGGAACCGTACAACTACATATGTCAAGTGCCAGGCAAACAGATCAGGACCAAATTGTCTGCAGTAAGTAAATTCAAGATTTAGTGTAAATTATTTTCTTCGCTGAACCATGTACATACTATTTGTTAAGTGTTTTCCAGTTTCGAAGAATGATAAAGAAAAAAAAAAAGGTGATTGCTCATGGCCTTCAGTTTTCTGGTACTGCCTTTCATTGTGACTGAATCTGTGTTTGTGCAGGCTTTCAACTACTGGCTCCAGATTCCAAAAGACAAGGAGAAGCTGATTGGGGAAGTGATACAGATGCTGCACAACGCAAGTCTCATGTGAGTCAGTTTTGTCTCTCTAAAGCAAACAAGTTTAAGTGACAAGATTATACATCCTTGAAAAGTATAGTGCCAAAAGAAATGCAATGTAGGTGGTTTATAAACAGTGAAGGCAGTTTCATTGAGAAAGTTCACACATACCAAGTTTTCAAGATTACATACTAAATCGAGGTAAATCTCATGATGGATATTTGACTTTGCACATTTAAAACAAGGAGGAACGGCCCCGTCCTACAAAGTTGTTTATCCAAACTTCATTTTATTTTGTCTTTCTTGTTATTGTTGCCGGTTCTCCCCTCTCCAAGTTCTACCAATGACACCAGATCCTCTACGACCTCGACCGATTAGCCACGTGACTGGGGGTGGGGCCGGGTGGGGGAAGAAGGGAGGGAGAGAGAGAGAGGCAGAGAGAGAGGGTGGGTGGGTGTTTAGGAGTTTAACGTCCTTTTCCCCCACATAAGGGTGATATCAAAGACGGGGCAACGAGAAAAAGGCCAGCACAAATATTTGGCCCCAGCGGCCAGGATTCGAACTCTCGGCCCAAGCATTGAAAGTCCAACGCTCTACCATTCGGCCACCCTGGCTCCCCAGAGAGAGAGAGAGAGAGAGACGTCAGTTCCGTGATCTAAACATTTGACGTCAGCCTCAGGCAGGTCGTCATACAGAGAGAGAGAGATGACGTCAATTCCGTGAAGTAAAATTTCGACGTCAGCCTCTAGCACTGAGATCGTCTGAGGATGCTTGTTCATGTCTTGTGATTTCCCTGTTGGCTTTGTGACTTCTCCGACTGAATTATTTTTCACATGAAATCTGGAAGATCTAGAGGGCTGATGAAATGTCGGAAGCAGTGGCGATACTTGCAGATTTTGTCTGTGAACCAAACATTTGACTCAGCCTCACGCTGCTCGTCTGACAGATGATACTTCTACATATCTTGTGATTTCCTTGTTGCTTTTGTGACTTCCGTGACTGAATTAATTTTGACATAAAATCTGGAAGATCTAGAGAGCTGATGAAACGTGGACTTAAGTGCCTTGGTTTGTACTTACGAAATTGCAAAATTGGAACTTTGTTGACCGGCGCTTCTCGCAGAAACGTGAAAAATGTGTTTATCTAAAAGCTCTGCTATTCTTAATACTAAAGCTATAATCGTGCAGCAGTTCATGTCATATGTGCAGTTGTCACAAGTGACAAAAATACCGGAATGATGAGTAATTTGAAGGAGTCTTTTCATAGATATTTGGCCTTATATGCAAACCACCCCTACCTCGGAAATATTTTTCTTACACAAAACCTGTCAGAGCTACATAGCTGTGCTACGAAAACAGGCAGTATAATTGGATGATCTTCCCAATTTCAGAAAATGAAGCCATTTGAACATTTTTTTCGAAAAAATTCGTAACATGACCGATTTTTAAAAATCGGCGATAACTCTTTTGAAAATGCAGTAGGCTAAAAATCGTGAAAAATAGGTCTGGAGAAGGTGAATTCCCATTTTATCTCAAAGTAAAAAGGCCTCCAACGAGGTGGTTTAGGAGATAGCCATCATTACATCCGTCCACACACACACACACACACACACACACACACACGTCATTCCCGCCAAAAAGAACGCAGCAGCAAAGTGTGCACGTAAGGTGTCTATGACGCAGATTTCGTTACGTCACTGTGTGCGTGAAAGTAAGTATTGTGTGGAGAAACGTCACAGTCTTGTTTTGTATCACTGAAACTTGCTGCTGCGCGTAGCAAAATCTGCCCCGTCTCATAAAGTTGTTTCTCTATAGAGAAACAACTTAATGAGGAACAAATGAGGCTGGAAGGTATAGTTATTGCAGTGAATTTTTTTTTTTCAGAATTGATGACATTGAGGATAACTCCAAACTGAGGCGTGGAATGCCAGGTGAATATACCAAGTGTTATTGAATGGATGTTTCTTGCTGTACACTAAATGGTTTCTAGGGAGTTTTTCGCGTCATATCGTGACGTAAATCCTTTAGCCAGAACACACTACTGATTTGAACGTTATGTCGGACATATTAGCTTTCTGACTTAATCTGCAGACTTTGTCTGTACACCGTCCTTTATCAAACTGATAGGTATATACATGTACATGATTGTGATGATTAGTAGATGTATCGTTAGTAATGTTTTCTTTTTATGGGATTTGTGTTTTTAACCAATCCGGCTGGAATGATATATAATTCTGAGTAGTCTTTGTGAAATATAAATGTCAGAAGCATTTTTTCAACAGTATTGCCATTGTTTTCAGAGTATTCTTTTGTTCATTCTTTTTTCTTTTTTTTTCATCTTCTTCTTTTGTTCATTCTTTGTCTGCTCATCCTTCGTTTGTCTTCGTTCTGTCAACACGGTGTTCCGCTCATCCATCTGTACATAATCACCATTATCATCGAAATAAACACACACACACACAAAATCACTACAGCATCGTCCAGTGAATTTGTTGTCCCGGCCGAAATAACCCAGACCTGGGTGAGGGTGGTGTAAACATTAATTTTAACCTTCACATCACACCCTTCTACAAAAACACCAGAGACACCTTACTTGGCATGATGATAGATAGTGATATGAGCTTTACAAACATACTCTTTTGAATGACCTTGACCCTTGTCACAAGGGAGCCATGGAGGCTTCTGCCTCTCTAGTATTGTCTGTGATCTACTAAGTGTTTTTGTGTTTTGTTTTTTCAGTGGCGCACAGTATCTTTGGTGTGGCACAAACCATAAACTCTGCCAACTACGTGTATTTCCTTGGTCTGAATGAACTCAACCAGCTGGACAATCCAGAGATCACAAGGGTCTACACAGGTGAGGTCAGACGTAGGATGTTGCTTACACTGGGAATGTGTCTTTGAATTCATGTTTTGGGGTGTGTATTGGTTACTGTGCAGTCTGTTTTCATAATCTGTCTGGCTGTGGTGATCATGTTTTATAAGCTTGCCATCATTGAATTGACCTTTTGCACCATGTAACTACATGTATTGATGATGTTGCTCATTATGTGATTGGATGTTTTTAGGGTTCAGCTCGCATCACCAGGCTCCACATGTAAAAGTCGAGGTTAGGGTTTTAGCCCCGGATTAGAGTCTAACCTCGAACTAAACTAGCTCTAGGGTGAAATTTTCTATTGTTTTTTGTTTTAAATCATGAAGCGGGTCCATTCCAGCAAGATGCCTAAGCTGTTACAGAAGGATTTATTTCTTCCTTTCTTCGCCTCCATTTTAAAATAATTTTGGTTTTTTGGTTTCTTTTGTCCTAGTCTGGATTAGGCCCGTGGCCATGGGTTAAATTAACCTCGGCTTTTACATTCGGGCCCAGGAAATCAGGACTATCCCCACTGTTAGTATTTTCATTACTTTTTGAACTGAAAAGACTATACAAAGTTTGCACTTAGTTCACTCTGTTCAGAGGCTGCCAGTTTCTGATTGCTAGACGGCGTCGGGGTTTGACTGGTGTTTTTACTTTGAAGTGTCTTTTGTTTCTAGAACAGCTGATGGAGTTGCATCGAGGTCAGGGCATGGACATCTACTGGAGAGATGCGGTTATATGTCCGACAGAGGAGGACTACAAACTCATGGTCACACGCAGTAAGTGAGACGTGGTTGGTGGGTGGAATGTGCCCATCAAAGTGATAGGAACTAAGTTGGATGCAGCTGCATTTTCTTGCAGGTGTGCACTAGTACTGAAATTATAGTCATGCCATTGAAGTGCAACACTGTGTAGCCAGTCCAATCAAGTGCGTGAAGCTGCACTGGATGTGACCACATGCCCTTTTGGTATTATTCTAAACTGGAATATATATGAAGGTCTTGATGTGTCTAGCTGTCGTACATGTAATCCTTTTTTCTTTTCTTTTTTTCAGAGACTGGAGGTTTGTTTGGTTTAGCAGTTAGACTGATGCAGCTCTTCAGCACAAATAAAAGGTAAGTAAATGTGTGTAAGAAAGTCCTGTTTTCATTTTCACATTTCTTCATGGTTTATCATTTAATTCACTTTTTGTGAAACTTGTTCAAAATAAGCAGACATCAAGCTAAAACTCTGCACGTACATGAGGCAGGATGGGGAGTTGGCAATGATTTCTGTGGCTGTACACAATAGTGCTGACAATCCTGAATTTGCACAACAGCTAAAATGCAGGGTTTGCAATAGTTGAAAGAAAAAGAAGCTGAAATGATGAGCGCCAAAAGCGAGGACCGCTGAAGGGGTCCAGGGGCATCCCCTCCGCTGTATTCTAACTCTGAGAATAGACCCAATTGAAAAGGTAGAGTTTGTTTGTTTGTTTTTCAGAACTGGGGTTGTCATTTTTTAGCTGAATTCAGCTAATTAGCTGACACTTGCAAGCCCTGAAAATGGCACTGTGTGCTCGGACAATTTAGAATCCTTTCAATCTTCTGTGTGTGCAGCAACTTCAAGCCACTACTGGATGTTCTTGGGCTGCATTTCCAAATCAGGGATGACTACGCAAACTTGCTGTCAGAAGAGGTATGAGGTGCTTGACAATGTGTAATATACTTTGGCACTTGTGTTTTCACTGCTTTAATGAAAACATCTTACCGGTCAATTTCTCAGCAAACAACTGGAAGGTGTCAAAGTGTTAGCATTGCATATTCTCTTGCTGTTTTATACCAAATTTGTGATTCTTCTTCTTAGTTAAGCCTTACATCCAGATGATGTTTTGTTTCTTTCTTTCTTTTCAGTACAAGGCAAACAAAAGCTACTGTGAAGATTTGACAGAGGGGAAATTTTCATTTCCAATCATTCATGCTATTCGTGCCAACCCTGATGACACAACACTTTTCAGTATCCTTTCAGTGTGACAGATACACTTTTTAAAGTATTTTTAACACACACAGACACAGACACACACACACACTTACTGCTTCCAGACAGCATTGTGAACAGATCTTTTTCTCAGAGTTTGTGCTGCTGCTGTTAAGAATCTCAGGTCAAGTACACATTTACCTTCAGTTTTCCTGGTATGCAAAAATAGAGTACCGTGGTTTAATTTAAAAAAAAAAAAACACGGCATGTGTATAAGCCTTTCCGAAAGAGATGGTGCATGTTTTACTTGCATGTTTAAACTCCGTGCAAGACTGCCCTTGACAAGTATTTCAGATGTGTTGCGGCAACGAACAACAGACAGTGATGTGAAGAAGTACTGTGTGGAGTACATGAGAAGGGTTGGGTCCTTCGAATACACACGGCAAACACTTATCAGCCTAGAAAAACAGTGAGTACACACGGAACACCAAAAGTTGTTAGTAGAAGACCTCATCCCAGATTTTAAGCTTTCCAGTGAAAACCTCACCTTGTGACAACAAAAAGCATTTTTTTCTCACCTTTCTTTTTCCTGAACTTTCTGTTGTTGTTTTTGAAGGGAAGAACAAGTTTCATTCTATTGCATTGGGTTGCATTCTGTGATTTCTTGTATTTGGGACCAGGCACCTAGGTCGGCTTAGCCACAGAAATTAAGAGCGCAAAATAGTTTGTGCAGAACATGTTACTTGCGCAGTGCTGCAACAGACTTATCACCCATTTGTAGCCTCTTAGTGCATTACTCTTTTCTTTGTATTTTCAGGGCTCTTGAACTGATCGCTAGTCACGGTGGAAACCCGCACCTCACCAGTCTTTTCAATGAACTGCGCAAAATATACCAGCCTGCGGACACACCAGGAGAGGGAAGCAGCTAACATATGCTTCAAGCTAGAGTTAAAGACATTCCAGATAGTTCATGATGACCAATGTGCAGGTGAAATGCAGGGAGGACAGAAGCAACAACAAAATAGCGCCCATTTACAAGCTTTTTAAATGCCCTTTTCTACAACCAAGATGAACAAATGTGTCTGGAGAAGTGTTTTCAGGTACTCAGAAAACTCCTCTTCTGCCTGAAGGCTAGATGGTACTGTGTGTGGATATTTCCGGTATCAGATGTGTGCAGATTGAAAACATCATTTTTTTAAATGAATGGGTTTTTTTTTCCCCCCTGAACTGTGTAGCAAACAGGGCCATCTAAGTCACAAAAATGTGTTACACATGAATATCATGGATTGTCAAATTGTGTGCTTGGAAATGATGGATCAGATGTGCATAATGCATGTTCATTGTGTGGAAACCGTGACGGAAAATCAGCATAACAGCTGTGTGGGAAAGAGAAACTAGTCACAGGGTAATTTGGGCTAAGTAAAGTGGCAGCCTTGTTGGCATCTTTCCGTGATATCCAACAATGGTATCAATACAAACACAGATTACTCTGAAATTTGTAAAATAATTCATGGGCTGTAGACAAATCGGGGATCATGTGTTGTCACTTCAATTGCAGTCTCTTGTATTATGTCTAAATCACTGAGCAAGTGCACATTATTACTGTATCATGGCTTGAAACAAAGTTTGCTTCAGTGTTAATGGGCATTTAAATTTACGTCATATGTTGGAGGTACCTGTAAACAAGAAGTGCAAAGTAATCTCTGAACTCATGTTGCAGCTCATGAGAGCAGCATAATCTTTCTCAGATTTCATGGAGTTTTTTTTTTGGTTTTTTTGTTTGGGTCTTTTTTTTCTTTCTTTTTTTTGTAAAAGCCTGGACAAAAAAGTGTACATGGATTTAATTAAGCTTTTTTCTTGCATGCGATGCAAGTGAATAAAAGTATAAAAAAAATGAAAACCTAGAGCTGTGCCAGTTCAGCAGTTTCACTGTCGGAATTTTACAATTACATTGAATTTATGGGCTGAACATTTTCAAAGCAGAGGGGGAGCAAACCAAAGTACCCGGACAGAACCCTTGATGGTCGGCCAAAATGAACGGTGCCACACACGAGAAAGAAAAATTCTTTGCCCCGAATGGGATGCGAACCTCATCTCTCGCATTTGTGACAAAAGTTTTAGCCACTAGACCACCGAACTCACTGAAGGTGGAGTGTCAGCCTGCACAATTGTATGTGTTTGAGTGTTTGTGCACAACCACTGCAGTTAGTGTCCAGCAGATCAACAAGCACAGCGAAGTCAAATTCCATTTGACCATTTATTTTTATTAACACAATGTCGGTGGTAAACCAAACACAATTGAACATAGACCAAGAAAGATTTACACTGACATGTTTAAACAGCCACAAACACAACACACTTAGACACACATGATGAATGTTTGATACATGTTCCGAAAAGAAATCAGCACACAAAAACTACATGTACCTTGCTTGGCTGAATACAGCAATTCCCCCATGGCAAGAGAAGAATGAGTCTACAGTGTATCACTCGCTCTCTGTCACATTTCCCACATACACTCAAATGTCTGACACACCATCAATTAACATGGCACACCTGTGCGATATAGTTCATGCTGATCCTGAGATCACATGGAAACAGCGACATCCTTCAGTTTACAAACGAGCAAAGGGTGAATGGAGGTACACGTAATTCAGCACAGAAGTTTTTTTTAGTAAAAGAAAATAGTGTAATGGCAGGAGGCAAACTTTGACGTCAGTTCACTGCACTAGGCAGACTCAGACGGGACTGCATTCATGCAACGCATTATTTCAGTGTATGGATTATCTAATTAATTACACATGTAAAAGGATTCCAGCAAAGGCCTGCCTGTGACTGGTTCATCCTATGGCAGACATCAAACCTAATGTTTCATATACTCATTACTGACAAAGTCACAACACAATGTACAGTACAGCTGCCAAAAAGATACAACATGCACAACAACTTCACATCTGCTGCACAGTGGGAATTCTGGGGTGGCGTGGGGGCTGGGTAAGCCCTCAACAAGGGCTTTCATGGAAAATCAGTAGTCAGAAAGTTCTGCACGACCATTCAGCAGTTACTTCCCTTCCCTTCAGCAGCTCGGGGCAAATGAATCGCAACCAGTCAGTAAGCTGACAGAAATGTGACTGGCCTTTTCGATCTTGTGGTAACAACAGCAGCAACTTATACAATCTGAATAAATACAAACATCAGCAGATCCGCGACTGATGTGTTGCCGGCTGCAAGGAAGGTCAAAATTCTGGAAGTTTGCCTTCGTTGTCTATATGGTAGAGAGTGTCTGCCAGTGCACACTCCGCCATAGCCTGAGTAGCAGCTTCTGACATCTGCACAGACACAAAGAAAAAGTCTAAGATGCAGTTAAGGCCAAAAAAAAATAAAAAATTGTTGTTTCTGGTAACCTGACCGACCCTATTCCCCCCCCCCCCCCCCCAAAAAATTTTTTTTGGCTGCTGGAAGAAAAAAAAGAAGAAAAAATACAAGCACGACCAGTTTCGGTTTTCATGCGCCTGTCGTCAGGGAAGTCGTACGCCATCGCGGACCCAAGATTAGAACGAAATATGGTAAGATAGTCTGTTATAATATTAAATACAGTTTTAAAGAGCATCATTTCTTATTGATACCCTGTTTCTTTGTTCTTGGATATGTGTGTGTGTGTGTGTGTGGGGGGGGGGGGGGTTAAAAAAAAAACAAAAAAACCCTACCTACCTACCCTATTTTTTTTTTTACCCATGTTACCAGAAACAACAATATATATATATATATAATTATATATATATATCTTTTTTGCCTAAACAGAATAATACTGATACGTGTACAATAAAACATCAAATCACTGGAATAAAATTCATTCAGCAAAAGGTCAAAAGACACTGCACTTCAAATGCAGAATACTACTTTTATGTAATCACAGGTGTCGTGTTTCTGCATACGCTAATTAACCCATTCCACTAGTTCTGTTCATACACCTGGATACAAAACTGTATACATGTACATGTGTGCTTACAATTTTGAAAAATCATGATGGACTTGTAACAGTTCTGTTTTGACATCAGTGATGACTTTTTCAGGCATTTTAAACCTCCACTGCACATCCTTCTGCACTCGCCGGCACACTCTTGGTCTCATGAGATTATTCATTCAAATTTGTGGTTCGAATGTGACACTTTTTCTGCAATATGTGTGTGCACCCTAAATGAGTACATATAAATTTTAAACTTGATTTCAGTAACATCAGAACCATGCATACCGGCTGATAAACCTCCTGGTCGGTGGGAGGATACTTGAAATCAGGCCCAAAGTTCACCGTCACCTGCAAGAACATAAATCCAATATTAAAATACATGTAACTTATGTACAGAGATCACACACAACATGCATGAATGATACTTCAGTAAGAATTTGAAACTTGAGGATCCTCAACTTCATTGTGCAATATTTGCACAACAATATAATAATGAACATGCACATCACAGCACATGAGCCATTGTAATGTCAGCTTCAAAACTGAAGAAAGATGAAGTATCATAAACACGCGAGTAGACAGACTGGGAGACACAAAGGTGGTGTGAAAATCCTACACACCGTTGAGGCTTTGTATAGTGAGATAGCTGGGTAGTAGATGCCCTCGAACATGTCTTCAAACGCCACTCCTTGAGATTCACCATTCTTGTACATGACCATCTGTGGAAAGGAAATTGTGAAATATGTACATGTACTGTCTGGAATCAAAGCAACATTCACTTTTCCCTGATAGTCTATCATGCCCTGTAAATGCAGTGTCGTTTGTCCACTGAAACCAGTTCTATAATATTAAAAATAAATCAGTAATATGTATCGGTACCCCTACCCCCCCCCCCCCCCCAAAAAAAAAAAACAACAACCCCCCCCAAAAAAAAAAAAAAAAACAAAAAAACAAACAAAACAAACAACAACCAAAAAACAACAAACAAACAAACAACAGCACAACAACAAACAAACACAAAAAATAAAATAAGCTTCAAACAAACCTGAACAAGTAAACAATACCAAAAAATCAAGAACACTGCAGCAGCAACCCAACAAAACCAAGACAACACACAACCAACCAACCAACAAAAAATAAACAATAATATAAATAAATAGCTTACCTTACTGCCTACAGCAGGCTTGAGCGCCTTTTCAGCTTCACTGACACAGTCTTTCTCTTCAAAGTACAGATGGTTCTTGAATTTCACCAGAGGCTGTAAAAGAAGAAAAACGTGCATGTAATGATGATGCTACTGTGGACTACTAGTAATGTAGATGTACATAAAACAACACACAGACACAAGGCACGAACTAAGGTGCTTCCGACCCTGATCGGCAGATAATTTAGTGTGGGCACAGCACAAACATCACCGTTTCCTGAATCATTGGACACCCGCCAAAGTCAGCACAGCGTTATTTTGGAATGGAACTCTGAGGTGAGACCGCACACTAAAGTAAATAAACTAACCAATCAATTTGCCACTGACACCCCCCCTTGTTGGAATGCAATCCAGAATTCTAAGGTTTCAAACAAGTCGGCTGAATCTCTCTCTCTCTCTCTCTCGTTTTTGTTTTGTTTGGATTTTTAGGACTGCTGGTAACATAGGCAGCGAAGCTTATAAGCATTATCAAGCCTGAACCAAAACAATTGTTTTGCACAATTGTTTTGCACTTGGCATTATCCAATAAGCGTTTTCTCCTCTCTCTTTCTCGTATAGTCAGTGATGAAGAATCCCAATGTATTTATCTGACCAAGCAATTTTATTTTAGTGCTACGACTTCCTGTGAGACCACACTCGATTTGCGAGAATTCCAGTGCACGCATAAACAAGCGTAAAATGCCTCGGAAAATCGCTTTGATGTGAACGATAAGACAGTTTCATCCCAATCACCTGGAAAGCACTTATAAACCAGAGCTTGCTTACTCTCCTAGAAAAGATACCGGTATCAATACGAATGCTGTGCCCCTGGGGCTAAGAGCTTTAAAAGGGCACCAATGAACACGATACCACGCTACGGATACCGTTATGAGTTATCAAGAGTCTCCCATGTACAACTTGAAATTGGCGCCGTGGGTAGGAGCAGCACCAAGTAAAAGGTTTAAGGGTGAACGACGGGCTTCGCTACGCACGTACACTGAAAATTTAATATTTACTCGGATCTGCATGCTGATGGTAGTGCATGTACCGAAACTTTTTCATTCCGTCCATCACATGCATCGTGCTCTCAGTTGAGGCGTAAATATCAACCACTGACGCGCACATGCGCGCGCGCACGCACGCACACAGTCACGGTGACGCCGGCACGCATGCACGCACAAACACCGTGACGCACGCACGCACACGCACACACACACACACACACACACACACAGAGACTGTGACGCTTTGTTTAGCAACGATAGAAGATGCTAGTTGCAATAACCATTTTTCGAACTTGCCGTTGAACACTAAAACTACGAGCTACATACGATATAATGGCCGGTAGCAAAAAAACGCGCTAGAGAATTAAACACCGCGGCAAAGGAAAAGAAAACAATAGACAAAAAAGTAATACAAGGTTACGAGATACCCAAACAATCCAGCTATGGGACACAATTGGAGACAACAACAAACCACAGTAGCAAGAGCAGAAGGGGTAATAACACTAAAACCAAAACTGACGAAGTCAAACAAGGGTCATTTGGCCCCTGCACAAGTGCACGTCTGCGTTTTCACTAGCTCACGCACATGCACGAACGAGAGAGAGAGAGAGAATTGTAAATTTAACTCTACATTAATTAGACACATTGCCCTAACTCATCAGTCTTGCCATTTACTATCTTGGAAGCCCGCCAAGTGAAAAACTGACTTGGTGCCACTTAACACACACACACACACACACACACACACACACACACACACACACACACACACACACACACACACACACACACACACACACACACACACACAATTTGAGTGATTACCTTCAAGTTCAACTCCATGGGTGAAAAAAAAAAACTGAGCCCACACAAACAGGACTCGGAAAGAAACGTTAAAGGTGGCACAAGCCAAGTTTACAGAAAACGCTAGACGGGTGCGAAGAAACAGTGGCAGTTATTTTCACTGGCACGTTTACGATTAAAACGTGCACTAGTCAGTCTTGCGTTTCCTGTTGTTTCCCGTAAGAAAATGCGAAGTAATTGATCCAAAAGACACACACTTTTGAATCTTCCCCATATTGACAGACCCAAGAAACATGCAGACGAAATACAAATAACTGACGTCATCTCGACTACAACCTAACATGAACACCAAAACGCCACAGATTTCACAAACTTACAAAAAAAAAAAAGTACATGTATACATGTATGTACACGGAATGTATACCGTGCACATAGTCTTTTAGTTCGTGACGTGACGTTTGTAACGAAAGGTTAAACCGGCCCTTCCCTTCAGATCATCGGAGTAATAGTAGCTACAAACCGAAAATCATGTGCGTTTTGGGGAGTTGAACGTCCTTTTCCACCACGTACAGCTGATAATAAAGACGGGGGCAACGAGAAAAAAAGGCCAACACAAATATCTGGCCCCAGCCGGGATTCGAACTCACGGCCTGAGCACTGAAAGTCCAATGCTCTACTATTCGGCTATCTCGGCTCCCGACCGAAAATCACACCAGTGAAACTCGGTGCATTTAAAGGGAAGGTAGGTTGGTATAAACAAAACCTATCCTCCATGAAGACTATCGGATGTGCCTACTGCTTTTTACACGTTGGCACGTGGACGTGAGCAAGCTTTCCCAACCACATCTTCGTGGAGCACCTTCCAAGGTTCGGGCACGCAACCCAAGCCATCACGTAATGGATGGTGATTGGGGCCGTTCAGGTGAGCGGAGGTTTGAGGAGCATGAAGGTGGATGCATGTAACGAGGAAATTGGGCGTGTACGGTTGCGCTGTGCAGCTGAAGCTGGGAACGCCTAAGGTGGCAGCGTACGTGTAGTATACGTCGACCAGTGTAAACCTACGTCGTAGTACGATGTTCTCTTCGAGGGTGAATGACTCTCACTCTCTGTCTCTGTGTGTGTGTGTGTGTGTGTGTGTGTGTGTGTGTGTGTGTGAGAGAGAGAGAGAGAGAGAGAGAGAGAGAGAGAGAGAGAGAGAGAGAACACGAACGAACGAACGAAACTTTATTTTCCAAGGATAAAAAGATATAGGTACAACGACCTGTCTTCCATCTTGTCCTTGCTAAACTAGGAAAACTAAACTACAAAGAAATCACACACACAGATAAATGATCAATACAAAAGAAGCATAGTAATAAAAACGGGTATAGCGGGCAAAACAATCAACTTCATGGACATATTGTTTCATGGCAATGTAGATGGACAGAGAGAGAGAGAGAGACAGACAGACAGACAGAGACAGAGACAGAGCGAGCCTGGCGAACACGAACTTTGATCACCTTCAAGTTACAGTATGCATACATATGAGTATATGCCTTAATTAGGTGCTGGAGGCCAAAGAACTCGGCCGGGGAGGTGTTACCAGACCGTCACACTCACTGAAGAGCCGGTATGCATATATGAATATTATATTTTCTTCATACAAGCTGGAGGCCACTAAAGGAACGCGACTGAAAAGAGTTCCATCTTGGGAATCCATCCACACAGTATGTTCTATATCTAATTCTTTCCAGTCATACGCGTACAGAGCAAAACTTCACCCTTTTACCGGGCGCCTGTGCTGGGGGGGGGGGGGGGGGGGGATGGGCGAGTGAACGTCCAGTATGAGGAAGGTCGGGTTTTCAGTCAATTGCCCTTCAGTGTCCACCACCGGCTATTGTATGGCTTTAGCCACGTCTGCTGGTTGACAGGCCTGTCCGCCACTAATGAATAGGCGATTTTCTGGCAGCTCGGACAAAGCTCGTCAATAATTAGCCACTTGAAACACCTCTCGCCGCCGCGCAGCCTGTCTCCATGCAGACACACAAAGACAATAGAAGTTCGCGCCTCGAATACAAACGTCTGGCCATTCTTGTATAGTGCACATGCACTTGCGTGTAAAAGAGGAAGAAGAATAACACGGAAAACCTCACTACAGATAAAACACTCACCATAATTCTGCTCTTTATGTGTGTTGCACGCCTTTTTTGTGACAGTATAATCTAGAATATCAAAACAGATAAGGGGACACTTCCGTTGCATCACGCCACGTACGACTTAGTTCGTAGACTACAAACTCTACAGACTGGGTCTGATGAATCGGACTTCATACGACTGAGCTGTCTGAAGCGCTGGCCTTGGGTATGGAAAGGACGTGGGTGGGAACCTTCATGAATATACATACACAAAATTGAATGTTTTTACCGCTGTCAATATACCCTTCACCCCCCCCCCCCCAAAAAAAAAACAACCCAAAAAAACAACAACAACAAAACAACAACCAAAACACAACAACCAAAAAAAAAAAAAAGCCCAAAAACCCCCAACAAAACAACAAGAAACATAAATCAAACAAAAAACAAAGACACAAACACAAAATCAACAAACAAAAAACAAAAAACTAAAAACAAACAAAACCCCAAACAACATTAAACAAACAAAAAAAATAAATAAAAACACCAAGCAATCGACAACACCAAAAAGTAAACCAACCAAAACAAAAACAACAACAGGCAAGCAAGCAAGCAAACAAACAAACAAACAAACCGCTGACCCAGACTTGCCCACTCCCCTAAGTGAACTGGGGCTGCAAGAAGCCCACTTTCTCTCTCCCCGATCAATGACCGGAGTGATACCCGACTCCACGGGCCATTAAAAGCTGCCATCAGTCTGTTTCATTATTCAGGCACCGGCCCCAACTGGCAGGAAGCATTCATATCCTCCACCCCAGGCACCCGGGAACCGCCCCGCAAGGGAATGTCACCGTCGCTTTCACCGAACAGACAGATGGATCAATATTTCGCTCCATTCAGTGTTCAACACTTAATTTCAGAGGGACAATTGTATTTGATAGCATGATACGGCTCATTCTGGCTGACTGGACACTTCGTCAGATTTTCATCTTACTGACTTACTGGTGTGTGAACTTCAGCTGCATGTCTCAGTGCATGTCAGAGAAGTATGAAGCCCGGTAGGCGGCAGACTGCATGCTCTCTTTCGTTGCGTTTGATTATGAAACAATGTCTTCTTTCGTGAATCGTGGGCATTGCAAGTTGTTAAGGAAAACTCTAACATCTCGAGACAATTCTGTGTAAAAATCCAAATAACCTTTCCTTAGTGAGTTCCTTTTAGCACAGTGCGGAAGAAAAAAGTGTGTGTTGGACTGAGGGGAGGTGCTGGGGGTGGTGGTGGTGGGGGGGGGGGAGTTGGTGTTGAGAAGAGTTTAACTGGGTGCACAGGGTGGAGTAAGGAAAATAATCGCTGTACAGCGTTGGGTTACGCACGCATATTGACAGATAATGATATTAATACTTCCTTCTTCCGATGACGCGCCAAACAAAACGCATTCAAAAACAAATCACAGCCACACCGCAGCCCTTTCAACCAACAACATAAACAGGGCGGGGCGAAGATGTCAGAACGTGATCGTGGTTGGGCATTTAAAAAAAAAAAATCAAACCTGCTGCTTAGCTCAGCAGATCATGATCATTCATCACTATCGTCGACCTGACGCTGCAAGATTGAACATTTTTGCGTTGGCATGGACTGAGAGCATCATGTCAATGCATTAACCTGCAAATCCGCGCGCACACATGTATTCGCATCGTGTCCGCCGAGCTACTCATCTGCCATCGACCTGCTGGTGACAGACCAACTTGTGAGCGCTCCACTGAGAGCAGACGGCTTGATTGTTGTGGCTACTGCAGCCGTTAAAGGCTCTACTTTCGTAAATCCGTTCAAATGGAAAACTGCCGCTTTCGAAACTGTAAGGCTGTTTGCCAGAGAGGGGGATGTTTCATTCGGCCATCACGACCGTTTCCGTGTCTTTGTGGTTTCTAATATTACAGAAATACGACTTTCTTTGAGCCTATGGCCCAATCCTGAATGGGGACTCGACAAATCTTAAAAATTGCCACCAAGCAGCGCCGTCTAGCTGGTTCTTAGTCCGCAGCCAACAAACGTCGTCTGCTCAATACCTGACAACATACACTGACGCCGACCAGAGACACCACAGTAGTTACAGATGTTATAATGTGACCCAAGTGACTGATTCTGATGCGCGGGTTAAGCGCATCCGATGGAAAGTGTTCCACACACTGTTGTCATGCGTACTGAGACAAGTGACAATTAATCCGAATCCTGACGGCCTTGAGTGCTGAGGAAAATACGCACAAAGGCGGACGCGTCGAGTCAGACTTGTGCACACCAGACCGACCGAGACTGCCAGCGAAGGTAAGCTGAATATAAAATTCAACTCATCCGCCAGTCTTGATAAGAGTAAGACTCAAGGACCAACTCGTGTTTAGACAGTACAAAGACAGTGCTGTCTTCCTTGATCTTTGGTTGGAAGTTCCAGGTGGTTTTCTGCAATATTAAAAAAAATCATCCTCTAAAGTCTTTTGTTGGTCTGTTTGCTATTCATGTTTTTGTTGTTGTTGTTTTGTTTCTGGCTTCCTTTGGTGACTGTCACACATGTGCATGTACTGAAGTAGAATTAAATTTCTGAAATACAGCGATACCAACAGACAAAACACAAACGCACGCATCCGTCAGGTGGCTACAAATTCTAACTCTATTGTCACCCCTAGAAAGTGCCTCCGGAGAAACTATGTACAAAACGCGGTAGGAATAATAACAACAATAATAATGAATGATGACCAAGCTGATGCCGACGAGTGGCATCTGAACGGACGGCTTCATCAACTGCAAACCGACTTATTGTCATATCCGGATGCGGAGACGGTCGTGTTTCCTGCACTGTCACAGGCGTCCTGCCGTGGACTCGCGGCGTGTATTTTTGGCGCACTGGAACAAAAGTCATCAGCTGCAGCTACTGAAGTCCCCACCTTAAGTGCTGGGTGGTTCAGAGACAGTGAGTTTGTCGTCAGTGTCTGCTGGTGGGGGAGCCGGTATTAGCCGAATGGTTGAGCGCTGAACTCTCAATACTCGTCTGAGTCGTGAGTTCGAATCCCGGCTGGGAGCAAATACTGTGCTGGCCTTGAACTCGTTGCCCGTCTTTGATATCACCCATAGGGTAGAGAAGGAAGTTAGACTCCCAAACACACACCCATCCAACGTCTTGTCTGCAGGTAAATAAATATAAAATGTTTCTCGAGCGCGCATAGACAAGTGAGTGAGTGAGTGAGTTAAAGCCGCGCAAGCCACAAAGACTAATTCGCGGATGAGTGTGCCTGCACTACATGAAAAAAGAAAAGAAAATGAACGTTGGACAAAGGATGCAAACTGGTCTACGGGGCGGTATAAACCCAGGACATGCAGGAGGCGCTGCACCTTCATGCTAATTTCTCGAACTCCCGATTACAAAAAAGCGTAGAAAACAAATAGCAATCACAACTAGGTAAAACAAAGATAAATACTAAGACGCGCATAGACAAAATGATGCACTGACACGGAAACAAACCAGGTGATATCATTATTCAAAATGCACCCTATCTGATCTCAGCTAACGGCACTTGTATGACAGGTGTAAACATAACCCCGGACTGATGCTCCAGCACACGGGTGCACTGGCTTCGTTAGGAGATCATCACGCTGCTTCCTACGTCCACACGGGGTTGAAACAAAATGGGCGGCGTTTTTCCGGTGCTATACCGCTCAAAAACCATTGCACCGTCAATCAGCGGGTTCCCACGCCATAGTACCGCGTTTTTCCAAACTTAAAACGCCACAGCACCGAAAAAACGCTTTGGATTTTCAGTTGTCGGTTAGAACGATTAAAAGAGGCCGTTTACCACCCTGAAACCGATTTGTACTCAGTAATACGTTACTACAATTTAATGTCATATCCGGATGCGGAGACGGTCGTGTTTCCTGCACTGTCACAGAAAACAAAATTACTACAATCTAATGCTCGTGCTTAAAAAAAAAAAAGAAAAAAAAAAGGGGGGGGGGGGGCTTTTAATGAGAGCAATCGTCGTGAAAATTTTTGAACGGCATAGCAACGGGAGAAGATAATCCAGTCGGGTCGGTTTGATTACCACCCCCCCCCCCCCTTCCCCGGTACACCCTATGCATCAATTTTAAAAGGAGGAGGAGTATGACCAGCTGCGTTGTGTCTGAACTTTATCTATTACTGTACAGGCCGAGTGAACTGGGTCTACTGAGCGGCATCAGGTTATACCGCATAAGCAGCAAAGAAAGTGAACAAGAGCCCGTTATCTTTCATTGCCCCACTGCGCCAGATTTCCTGGGTGCGGTGTGCGTAGATGCTGAAAGTATTTATGATCCAGGCGGCTTTGCGCTCACCTGAATCATTATTAGACTATCCGTCAGATTAATTCCGTGTGTGTGTGTGTGTGTGTGTGTGTGTGTGTGTGTGTGTGTGTGTGTGTGTGTGTGTGTGTGTGGTACAAAGTCCCGCGTCCCATTATATGCGCGAGGGTTCACAACGGTATCTTATTTAGCTCCGAGGCAGAACAAAGGCAAGTCCGCCCTGCGTCAGCAGCATCCAGTGCAACACAGTGATGTATACATACATCAGTTTATGAATAACGATGCTCCTAGTTTAGTAGCCTGAAACGGAAGTATGACCGTCCACGTACATATTTTTCTTGGCAGCGTGTCAAAAGCGCAGACACATTACAGATGAAATCCTGCATCAGGGGCACTCCACCCGAACCAAACAATCACGTGGCGCCGACTGACAGACGTGCAATATTGCTCTACAAAAAGCTTTTTGGGTTTTCTTCAGCGTTGTTCTCCATTCCGCCAAACTCACCTAGACGCAACCCCTGCACAAATAAGTGTGCTTGCTGGGCTAGAATGTTTTACTGATTGATTTTCTTTAGTGATCGATTGTTCGAGAGAGATGCTTGACACTTTAAGTTGTGGACTGTTTTGGAACCCAATTAGCAAATGCATTATTTTGGACTTTTGTTGTGACCTGGTAGCTTGGAAGTTTCAGAACCAGATTTAGCCCAAGGAATCTGTGAGAAAACCACACCTAACTTCACAAAAACAGGAAGAGTTTTTTTTCGGTTTTTGGTTTTAATAACTGTTTGTATCTACATTGTTTGTAGTGTTTAGTCACTATAGTGACACATTTTCTTGCTCAGTAGTGTTGCTGAGAGAGATAATTACTGTTCGTCATAATGTGACGTATGTTCGACAGCTCTACCCTGCTATTTACTCTGGTGGTCGCGACAAATCTTGTATTTTCCACGCCACCCAGCACAACCTAATCTTCGGAACATGGACGTGGGATTTTTAGCGTGGACGCTTGATACCTGTGCATGCGTGTGTACACGAAGTGTTCACAATACAAGCTACATGTGATGGCCTGATTAAGCGACGTGTTTCTTTGTTGCCATGCAAAAGCTTGTGCGGCCTTTGAAACGCAGTGAAGTCAGACTTTTTCTCCAGACTGGCTAAAAACGCTCGCATTGGAGAGGTCTATTATTACAAGGGACGGTGTAAAGAATCATTCAAGCACCCCAATCAGAATGTTAGTGCATTTGCAGTTCCACCATCGCACATTTCTCAATCTCGTGCGTGGATCTTGCCGAGATTCGCGTCAAACATTACCGTGCAGATTCTTTGAAGGTACTGCCGTTCCAGGATGTTCCCCTTGACAGCATCTTTAGCTTCTTGAAAGAGTCAAATCTGTTCTATAAAATATAGATTCTTCAAGTACTACAGACTGTCCTAGACTGCTATATGCTCGATGTACAAAGAAGTGAAACGTGTTTATCAGTTAAACCAGATATATTTTTTAAATATACATATATTTTATTCTGACGAAGGAGGCAATTGATTAGCCACGAAATGGTCGTTGCTGTTTGCGCGGCGTTAAGCCCTAACTAACTAACTAAGTAACAGTTCGACCAGGCTCGCGCCCTGGGCCTTGTTTCTCGGCGTCTGCATGCTACTCGGACGGTGCAGGTCGATCGGCGGTCATGGGGTCCCACTGCTCTCCGGTCATTTCTTACGGACGGTCACGCGATCGTCAAATGGTCACTGCGTCTGAATTCATTGCTTCGGGTCGCTTGATCGGGACTAGGTGTCCAGTCATGCCATCATAATGTCCTGCTCGTCAACCAGAGTGGACATTTATGCTTGGTTTGTTCTCCTTCCTTCCCTAAACTACCCCCCCCCCTCACCCCCTCCATTCCCAAATCAATCAACACCACACTGAAAACCACACAACAATACACATAACCACCAAATACCAAGACTGAATCAGTATGGTGGGAACAAGCTGAAACATTTCCTTCTACTGCTTCAAGGCCGGTAACTGTAGGGAACTTGTACTGAAAAAGGCTGCATATTTTCACCATCGTTTCAATGTATCCGGCTAGCTTACAGGCCAGCACGAACATTATCCTTCATCACTTTATCACACATTATTTGCTCCTGAAATAACCTGCAAAGCACAAGCTGGTAAAAAGTTAACCGTTCGTGTAAACAAAGCTACATTTATCAGTTTACCCAGTAACTCATATTTCAGCTTATCGCGACCAACAGTGGTCCGCCGCCCCTGTTGCAGGGGTACAACCCAAGTCTTGTCATGCAAAAATAATGTGCTAAGTCAATATTTGCATTCCAATCATTGAGACAAGGGTAGGACTGGAAGCCGGTTGGGGGCTGAGGTGCGGTGAGGGCATAGGTTGGGGGGGGGGTGTTGGAGGTGGCGGGGGGGGGGGGGAGGGTGCTTGCTTGGATGAAAAGAGAAACAGACCTACAACTCCTCTTTCTCCCGAAAACCGTGAGTCAGCATGGTCTAAAGAAGCCTTTCTCTTAACACTTTCTCCGGTTCAGATTTGCGTTCACTGACAAGGCAGGCCGCCTGATAAGCATGCTGTTGAACCCTTATCGCATATTGACTTTTCTGTCGCTGGCTTCTGTGGACGAGTTTCTCGGAACACTTCTGCAAAAACTGTACACGACTGCCGGCCTGATCCACGCGTGAACAGGTGAAGTCGCTCTCACTGGCGCGAGAAAGGTGCAAATCCCTCGAGGAACTCAACTAATGGGCGCGGGGATTTAAGCAGGTAAGGGTTGTGACGTGCAACCGGAACGCAATTTTAACGACACGACCATCAATCACAGGTGTTGGCTGTAAGCCGGGTTTTATGCAGCAGCAACCAGTCCATCTAATTTCTGAACCTCTCTAATCGGTGAAGGTTTGCTAAACTTGCATCGATCGTTCTCGTTTTAAACAAAAATGCGATACATGTAGCAGCGTCTGCAACGTCACTAAACTGACAGGCATGTTATTTTCAACTCTGTGTCCGTAACCGTGTTTTCCTCTGAAGGTTTACAAATATCTGCTACTCGAACTAAATCAACCAATCAATACTGCAGGATGAAGCGAGGGATCTTTTGTAATCACCCACTTCCTCTGTAGAGAGTGAACGTGAAACTTAAATTAATACATTTTCATGTGCAACTGTTTAAAGCTGTCTTCTATGCCTTCAGAGAGCAAATGAGATACTTGATTCTTGGAATGTGCGAACTCATTCTGGATTGTGTGAAACCTTCTCCATAACAGCGTTAAATAATAATAGAAAACAGACACAGACACAGACACACACACACTCTTAGGTTATGTAGACAACTAGTGATTCACATGTTCTACGGATCAGTACGTGCCGGTGTGTCACAACAGTTTACCACTACAACACGTTTTGATTTTTGTTTAAACCCCTGCACTAAGGCAACACGACAGAAATGGTTAACGTTCAGCATGACAGATCTGGCAGAATCGGTAGGTTCCGCCGAACCTCCAAAAACAAGGCCTGCAGTCACTTCACCATGAAGCTCTCTTGGTGAATCATGATACTCCGACGCCAAAGAAGCTACTGGCAAATAACCGATTGCAGTATCTGATGCAAGGAAAGACGGACCCGCTGATCGGGAGAACCGATTGTGAGGAAAAAAAACAAAAAAACACGCGAAAGCGTTGTTGTCAAGAAACGCCCCACACTCGCCGGGTCTGGCCGACCAGTAACTTTCTGGGAAACGGACGTACAGTCATGTATTGTATGCCCATGTGAGGTAGACATACATTGCTGCACAAACATGAGATGTTACAGATTCGTTGGCAAATTCAACATTCTCGGTTACAGTTTAAGGATAAACCAAATCTGCACAGGAATCAAAGAGGTACACTAAATAGTAAATACTTTGAAAACGCATATTATATATATGCATGGTATTCAAGCTGCTGAAACCAGAGACCTTTCACAGTTTGTGTACAACTAACAGCTGTTTGCTGCTTGCTTTTTTTTTTTCTTTTCTTTTTTTAAATCCGGCCAATAGTCAGCTACCACTCAGCAAATTTTGTTTTGATCGGCCGTGATATCCGGGCTTACTTTCTTTCCGTTGCCGCCTACAGCTGAATCACAGACCTGGTGAACGTCAGATCTGTGTGGGTGGAGCTGACCCCATCATGCCATGATTGTCATAAAAGCGTGATTATGTAGGTGGTAACAACAATGCAGATACAAAACCGGCAGTGGCTGATTCTGAACCAAGAGAGACTGACGTCTGCCAACTGTAAGTACGAATTAATGCACCTCCTGCTCTAATGCATGACTAGTTTCTCGACAGGTCTGCGTTCACGTCAGTGATTGACCGGGCACATCATGTACAGTTGAAAACATTAAACACTACTGACAAATCGGTCAGTGCTTGCGTAATCTGTTAACCCTCGAGTTCCAAAACAACATCAACACGGGAGGGTAGGGGTGGGGGGTGTTTGGTGGTTTAACGACCTTTTCCACCACATACGGGTGATATCAAAAAACGGGGCAACGATGAAAAAGCCAGCACAACTATTTGGCCCCAGCCGGGATACGAACTCACGACTCAAGCATTAGAAGTCCAACGCTCTACCATTCGGCCACCCTGGCTCCCCACACCTACACGGACCTATGAGGAAATTACTAGGGACTGAACTACCTTTTCTTCGACGATTCCATTTTTATGTCAAATGGTGGCGTCTGATTATGTCATACGCAAGCACTGTGTCAGTGTTTTGCATTCTTTTAAGTGTTGCGAAATAGCAAGACCCTGAGATTTAAAAAAAAAGCAATAAAAATAAATCAATGACGGGCATCAAACGTGTGCAAGCTATCATGATTTCAAGCGTTGCCGGGTGACTTTCCAGCCCTCACTGGCCGCCTCGTAAGCTAGCTTTGTCATGTGCGCGTGTGACCTTGCGGACTTTAGCTGTACTGGAAAACTGCTACACCTTTGTCAGAACGTCAGACTGTTTTGTAGGACTCTTTTCATGCACCGTCTTAATCTGTGTGGTTGACTGGACATAATAGAATCTGCAGTTGCGTTCATCAGTCCATCTTCACTCGCCACCTCTGCTCCCAGTCTCTCACCACTGACGCGGCCGCTGACATGGAAACGGCGTCGCTTTCCGCTTACGATGGTCTTGGGGAAATACTGCGCGCGTGTATGATGCAGACTACCGTATGTATACCACTGGTACATGGGGGCCTCTAGGACAGACGAGAGAGGGCTTTGTGGTGTACACATGCCTCGCTGGAAGACGTGAGCGAACGGTCGTTATTCACCTCACTGACTACATCACCGGGCGGTGGCCAGTTACAGCAGGGCAGACTGAAGAGTTGGCGCGGTGCATTTTATCCGGAAGCGGCCCCTCACTGAGCCGCCGGCTAGGGTGGCGTGCGACGGTGTACGTGGAAAAATCATGTGTGAAGTTATTAACCGTGTGTTCAGTGAAACGTCGCACGCGCTGCCTCAGTGGGGTATGCTGGAAGACTGAGAACTGGACACTAGGCCTATGTCTCGGCTGTCAGCAATGAGCACCTGGCAGGGAATCGGATGATTGCTTTGTAAGCCGACGCTGTGTCCGCCGAGCTCACCTTGCTACGAGTGACCGAAATTTGCTGACTGGCGGCCCGGGGTCCCGTTCCAGTATTGTTGCGTCTGCGTGCCACAGCTGGGCGGGGTGTATCGTCAGTGGAGCCCCACACTTCCAGGACCGACACCTGACCCGCATCTCCAGCAGTGAGGGCTACTACAACTACACTAGCATCGCAAAGCCGGACACGCCTTGGCTTGTCACCTGTGTGTAAAGGTCAGTTCATTCCGCGTGTCACAGTGTGAGTTATGGTGCTTTTTATTCCAGGCCCCCCGGGCATTCAGGAACCAGCCCCGTTCTCTAGCCGATGAATGGAAAAATGACTGAAGACAGAGCCAATAACTGCCTGTGCTATGGAAACTGCTGACAGACGGCCGGACTGACCACAGACGTATAGTACTCAGTCCTAGCAAAGACCCACGCTGTTCTGTTCGTAAAATGCACACGCCCTGAAAGAACCGTGGAAGAGGTGGACGTGCTGACCTTACCAGGAGCTCTTTTATCCTGTAGACCCCGGTGCTTTGATGAGGGGAAATAGTGGGCAAAATGAAGGTGCGATAGCGGTACCCTTGAGCTGATAAATCGGACTCGGAGCTGTACCGGACGAGGTCGGTTGGTTTCCGTGTGTAAAAGGCGGGGGAGAGAGTCAAGAGAGCTCCGAATTGCCCTTGCATCCCCGCCGGGCAACATCTGGGAAAACATGCTTCATTGGAAGAAACGGTACTCTACTGCTCTCAGTTCTACGAGAAGTACAGCGGTGAGGAATCAGTTACCTTCGGACACGGGCGTGTGGTTTCTCGTGTGTGCTAGCCAAGGTTCAGTGTGGTTTTGCTATCAGTGAACACGGAAGGTATGGACACTACAGGAGTTTGAATTCTTTTCTTCTTACCCTGCTAGTACCGCTTGTGCCTGCATGTTTTGAATTCCGTCTTTTCCTCGATAGTGGTGAAGTGTTGTTATCACTAGGTCACCTTACACTGCTTATCCTCGGCTGTTGCTTGACCGGAAGAGTGCACTGAAACTCAGGTATGCGCAAGCAGTGATTCTTGGTAATTATAATTACAGAGCGAAAAGCCTGGTTATGAGTGGCAATACTCAGCAGGTCACGGCATCTGTCACTACTGCGTACACACTGGCAATCGAATCTCTGATTTCATGAGGAAGACTGAACCAGTGGTGGATTCTCATTACTCATGGTGTTACCACAGAGTTTCCGAAGCAGATGAGACTAGCCCACAAATGATGTATGTATACGCGACAGTCGTTATGAATTGGTGATGATTGACTGGTGTACAAATAATGACTGCGTGAGCGTACAATGATGGCTTGATGACAGATAAACGGCAGACATTGTAGGATAAAAGCGAACCTTGTGAACGTGACCTCTGGGCCAAAACATCAGACAGTTAACATCTCATGCCCTCTGCTTTCAGCCATCTTCCCGTCTCACGTGCTTTCAACTAAACACATGGGACTGGATACACTACTCTTCAACCAGTCCGGTAGGGCCGGAATAAAGGTGTTGCCAGTTGTGAGTGTGAGCGTAGTTCCCACATCTGTAGCTGGACTGTCTAGGTAAATTTGTTCCCTGCGGCGTGCACACACAACAAAAGCCTCGCTAGAACCACCCAGCCTGTTCGCAGCAAGGACGGTGTATACAGTATACGTCTCTGTTGCATTTTGCCTTCAGGTGCAAGCCACCTTTACAAGGCACACACCTTCTCCCTAAAAGTGAGCTCCCTACATTTCACTGAATACCAAAAAAACCCCCCAAAAAACCCAGTGTTTTGTCGGGAGTCTGTCCATGTGATGTGACGCATCGGCTGAGAATCAGACGCAGGCGGTGTGGTGTCATGTCATCGCTTGTGCTGTGAGCTCGTGTCCAGTTTGTCTTATTGAACGATTTTCTACTGGGGGGGGGGGGGGGGGACTCTTGTGTCAACACGGTGAGACGGACATCAATGAACGTGTGTGACCTGGCAAAGCTCTAGTCATCGCTAAATCTTTTCTTTTTTTGTGAGTATGTGTGTTTTCCTATCTTGTCTTCTGCTGTCTCCGTATGCAGCTCAGCCGGGTGCAGGTTCAGTTCTGTGGAGGGACTGAAGCAATGCATGCAGGTTGGACGGGGGTTCTCTACATTCTGAAGTTGCATCGCAGTATCAGTTGCCATCTCACTTATGCTGAGATTGCTCACGTCACGGCATGTCAGTGCGATTTCGTGCAAACCGGGGTCGCAGCTCGGTATTTTGACTGCCTGTAACTGCGTTCCTTTTGTCACGAACAGGTCTGTTTGTTCATATGCACTTGCGCAATGCCTGCGTGTCGAATTGTCTTTTCAATCTGAGCACACTGCCACCCCAGGGACGAGCTCCTGAGAGTAGTTTTCTGTGGGGTGTTTCATTCAAATCAGCTGTAAGCACCTCACCGTGTCGTTTCCGTTTTCCTTCATTTATCTCCAAATTTCCCCGTACTCCTGTGCAAACACGGGCAAGGAAATTGAAAAAAAGAAATTAGTCACTGTCAGACCTGTTCTCGACATTTCAAAATCAGTGTGTGTCTGTGACACCGGCTCAGGGCGGCCACCGCTGAACTTACTTCCTTGACGGACACTCAAGTGAGTTGGTTTATACAGCTACACCTGCTAGTCATGGTCACTCGCCAAATACAGGTGCGTTCTTCGTTATATACACCTTGAACCTTGTTATCTTGCCATGACCATTTTCATGAGACCGTCCAGCTTTTATAACCGAAACGGCAGGAGGCTCACAGCAGGACCGCATTTTTATGCAGAAACCTCACACTAAGTCTGTTCGTCCAGATGATCTGCAAGGGTTACACGGTAGTTGTAAAGCTCTACCTCGCGGGGGTACCTGGCTAATGATACGGCAGCCTTGCTACTCCCTCATGCTGGTATGGATATCCTACTTGACTCAGATCGCCTCTTCAGTCTGCTTTCTGCGAGTAAATCTGACAATACGGGGCGGATAATTGGCCCATCATGCAGGATTTATTACCAACGCTTCAATACGGCGTGCCCTTCAATAAATCGGTCATAATAATGTAAGGCTTTACTGAGCCACATGGTGCTCGCAGCGGAGGTAAACACCTTGCAGTGGAAGGTAATAGGTGAACTGTCAATAGCATGGTCGAAGAATGGATGAGATTACGATCAGGCTGTTGCGAGCACATTAAACTGCGGAATGCACCGAGACCGGGCGCACCTACAGTAAACACTGGTTTCCGAACCTGCATACATGTCCGTTTACATGTACACATGAACTGCAATGACTTGAGGCCGGCTGCTGTGGCTGTACCCTGATTTCGCTAATCGTTAAGTAAATACAGCTACGTCTGCAAAAACAAAGATTCTGCTCGCTACGCTGACTGATCGAGAACAGAATACGCGGCTGAACGCGTCAGTGAAGGGGGCTGGTCACGCTCAAGGAAGGAAGCTCTTGACTGAGAAGTCAGCTTTGAAATCGGAGACCTGTCCAGCGAAAACCACAGAAGAAACGTTGTGTATACATCTACAGTACAAACGCACCGTACTGCGCCTGAGGCAGCTGACACGAAAGTAATAACCAAGGAAAAGAATACTCCCAAGGGCGCGAACTGGTGTACTCACTATACATTCAGTTCCCTTTTCAAGTTCGGGGCTTCGGTTTTCCTTCCCTTCTCGCTTCACTTTGTTTCCCTGAGGAGCCCAGTCCCAATTTTGAGTAAACAGTGGTTTTGCGTGCTCTCCCCATTGCGAAGCCTCTTTTCGTTTTCTTGTCTTTCCGGCAAATATTGACATTTGTTTCTGGTGGGACCCGGTAGCATTGTTGCATGAGTGTAGTCTAACCATTCCGGGACCAAAGCCGGGGAAGTATACAGGTATTCGGTGCTGGGAAACCGTACCGGCGACCGGCCCATGAAAAATGGAGTTTGCATTTTGTGAGGTTTCAGTGGTTGGCAGGTACGGTAAGAAAAACAACACCATGCACTAGAAATAGACTGCTTCACTGTATAGGGGTGGTACTAAGTTGGGGGAGTAGTAGAAGGAAGGAGAGAGTGAAAGAGAGTGGCGGGATCTTGTGCAAGGTGAACAAATGAACTAAACAGAACTCGTCTTTTCTTTCACAGGTCTTGTTCAACCCTCACCCCGTGGCGGCTGGATGCGGTGTAACCTGGTCGGCCGAGCTTGACAGAGTGGAGTATGTGCAAGCAAGGAACGGATCTTCCAGGATCAGGCCCGATTCTTTTTGGTGCGTGTGATGCTGAGGATGGCTAAGCTGTCTATTTACATCGCCGACTCCTCTCACAGGACCGAAGATCCATCCCGCATTGTCGTTTGCTTCTCAGCTTCTCCAGTTATGTGCTCGTGCGAGTGAGCGTGTGTTACGGCTGTGAAAGTGTGATCTAAACAATGCTGGACCCCGAAACAAGCCCCGTACCAGGAAGCTAAACACTTTCTGATATCAACGTGTGAAGACGACACGGGAGGGAAAACTGTCAGGTTAACAACATTTATAACTTCATGTGGCCCCAGTCATGCTTTTCCTCAGTGTTTGACACATGCAGACGTTTCTCCGTCGCTCGGTAATAAATCTTGGAGAAGGATCCATCAAGATAACAGTGAAACCTGGACCCGCAGAAGGAGCACAGAAGACGAGGTGCGGGGGAAAAAAGAGATAAAAACTTTGTGTTGCACGGCGAAGTGATAAAATAGCAAGATGCATATCAAGGCAGGCTCCAGCGTTTTGGCGTGCCTACTGCTTGTCTGTGTGTTCGTCATCCGCCCCTCTCTACAATTCTCGCTTGTGCACAAGAGGCAGGCTGAAGACTGGAGTGGCAACATCCACACCAACACAGTGAGCAAGGGTCATGCTGAGGGGGCAGGCCGGCGAGAACAACCCACTTCCGTGCATGGGAAGCTGGCGAGTGGTGATAGTGCCGATAGTACAGATGCGCTCTCGCATCAGGGCCTAGCAGACGACACAGCGGGATTTCCGACCCCTGAGTCAAGCCCGCTGCCCGCGTCACGGCTAGCATTACGGGCTCAGAAAACAAACATCGACAACTTCCCAACAAGCCAGCGCCGCCGTGATGAGCAAACTGAAACTCGGGGAGCAGGAAAACACCGGCGGACGCAGCGAAAAGAATTTCAGTCAGATAAGTCAGACCTAAGTAGGCCGAACCTGCTCGCATCTCGGCGAAGGCAGGTGTCGGCTAGACGGAAAACACCCAACACCAACAGCAAACATCGCTCATCGTCAGACAGCCTAGGACCTGACGCCCAGTTTATCCCTGAAGTTGTGGAAGTAGTGGAAGTAGTGGTGGATGCTAACAGTCGGATTCAGCCAGTGGATTCGAGAACTTCCGTCAGTGGTGGTGGTGGAAGTGTGTTACCTGTGTACGAAACATCGAAAAACGTCGCGTTAGGCTCTGAAGCGAAAAGGGTTGCGTTAGTCCCTGCAGCGGCGGTCCGATCGGAGGCTCTTCAGCAGGAGGTGAGGCAGAGTGATCTCGACACCCATGTGCCCAACATGGTGCTGACGGCCGTCGGTTCGGTCACTGCGCTCTTCGGGGTGTGTGTCATGGCGGCCATCTTCCAGTGCTGCTGTCGCAAAAAGCGGCGGAACAGGCTGAGCGGCCAGGACTTGCTCAAGAACCAGAAGGACGAGGGCGCGGTCAGCAAGCGGTCACGCTCCAAGTCACCATCACCCCAGAAGGTTCCGGAGATCAAGGAGGACAAGGTAGAGCGAAGGTACGTGTACTGGCGGACACCACTCAAACATTTAGGTTGTTGTATCAGAGACGGTGAACAGAATTTCACGTTTACTTCATTTCCCTGGCTGTATCTACAATAGCTGGTGTGTGTGTGCGTGTGTGTGTGTGTGTGTGTGTGTGTGTGTGTGTGTGTGTGAGTGTGTGTGTGTGTGTGTGATTTGGGGGTAGGCACTGTCTACTAAAGCAATTCATAGTTGCCAGATCCCAGTTCAGACACTGAGCCTAGTTCATCACTATCTTCTCTCGCTCCTACCAATATGACATTTCAGTATCCATCAACACATGTCAGTCATGCATTTCTCAAGGGTGTCACTCAAAAACCGCTAGACATGACCGTGTCTTTTTCCAGCTAACGACTGGCGGATACAAACATCACACAAGGAAGTATTCTGTTTTAGTTCTGTGTCAGTTTCGATACTCAAGCTGCTCCAAAAACAACCCACAAACACCTGTGTTTGATTAACATACCTGAAGTGTTTATAAAATGGGTATTGCTTTACCACATCCGGAATACATTTCACCTGAAAAGTGAAACAACCCAAAGCTCGTACATATCCCCCCCCCCCCCCCCCCCGACTCCTCCAACACGTACTTCTACTACAACCTACTGCACTGTGCGGCAACCCCATACCATCTGTAAACCCACACCCATGACTTGCAACATGAAAGGGGAAACGAACAGCTGATGTAACTTATATCACCCTTCTCATTGCAAGATCCTAGTGAATTACTGGGAGTCCCCCCCCCCCCCAACTCATTGCAAGAAAACTCATCTTCTGCGTCGGTGAAGTGTGCAGCCAAATTTGCACGTAAGCTTTATTTACGGTGGTGGCAGCCAGGTAAATGGCCCGCTTTACCTGTGTACCGGTAAATTCCCCTGGCATTTCACTTTCCACACTGCCAGCTCAGCTGCCTATTTGCCTGGCTGCGTTCTATAGCCTTCCCTGAAATTCCTTCTTGCTGAAACTGGCAGAACTCATCAGTGGAAAGGTATGCAGGCACAACTCAAAACAGCCCTTTCACCTACTCCACGCAAGGAAAACAAAATATTGGGTCAGTGAGAAATCTGGTTTACACTTTCTTGGATGAGGGCGGGAGTCAGGGGCTATGGATGGAATGTTCAAGGAAGAAAAGTTGATATCAAATCAATTCAACCCTTGGCTATAATTCTACTGCACATATTTTCCTTTTATTCCATTACACGTTCAAACAATCCACCACCCATCTTGTCCATCCATCAGCCCGTCAGGGCAATCGCTCAATAAACCCATGACTTCTTACTGGACTTAAATTGCACATTTTTTCCTAACGGTATCCATGAAGCTGTTGACAAAGACAAACTGACTTTCCTTGGCGTTTAAAAGGTTTAGCAAAGATTTCCCTGTGCTGCACTGATCTACTAGTAATCCCCTTGCTAAAGCCTCCAACAGGTCAGGTAATGGAGTTGATCAGGTCGCCTTCCCCCCTACTCGTGTCAGCGTGGACAGGAGCCAGACGTCACACTATACTTATCCCTCGTTACACAAGGGAGCAGCTCTTTGGCTGGGGCTAAATGGCTCACTCCTGTCCGTTGGTCATCACACTAAGTGAGCGGCAGATCCTGCAATCTGTCTAGGAAATGAGCTGGGCTGTCCGTCTAATGCTGGGGAGAGGGTGTTATTGTTGTGTGAGTATGACATAAGCATAGTGGTTAGGATGTCTGGATAGCCTTTTTTTTTTTTTTGTTGTTGCTCTGCCCAAACCTAGAGTTACTAGGCTTAGGGTTAGATATAGGGATAAATTCTGGGCCACTGTTCATGGTAGTGCTAGCAATGGGCAGAACTGTTGTGGGGAAGCCAATTCCATACAACATGCGTCCTGCTGTGCGTCTCTTAGTCCTGGGTTCAAATCACATGGTGGGCTGCAATTTTGGAGTTTTTATCCACAACACATCAAGTCAAATGTGCACTCATATGTGGTAACCACCTTAGTTTTATACAGACACACATACATTTGTAACTTTGTTAACTTTCAGAGAAGAGTAAGCTGTGGTTAGTGAAAAACAGAAATTAACGCACATGCAAGAGGCAATATAAAAAAGAAAAGCTGGCAGGAACTGTTGGCCTATCGCTGAGCGCCATTATAGACCTCCTGGGAAATTAAGGCAAAACACTAATTCACAGGTTTGTGATACTGAGTTATTTCCAAAATATGTGCCTGACTGCAAGATCAGCAATAGGGGAGCTCCCAAAACATGAGTTCAGTGTTTCACCCTCTGATCCCCTCTCCAAGAGTGCAATAAAACTTCAAGTCAAATTTCCCTGGGGCAATGTGTAGATGTGTGCATGACAAATGCATCACATTAATTTGCAGGTTTATCTCCCAACATTTTTACATCTCTTGGCAAGCCATATCTCTTGAAAATCTTTTATATTTTTGTGACAAAAGAAAACAAAATCTAAACAGTGCATACAGTAAACAGCTGTTCATTCAACCCTGGACTAATGTGTAGTTGCATTCACAAAGAAGCCAAAGCTTCTTGGAGAGGGTCTGGTTAGGCAGGTTAAATACACTAATCGGTACGTGCATAGTCTCAAATATGTAGTTCTTAAGGGAATTTTAAATACAGCACCTGCACTTTATCAGGCTGAGAACTGACATCACTGTTCATGTTGAACTCTCTAAATCCCCCCAAAAGTTACACCAGGAAAACTTTTCCGCTCTTTCTAGTCAAGGTCAGCCTTATTGTGAGGGTTTACACCAGTGTTGACGCAAGTGTCATGTCACGCCACATTTTCCTTAGGAAGACTGACTTCAATGGACAGAAGTCTTCGCTCAGTGAGTGTCCCGCTGCGCTCAAACGTGATTAACTACTTCGACCTTGTCCAGCTAACGCCCTTAGGGCCTGTTCACTAGGGAAATCAGCGCTTAAGACACTGTCACAGGGAAGGTAATTACAACACACTGCCGCTTGCGGTTCATCATCTGCTTTTAGTCCAACCGACAGACATGTCCCTACATCATCAGTACATATACATGGCTGTTTATTGTTCAACACTGCATCCAGCTTTTGCCCTCAATTATAAAATACACTGTCACCCCAACATTATATATAATACTGCGCTATATAAAAGCAATTTATTATTATTATTATTATTATTATTAATTTGTAGTTCTAAGCAGTAGTCAACCTTTCGTAGTCATATCCATCCATGCTGCATGCGCCAGGAAGGTGGGATCCCTCTAGTTTCAGTATAAAGTGCTGTTTGTAACTGAAAGTACGTGTATACATGAACAGCTTCCTTCCCTTCAACAAAATGCGGAACTTGTTTCCGCTCTACCAAACCAATGTGCACCATATGCACACACTAGTGCACGTAGCACAAATGTACTGAAATGCATTATGTGCACCCACTGCATGCAACCAGTGCTGCTTATACATAGTACAGTAACTGCGTGTTTGTGTTTGGCTGGCTATGCCTGGAAAAGGGAAACTGCGCAGTGTGACAAGACAGAATGATACAAATCTGGTACAACCAGGAGTAATTCTCAATTACATCCACTTATGTCAACATGACCGACAGCTAGATAACAACTAAGCATCAGTAAGGTTCTGTGTCATGGCTGGCATTTACTTACAGGAGGGGGGAGGAGGAACCTTGCCCGCTAAAGTATCCCATCCATAACCCCCCTCATCCCCCCTCCAGATCCTAGCCACACAACACACCTTTAGAAAGCCTGCACGGCACCTTTAGGGTGCATGAGGAATAAGGGCAGGCCCAGCCAGCAGGTGATTTCAAGCTTGCTGTAAATGCCAGAGAACCAAACAACAGGTATCTCAGGTGGGCAAAGTTCAGGGCGCTCTGTGTGTGTGTGTGTGTGGGGGGGGGGGGGGGGGGGGGGGTCTGTGTTTAAGTGCAAAGCCCTGCCTCCTATTATCAAACACCAGTTTTGTAACACTCATAAGGAGCATTCTCTCAAGTTATTAGGATGCCAGCTTGGCTGCGAGGAGAAGTCCGGGAAACTATTATTGGCTCGTTTTGCCCGCTACCTGTCATGTCAGCTGACCTGCCTACTGCCTTAATTGCTCGGAACGGCCTGGAGAAAACCCAATTTGCCCACTGGCTCGACACCAACCACAAATTGGTTTTCTCAAAACATGAAAACGGCTTAACAGGGTACGGTTACACACACAAATATAAGAGCTGTTCCTGACACAGATTCTCTGTGCTCAGAACAACACCAACTGTAACTGCACAGCAAACTTTGAGAAAAATTTGAAAATGCAAAACCACCTCTTATGTACTAAGAGATGTTTCAGATGCTGCAGGGATGATCTTAGTGTAAATTTATGCCCACATACTGACGCCCATAAATTATTGATGAATAGAACTTT
Organism: Batillaria attramentaria; assembly: GCA_018292915.2. Taxonomy (NCBI): domain Eukaryota; kingdom Metazoa; phylum Mollusca; class Gastropoda; family Batillariidae; genus Batillaria; species Batillaria attramentaria. Next base: position 1,338,379 of record JACVVK020000006.1, on the reverse strand, counting down.
TCTCTGCATCTCAACATAGTGGTCAACTAGTCACAACATACTGTACAATCAAAACAACTGTACAGAACAAATCAAACGATTCAAAGGCCCCCTCGTTAGGGGGAGTTTATCTAAAAAATGCACCTTGGGGTAGCCCCGTCAATAAACACATTCCAGGGCAATGAATTACATGCAGACTCCCTTTTCTTCTCCCCAAGAGATGGCCCCGTCGCCACATGCTGATACAATCGGGCATGTACACTTAGTGTGCTATGCAGCATCTGGCACGGCTGGCAGATGTGAAGGCAGACAAGAGCGCATGACTTCAGAGTTGACAACATCCCATACTGCAACACCCATTTGCCACATAGCGCAGTGAAAAAAATATACATGTATAAGGGTTAAGTCCTGAAATTTGTCAGTTTTCCATATCCACACACCTCAAACATACTTTTGTATTGTTCCAATTTTTGACTGCTAACCTACGAAACCACAAACATGAGAGCAACCTCAAACACATGCTAGGACAGTGGTAAACATGAATTTGGACCATATGGACTTACAAGGGCAAATGCTACCATTTTTATGCTCACAAATCACGCTGAGCTGTTTTCGTGGTACACTGTATCTATCATCACACTACCTAGACACCTGCACAGTGACAGCGTCTGTAATGCTGGCACTGAGCCAACAGAAGTGTACTCTATGACATGGCAATCACACTGAGCACTCCAGCAGTGTAACAACAGTCGTAGAATTTGAATGTTTGACCACTCATGCAAAGTGTAAACATTGTATCACGTTAACAGCTGTACTAATGATTAAGACAGTGTGTTTAGAGTGTCAGGCCCACTCACCAGGGAAGCTGTTCCACAACATGTTGGCTTAGCAAAGATGGAATTATCCCGTTAAATTATGGGGTTAAAAAGCTGCAGTTGGATGAGCATGGACCTGTCTACTTCGAGGTTCAAACCCTGATGGTATTGGCCCTTGTCCTGGTGCTCCTGTCTTTAAAATCCCTCTCACAATAAGCATGAGCACTACTAGCACAAGCGGAACAGCATAAAACTTTAAGAAGAGTTTCCCTTCCAGATCCAGTCACACAAATTCTCTTCAGCAGCCATGGCTTCAGTTCTTAGCTGAAGATGCTGCCCACTAAATCCATTTCAACAGTCTGCAGCATTCTTGGCTATCTACCCCAACTTCTTAAGCCTTGTGGCATCTCTCCACCCTCCACAGCAAATTCTTCCCCCATATACACGGCTGGGCCGACTGCCCCAATATTCTACCAGCAGGTGTGCCCCTGCCCAGGGGCTCCTGTGTCATATTTAGGAACAGGATATCCTTGGGGCGGAGACCCAGGGGCGGCTGTACTGCTGAGGTTAGAGAGGGCGTCTCTGTGCCGCAAATACCATGCAATTTGGCTTCAGCAGAAGTGGGAAGAAGGCGGATCAAACGCTAATGACGCCATGTTAGGCACTCGAAGCTGAACTGCAGTCTGCGCTGCAGTTGGACAAAACCAACATCAGCCTACTGGTGTGCCGTTCGTCAGACATTTTCTCTCTCAGTCTGTTGGCACATTGGTTCTTTGCTTGGTATGTGGGACCGACGTCTTTTGTACTTGTGTTTCTGATTAGTATGAATCGTAAGGTCATTTTTCTTTTTCTTTTCTTTATATAAGTGTTCTGAAGAGTAAGCTGTCCGCATCAAGACACGGCAATGGGGAATTAACACATATACTACCTCTTATCTTGCTGCAAACCTTAAGAACCATCGCACAATATTTGCCACTCAGCAGTTTACTATTCCTACATAAAATTTACATCCCTTCCTCCTCCACATGATCGGATGACAAATCACCGGAATGTATGGCTAACCGTACTGCACCCCAGGCCAAACAGGGAAATAAAGTGGGGTTATGTTATGGGCATGATCGAGGGGGAAATAAAAATTCAAATGGAATTATACAGGTTTAATACCAGAGGCATTATTCACCCACTAGGTGCGACTGCCACTCAACGGAAGGAAGCTGTCTGACCAAGCTGTAAATAGCATACATCTGCCAGTGACCAAGTGTTGTGCACTGAATGAATGACTCCATTCACATCATGATCTCAACATCCACTTGCCAGTTTCTGACTACTTTAATGCGCATACCTCATTAACGTAATGCCCACTTCTCCAGCAGCAAAATCAGCGCAGCTTTGATCAGCTTCAAACACATTTCACTGTTCATAAATTGCTCATCTGGTCTCACACCCTAATCCCCACATAAAATTTCACACAAAAATCACTAAGAAAGCTCTTGCCCATGCACCCTAGTCTACAAGTACAATTTCACTTTTTCACTTAAGTTTGCCCCAAGAGTTGTTAACATCGCATAGAGGAGCTCCACTGCCATCAGCACTTAGCAGTATGGACAAGTGCACACATGCAAAGCGCCTACAGACTAAAACCCACTTGTAAGTACACAGCACTGAGCACATGTATATTACCACACCCAGCTTGTGGTCATGTGTGATGCAGTACAATGACAGGCTGAGTTTCTGCAAAGTACAAGAACTTCAAATATCTGTCTATGTGGCTTCAAGTCCACAGTACTATTTTACATATGGTCTAGAGGGTTATGCTCATCATTTCTTGTTTCAGACAAGTGGAGCAGGACAAACTGGTAGAGGAGGACGACGACCTTGGTGACTTCTCCCTTGTACAGAGAGAAACTGAAATCCTAAGATCTGTAAGTACATACTGTCACAAAGAGTGATACACCTACTGTGTGGTTTCCTCCGGCCCATCCTCCTCTTTAAGCTTTTTAACAGAAAGAGAGAGAGAGAGAGAGAGATTGATTCACTTGTATCATGAAAACATATTCTTGGTAGAAATTAAACTGGAAAAAGAAAAGAGACACTCTGGTGTAGAACATTTTGCACAGATTTAAAAAAAGAAAAAAAAGAAGCCTTATCCAGCATTTGTAAATGTGTATCTCTCTACCTTTTCAGTATCGCAAACCACCCCCTCCGAAGAACAGAGCACGGGCTAGCAGAGTGCCTAGAGCTCTCAAGACAGTTGACCCTAAGGAAAATCCAAATGCGCTCAAGGTAAGTGAGAAACAGTTTCCCTCGTGAAAGTGCTCAACAGGAGACCTATGTCCCATCAGTTGCTGTACACATCATCCAAGGTTATAACTATTTTGCTGTGGATCTTTTGTATGGTAGGTAACTAGTATGTCATGCTGCTAGAACTGAGGTGCGATCAATTGGGCTTGAGTGCATACAAACCATTTCATAAATTCATTTATGTACAAGTTTTTCTTTACTTATTTGTGCTTGCAGGACCTGGTTGAGCAGGAGGAGAAAGAGCTCAAACAGACAGCTAAGAAAGCCAATGGAGTTACCAGCCCTGACAACCAGCAGCCTAGTACCGGGATGCACCCATCCATGCTGGACGACATTGACTCAACCATAGCTGCCCTGCATGAGAAACCAGATGGCGGCAAAAAAGAGCTTAGCAAATCTCCTTCCAAAGGCTCCTCTGATCGATCCCGGGAACCTTCCGAGGAGAAAGTGCTAGGTACAGAGACAGAAACCAGCTCATCCCAGTCACAGCCACAGCTTCCAAAACCCAATGGAAAAGACCAGCTCTCTAGTGCTCTCAGCAGAGAGGAGCTGGCAAAGTCACTGGCAAAAGAACTCTCTAAGGCCACGAGCAAGGAAGGTTTGGAGAAGCCGCTAAGCAAAAGTGTGCCGCCAAAACCACAGAGAACAGACTCTCCAAAATCACACAGTGCAGGTGCCTCTCCCAAATTAAAAGGCAAGGGGAAAGACGCTCTTGTCACGAAAAGTCAGGACAATGTGTCAGATGCAGAGAGCAGGAGGGGCAATGAAGGGACTCCAATGTCTCTGGAAGGAGAAAATACTGGAAGAAGAGAGGTACAGAATGTGTTCGCCTTGATTGACCCCACTGTTGGGGGAGGGTCATCTGTGGAAAGGGACAAGAGCAAGATACCTGTGAGAGCAAGTAAGTCACAGGATGAACAGGGACAGGCGCTTGTACACACACACACACACACACACACACACACACACACTATGATGTTGAAAGCGGTCATCCATCTTCTGCCAAAAAATAACATATATATACCGGTAATACAAGTAAATAAATAAACACATTGCAAAACTGGATGTACCGTAGTTATTAAAGTAGCCTACAATGTAGTATCATGCTAGAGAAAATCTACTGCTAACATCCTTTGGTTTTTTTTTTCTTTTGTTGTTGTTGTTCTCTCTGTTTCTTTCTTTTCCCCACCGCAAAGGTGCCGTGAACATGCAGCAGGCATGGAAGTTTTTTTTGTTGCGCCCTAGAAATGGCCTGTCATCACCATCATCATCATAAGACTGTCAAGGGAAGTCTGCTGCCGTAATGAGATTCTATAGCTGCCATGTTGTGATGTACGTTCATCTTTCTGTAGGTTCCAGTCCTACTCAGCCCACTGCTCCCTTACGGCCTGCCTCAGGAAAAGACTACAAGCGATTTCCGTAAGCGTGTTTTCCTTTTACACTGACGTCACTACATTATCCTTGCTCAACAAGATTTACTCGTAAAGCACATTACAGCACTTAAGTTAGAAATCTAGAAAAGTCACATAACCATCAGAAGCCACAGTGTTTGTAAACAGAGGCACCATAATTATTTTAAAAGCTCTGCCTTTTTCTTCTTTTGCACAGAGTGCCTTCAGTTCATGGTGACCAAATGGATCAGCTAATGAAATGTAAGTACCCATAGTCATAGTGAGGCAGTGACTGAGTGAGGGCGGGGGAGTGGGAGAGTAGGCTGGTTTATCAGGTGAAGCACCTTTTGTCCACCACCCACAATGAATTTTGACACTTGCTAGGATTAAAAAATGCAGCTCCAATCTTGTCTGATACACAGCAAACTCAGCCATCATGAAGGAAACAGTCAATACAGACACCTCTTGCACAATGTATTTTTCACAACGGGGAGAGGAGGCTGATGATCAGGATCATGAACCATGTAAACATGGTTTGGGAACATAGAATATTTAACTAAGACTTACAGTTACAAAGGACTTGCGTTCACAGGGGACAAATTCATGCAACACTGATAAATTTAAAGATTCATACATGTAATTCATAACAACAAAAAGCTGTTTGTCTGGTTTGCCAGTGGCTGGATGAAATGGAAAACTTGGCCTAAGCTAACTGATATAATAGAGATGAAGAAAGCCGATACATGTACCAATATCTGATGCTTGCTAAATACAAATAATATTGAATCTTGCAGCCTTGAAGACTCGCTTGAAAGAGGATACTTCAAGTGCCAAGCGTTTGTCCAACAAAGTCTCACCAGAGGTACAGTACATTCGACTATGATACGAATCATCTTTCAGTGCTACATCCGCTAAGGCTTAAGAGAACAGATTTCTGCTGCTTTTTTTTTTTTTTTTTTCTGCCCCAACTCTTTGCCAACTCCAGTGGTGTTCCTCCCTGGTAATGGTTGGAACCCACGTAGGACTCGGAAGCTGGGACAATTTTTTTTATAATGCATGATGATGGAGATGAGGATGATAGTAAGATGATGCTATGGAGGTCCATATGGTTTGGGACTGCGGGACAGGGCCGCATTCCACGCTTCCTGTCATAAATATCCCGGCATTAACCAGGCCCGGGAACTACGGCACCTGCGGTGCCGGCCGTGTAATCATCCACATCGTAAGACGTGTCATACTAAGGGAAGCACCCCCAAAGTCGCACCCGTGAAGTGAGTGAAACTCGGCTGTGTGGCAACAGCCTCCCCATCGGGCCCATAGCACACCCGCTCTGGGTAGGAGCCGACCTAGGTAGGAAAAATCCCGCTTGCCTCGGCTGGGATTCGAACCCGGGTCTCCCGGTCCATAGTCCGAAGTGCTAACCACTACACTACGGGGGCTTTTTATGCAAATGATTCTAATGGGAACCAGAAAACTCGCACATACTGCAAGGATATGTTTAGATATATCTTTCAGACATGTTCTAATGTTTTTGCGTTCATTCCAGCAGCAGATAAAACTATCATGCTGCTGTCCAGAGAAGGACGCGACATAAGCTATATGATAAACTATCATAAAGACCAGCCTGTCCCTTTTTGTCTTCAGGATGACACAACCGATGACAACCTTGAGCCTCAAAGTCGGGACCGAGCTCACTCCGACCCCACACAACAACAGGAGGAGAAGAAAGAACAGAAGTATCACCAGACGCACCTCTGACAACCAGAAAAATGAATAAAAATTTGATTCCTGTGTTTGCTTTGTCGCAGAATCTCAATTCTCACCGTACTGCCTTTGCTAAAAGTGCCTTGATGTGCTGATAACTTGTCAACTACAGACTATTAGTGTTAATCACATAATGTACCATGCCACATATTTGTGGCTGTCATATTTGTGCAAGAGCACTATCAGGTAAAAGGCCAATCTGAATCAAAATTAACTCATTAATGTAGTTATGTACTATGATTTTCTCAGCTGGATCAAACTGCTGTTTTTAAATGAGAAAAACTTTGCAATGTAGTGCTGTTTCCGTCATTTCACTCCTGTCCAATGTATTCCATGACATCCCTTGTTTTAGCCACTGTTAAACAGTGCAGCTATTGCACAAAGTAAGCATCTATCATCTCCAGATCATGATTTTCAGCAAAGTGTCATGTTACTCTAGTAACACAAAATAACACCTGTCATCAACAGCATTCATTTTGTGTATTTGCTTTATAAGCTTTTAGCTATGGTAGTAGCACATTTGGCAGCATCTGACAGTCCTCATCAAGAGGTATTTTCGTAACCACATGCCCCATACATGTACCTTCTGTGCTCATTATTACAGCTCATCATGGATGTTATGTGCAAGAACAAAGTATCCTGTGATTTGATCTGTTGTAGAAGGATCACAGAGTAAAGTAACTGGCTTGATTCAAGTGCAGATGTTCATTTGTTTTTTGCAGCTTGTAAGTTTTCAGTAACATGCATATCATATCAACATCCAGACCCCTTTTTTCTTCTAAAAAAAAAAAAGAAAAAACAAAAAAAGAAAAAAAAAGAAACTCTGCATATCTAAGTGCTTTCGTACCAGTATTTAATTTGTTTGACATTGCAGCTAGGACTTTTGGTACAAATGTGTGTGTGTGTGTATGTGTGTGTGCGTGCGTGCGCGCGTGCATGTGTGTGTGTTTGTCCGAGTGTAAAAGAGAGCTAAATATTCTGCCCGTACACGGTCACAAGAACTTGAAGGGGTTTATTGTGGATTTTTTTTCTTTGTAAAGTGCACAGATCTGTATTTATGTTCACGCATTATCAAACACATTTTGTTTCAAACATATATATGGATAATATGCAAGCGTTTCCACAGAACAAACATTTTTATACACCATCAGACGCAATCAATACTCAACGCTAATAGTAATACTGTAATTGAAACCAATTTTTTTCACCACAGGCACTGACCTGGTATTTATTTACCAGAGGAAATAGTTTTGCAAGACATTGTCCACAACTGTTAAAACCCAAATCTGTTATTCTGTCAAAACTGCACTAGACCCACGTTATACAGTAATTCATCCACTCTGTGATTAAATCCAAGAGCGAGTCTTGTCTGTTCATTGGATTAAAGTCCTGATGGTAATTTTCTTCAAGTCCGCCTTGCTCAGCTACTCTGGCTGTGAACTGTGTAATATAGGATACTGTACACAATACCTGTATGTCATGTGCCTTAAAATCATGTAAATATTGTTTACTTATACTGTTTTTGCATTTGAAACTTTGTACTGGAAACTGTTCGCTGTTCACGAAAATTTCTTGAAGACATTAAACATTCTAAACTGCTTGTGTGTGTGTGTGTGTGTGTGTGTGTGTGTGTGTGTGTGTGTGTGTGTGTGTGTGTCAGTCACATAATCAACTAAGGAAGACAGTGTGTGTGTGTGTGTGTGTGTGTGTGTATGTGTGTGTGAGAGAGAGAATCATCTCAGTATCTCCTGAAACACAACAACAAAAAAACAATATTTAAACACCCAAACTACTCACCCTGTCCTTGAAAGTTTGCGGCAACCACTTCTCTCGGTCCTCTGGCAAGGGGAGAGAAATGTAGAACCCAAGGACGTCACCTTCACCGTAACCACCGTCACAATAATGGTAGCCACGACTCTGGTGAAAACGTGTTCCTTTTCGGGACCTCCACGAATAGCTGAACTTGTCATACCCACATGGTGCTTGCAAGTTACCTACAGGGAATCATTACATACCAGTGAATTATACCACATACAAAAATATATTTTATCCACGTTTTGCCAAAAGAAGAACCCAAAACACACACAAAAAATCTGCAAAGCACTATCACCAAAACATGACCTAAAATACATTACACAATACATCGCACTGAACAGTCTCAACTGTAGTTTTTTTAAAACGTCTGTTCGTATCAACACTGAGACAGAAACTGCTGCTTTCGAAGCTCTGAGCTGTTTGCCATATAGAAGGATGTTTCATTTAGCCGCTGAGACCGTTTTTGTGACTTTGTGGCTTCTAATATAAGAGAAATATGACTTTCTTTGAGAGTATGGTCTGTTCCTGAACAGTCTGGAACTCAACAAAGCTTAAAAATAATAGCCGTCTAGCTGGTCCTCAGTCTGCAACCAAACAGCATCATCTGCTCAGTATGCGGCACACTTCTAGAACAACTCACACGCCTGCCAGAGTCACCACAACAGTCTCAGATGCTATACTGTGGCCCAAATGACTGATTCTGATGCACAGACTCAGCGCATCCGATGAAAAATTTCCATGTGCAGGTGTATGCCTGTCATATGTACTGAGACTTTAAAAGTAGCTGTGCAGCCAGGCAAAAGAAGGCAGACTAGCAGGAAAAAGGACAACAGTAAACACCAAAACGACGAAACACTAAGTGTGACATGTCCTTGATGGAGCTGTAAAGAAGCTAAACAAACAACATACCCAGTGCCTGAGACCATCCTATTCTCGTGGCAGTGGGCTCCGGCATTTCATCAACGGTCACTTCAAAGTACCACTGACCGCTGATCACACCTGAATATGGAAAGCATATTTACGAATTCTTTCATTCATTATTCAGTTAATTCATATTTGTTATAACCAGAAAGCAATTTTCACATACTGCTATAATACAATGCAGTGTGAATGGAAGCTTACAGGCAGTAACACATCCACTTCAAATACACCAGTTCAGAAAGACTGACATGGTGTGAAAAAAAAAAAAGAAGCAAGAGATTACAAACAAATGAAATAAATTTACCATGAGATGCTCTTATCATACTGTAGCCCTTCTCTCCAGTGACTGTGAAACGATCATCCGACAACTTCAGCTGTGGAGCTGGAACAGACAAAATATGTACGTACCAAGAACCGGCCGATAAAAAACAAAGTCACAAACCATTAATTAACTTACAAGTCATGTGAGGTCTCAAGATCACCGGACACCTCAAGAATACTGTGTATGGTTAAATAAAGTCTGAATCCCATGCAGAAGAACTCCTCCCCCAAGTACAATGCAACTGAGAACACCATGAGAAAATTAGCAAATTTTTTCAGCAGCTGGAAGCAGTAGAAGGAAGGGAGACAAACTGTGTGCTGCAGGGAGGAAACAAGAGAAAAAGAGAGAAAATTTTGTCCCACAGCGTCAAATCAACAGACGCCTGGTGAGAGCAAGGATCCATACCATTTCTATTAAAACCATTCTCTTTTAAGATGGCTACAACTAAACATCTTCACTATTTTATTTTTTTTCCTAAGCTTATTCCACCCACCTCTGTCATGCATGGAGAGGTAGACTTGATTCCCAAGGAACACACGATACAGGTACCCAGGAATAGGTTTTCCTGCCCACTCAACGCTCTCGTCAAAAGCCTGTCGGTTTGGTGCGTGGGGATCAGCCTCCGCCAGGTAGTACCGGTAGCCATCTTTGTTGAAAGGGTGCTCCAGTGGGTAGCCATGAGGGGGTAACTTGGTTCCGGTGCCCAGATCACTGCAATATTGCCCTCGTCTGATGGGTGTCAGTTTGGGACTGTCTACACGGGGCATTAAACTAAGACTGGTCACAGTTGTACACTAGTCCCGCTCAACCCCCCCTCCCCCCCCCCAGGAAAAGAAAACAGAGCTGCAGAAGATTATCAAACCAATTGTGTAAATGTACCATGCATTTCATGTGTCAGTGATTGGGGGCCACAGAGGCAGGGGGAGGGGGGGGGGAGTGTGTGTGTGTGTGGGGGGGTCTCTGTGTGTGTCAGTCAGATGAGTGTGCCAGTGTGTATGTGTGTGTCGGGCTGTGAGAGTGTGTAGTGTCCATATGTCTGCACTGAAATTATCTACATTGGTTTCACATTCAGGTATACTTCATAATTATATTGCCTACAAAATCTTTTAAACCAATATGAGCCCCATCAAACATGCTTTATGCCCAGCGGCAAGTACCTCATACCATATATATATATATTTGCAGAAACGTTGCAAACCAGCATGAGGTCACCCATACCTCTTCTTCTGTTTGTTGCCCACTGGCTGGCTGTCCATAAATCCCTTCCTCTTTGCACTGCGACTTTTGGCTGCACCAAAGACAAACGCAATACTGAAATATCTATCTAATATGCAAGTGTTTTTGAATTGTAAAACAAAACTAAAAAGTTGACAAGTTGAAATACTTCTAAAAATGAATGGTGGTCTGCTGCCGCTTAAAATCCCTTGCCTACACTTACTAAGTGTTCGCCAGTACCAGTATTTAAATTCTTCCGAAAAGACGGGGTTTACTTGACACAAGATGTGGAAACTGTTTTTGATAGTTAGCGTCTGCCTTCATCACAGGGTGTTCACCTGTTACTGAGATGTACTTGTACAGTGTACAGATTCTTGTGTACACTCTAACAACAAACTGTGATATACTGCTAATGTATATTTTTCAAATGTTTTGTTGAATATTTCTTACTGTCCAAGAAACCCTGAGCAGCAGCTGGTGCTCTGTCATAGACTGGTGCAATTTTTGAAAGGTCCTGAAACATACAAGACCCTTTCACTGGGTACATTCCATTCCAAGTCACAAATTTATAGTAACAAGAACAACAAAATAGAGCCCCCCCCTCCCCCCCCAAAAAAAACAACAACAACAAAAAAACAAACAAAAAAATAACCAACCAACCAAACAAACAAAAACAACAACAAAAAACAACAGGAAACTGTGCTAAAGCTTACACAAGGAAAACCACACCAAACAGGAGCACTAGTTTTAAACAGGAATTTTATCCTAGCAGCACAAGCCCCAGACTGTTAAATTTTATCTTCAACTCTTTCACTGACTGCACTTATATACTTTACACAATATCAGTACCTGTTCATGGTTTGCTTCTCTGTGTCTACTTTGTACTGTGTTTGTCCAAACTAAAGTTGTTACCGTGTCCATAGCACAATGTGAGTAAAGACCAACTGATCGTAACACATACGCAAGAAGCGCAACTTACAACGTTCATTAAAACCTTACTTTCTAGCATTATTAGTGAACAGTCCAATAATACAGTGGTAATCTTAATAAACTGTTTGGAAAGTAAAACCAGTGGCTAACCGGAAAAGCAAGAGTGAAGTAGGCATCTGAACCGTCTTCTTGAGTGCACATGAAGAGATCTGTTTCCTTTGTCTGAAAAGAAATGAAAACTGAATGAAAACTCGGAAGACCATTTAGCTTTGCAAACACTACACTGGTTGAGGTTGAGAGAGAGAGAGAGAGAGAGAGAGAATGACAATGACACTTTATTTTTCAAGGATGAAAGATTAGGTACAGTGGCTTTCTTCTATCTTGTCCTTGCTACATTCCACTACACAAACACTCTCTCTCTCTCTCTGAATGACAATGACAAATGTTTTATTTAATTTAGGCTTTTCGGCCCATGACTAAAGGGAGGTGGGGTGAGGGGAACACGTACACAGCGTGTCACGAAGTTCTAAAGCCTTAAGTATAAACGTAGCTACGCTATATGTTATGCTAGAATAACTGTCAGACATAATTACTGAAAAAGGAGAGAGAGAGAGAGGGGGGGGGGGGTGAAGGAAGAGAGGTATGGATTAAAAAATACAAATGCAGTTCCGAATAAGTCAAACTCACAATTAGAAGCAATGTCTGGGGGATGGAAACAGTGACAACTTGGACAGATTCCAGTTATATTCACCATAGCTGGTACTAGTTAGTTTCCACACAATACATTAATTGCAAAGTCCTTGACTGAAACAAACCAACCAACCAGCGTTTTATAAACGGTGTTGTGCCAAGTGGTTTTGACTCTTCGCTGTGATGTAGTCAAGCACTCCCAGTTTTTGTCAATATATGGAATAATATCCTGCAATATAATAAGAAATATAAAGCAGTGAGTACATACGACTATTTACAACAACTCCAGAAGTGTGCTCACTTACAGAAACAGTCTCAAAAAAGAAAAGAAAGATACTGGTGCAATTTCAAAACAAGCTATGATGATGTAACTGAATTTTAGAAGTGACTGGCACTGACGCACACTTTCTAACAAAACATAAGCAATGAGGCCCCAATAATTAAAATAATTAATTATAATTTACCATTTCTTTTGAAAATGTAGGCGAAGTTTCGCCTTCCTGCTCAGCTTTGAAGATCAAGTTGGCAAGTGCTGCATGACACATCTGGCTGAATGCTGAAATGTAGGCAATACAGTATGTTAGTGTTGTCACTTTAAAAAAAACACCCAAAAACGACGATGACGACGGAGCAAAGAATGGTATGAATAAAGACCGTAGTGTCATACAGCCATTACCACAAGAACCAACTGAAACAAACTTGAAGGGAAGGTAAATCTTGACAGAAAGTTACAGTGAAACCTTCTGAACACTTTTTCAGTACCTTTTTTCCTAACACTACTAAGGGGACTTTACGAGCAAAACATAAGCTCATTAGTTTTGCTATACATGTCTTATACAGAATGTAAGTTAGTAAGTAATGCTAAATCATATCTTACTGGCTTGTCGTTTTTGAAAGCTGTCCTGCTTAGTGACACTGCAGTTCTTACAATAGAACTGGTAGCAGGTCATGAAAGGAACACATTTTCTGAAAAAAAAAAAAAAAAGGGAGCGATTTTGACATAAAACTGATTAATATAACTGCATTAAAACATCATAAGTCACTGCCCTTAAAGAGCAGTGTTTATCAACAAACACATCCAAAAACTGTCGCTGCACAAAATGAAAGTTCAGATGAAGAAGAGACCAAACACTACAAATGGAATTTTTTTGAAAAATCACATGGAAAGGTTGATATGCCTTCACAAAGAAAGTACTACATGTACTACTAGACAAGACCATAAATAAGTATCACTACTGATAATCATCAAAGGTGTGGTGTGAGGGTGTGTTGGATAGTAACCCACCAACAAAAAGACATTCAAAAGATCCGACACGTTAACTCACCCTATATTTGCTGAAATACAGTTAGCATGGAACCAGCCAAAGCAAGACCCACACATGAGCTCTACTCTGCCTAGTTCACGAGGGTCTCCACTGAAAACAATATCAACAGAAGAGCCTGTTTTAATCATGATACTCACAGATTAGTCATACTGATAGTCATTAAATTAGCAGTCTAAGTTTAACCTTAAGTTTGATCAGCTGCAATATACATGTATACATGTGTAAGATCACAGAAATTCAGAAGGAGTTAACTAGCACAAGCATGGTTCTGTTCTGACATTACATAACAAGATTGTTCTATGTACTGTGATAAGTTTCATCAGTTTTATCATACTACTACTAGACAGCCTACATTTAGCGGAGTGGCATAAATTTCTCTTGTGAGATGTCAGCCAGTGATTCTCTTACCAGTAGCAGGTGGGTGTTTCAACACCTTCCATGTCTTCCTGGCTGCCTCCAGGTGCTGGACCCTCACCTGTATCCATTGGCTCTGTGACAAAGTTACAGATTCATTAGTCAAGCATTTTCAGGACTATACTTTAGTACTAACAGTAGTTAGTGATGATGTAAATAATTATGTCTCTTCAACCACCTCTTTTCATACCATTATGATATATAGTAATACACTGACCAAATTCGAAGAAAGAGACAGAGAGATGCAAAGCGCTGGCCTTAGGCGGGAACTGCCAACAGAGATCTAACACAAAACGCAAGACAAGAAGCCATATTGCCAGAGATCAATGTGTGCTTGATTTACAACTGTTGTGTTTTATGTCTCTGATACTAGCATAAATTATTACGATTTACATGTCCTCGACATAATTTCAAGTTTTAAAAAAGATAAAGAAATGCTGACACATCCATTCAAAAAAAGTGTACTCTGAGTTTGAATAATGTCTACTAACCCGAGTCTGACTTCTTATCTTCTCCATCCTTTGACTTTGCGCCATTTCCCCTGGATCAGAAAAAAATATCAGTAGCACAGGCACCTGGGGTCAGTACAGCTCAGCTGGTATAGTTCGCCCATTAGGGGGTGCAAATGTATAGTACCAATTAGTGAATTACCAGTCTATTCCGTTGATATTTCGCATTATAAAGTCGTAGAACAGTCAGCGGCCACCTGACTTCACCTCGCCAGACCCCGGAGAACATTTGCACCCCCTCTCGCATTGCGGAGATACAGTCGCCACCGGTAGTGGACGACTGGAGTTTATTTTCCCCTCCTGCGCATGACTGGCATACATTTGCACCCCCCAACGGGCGAACTACATGCACTGAGCGTCAGTACGTCCTCCAAATTTGCTGGTAGCGATCTCCACATAGGACTGGTATTGTTATATTAATCAAACTTAAATTCCTTGTAGTAGCTTAACTCTGCATCAGATAAGCAGTGTGATACACGTGCCAAAATATGCGCTGAGCTCTTCGACATGTATGCACAGATGCGACCACCACACAATGATTGTCAGTCGATATTCCACTACATCACTCGGAGTGAAAGTAGGACTAACCTCGCATATAACGTAATGCAAGCACACAATAGTGTGCATTGACATAAAGAATAAAATCCCTTGTGAGGAAAGATGATAGGTATCGAAATTAAAAGCGAAAGTTGGATAATGTGCTAACCTAGTGCTCCCTCGGGTTCTGTCTCCCGCTTCGTCAGCCATGATGTTGATGGACGAGATATCACGAGATGAGGGACGAGACTAGATGCCGGTAAAGCATCTATTTTAGGGAAAATACGTGAATATGCCATTATTTAAGGACAAATGCAAAGTAATTTGTATATATCATGTGCACAGATTATCTTGTTTTCGTAGTGATCGCCCAGGGGGCCTTATTTTCTTAAAAATAAACAAATGACCAAGTCACGTGACCTTTACAAGTGCGAGACATCCGCTCGAAACCGAAGTTGGGGACTCTCACCTCGGTTAACACCGATTTTTGTTCAAAATCAGACTCCTCTGCTCTCAGTGATACGATTGTTAAGCTATTGGATGGATTCAGAGGACAAATACAAAGGCATCTGTGTATTTGTTTCGGAATGATACGATGGCAACGTGTGCTGGTGTCCAGTTTCGATCGACGGAAGTCTTGGGGGACACAAGAGGAAGTGCTACCTCACCTAATTTGACAGATGCTTGCTGCATGATCTGTTGATATTTTCCACCCACCAGAACGCAGCTGAATGCAAAATGAAGAAATTATTTGGGTCTAACCAACAGAGTTCTCACATTGGAAAGACATTTCAAGTTGGACGCTACAGTCTAACAGTTGAAGAGGTTATCGCAGAAGGTAAGTGTCGGAAGGGGCGTGTTTCGTGCCGCTGTTGTCCCTTGGCTTTGCACTGGCAGTGACCTGTTACATCTGGTGCTGAGAGTCATTCTGATTGTGACAATGACATGTTTAAAACTTTTCAGTTCCGTCAGACTCTTGTTGATACAGCAAAGACGCTGTCTTCCAGAGAGTTTTGTATGGGACAGATTTTGGTTTTGTGCACTTCTAGTAAATTCATCCACCCCCTAGGTTTTGAGGGTGATAGTGTGTGTAACTGTACATCACCAGGCTCAGCCAGAGACATGTATGAGTATCAGGTAGATGCTAGATGAATGCATACATTAGACTAGAGGGTATCACCAAGAATTTTTTAAAAAATCTATGAGTAAATTGAAAAAGAATTGATATTTTATCAGCTTTGTATTTGCCTGCTTAACCAATACAGTAGAACCTCTTTTGGGTGGCCACCCCTTTGGGAGACCACCTGCCTGTGCAGACCAATGTTACAATGGTCCTAGGTTGCACTTCTTCACTGTCTGAAGCTTCTTTTGGGTGGCCACCTCTCTTTTAAGACCACTCTTGTCTGGTCAGAGGGGTGGTCGCCCAAAAGAAGTTGCACTGTATTTGTGATTCACTTAGAAACTGGGCTGATAAATTTTGAATTTGGTTGCTTCTTAGGTGGATTTTCAATTGTGTTCCTGGTCAAATCATCGTCAGGGGGCCGTTTTGCCCTGAAGCGCATGTATGTCAACAATGACAAGGATCTGGCAGTTTGTCAGAAAGAAATCAAGATAGCAGTAAGTACATGTCACTGTGATTATATGTAGCTATAGGTTGTTGAGGGAGGGATTTTATTTTGGTTGTGAATCTGTTTGTGTCACTTTTTGTTTTGGAAAGTTCTCTACAAACAGATGAAACAACAATAAAGTTTTCATGCTCCAGCATTGAACCTTTCATTGGACTTTGAAGGACACACCCTCACCCAAAACTTTAAGCTTTGTACGTGTATATTTCTCAGCATTGTCAGGTGTCAACAGAATGAGAACTTGAAAGGTGCATTGTTAGAGTCAAGAGTGTGAGGTTAGAGTGACCTTTTTGGCACACCTTGACAGGCTGAACCTTTGCTATTTTTAGACCTAAATGAGTCATTCTGTTTTGCAGCAGATTTGAACTGCAGGGAGTTTGGATATTATCATGCTCATGGTTCTATTGTCTTATTGCTATATATATATCCATGTTCTTGTGTTTTGTATAATTATATGAAATATTGCCAGATTTAGAGAGTGAAAACAATTACCCATCTATTTCATTAATTCTTGGCGTGCTTGTATTATATTGGTTTACCTATTTTGTATACAGGGTGAAAAAATCTCAAATGAACCTAATGGAAGTACTGTTTGTCATAAATTCATTATGTCTTGATTTTGTAACACTGACTAGTAGTAACAGTTTTGGTGTGGCTAGGTTATGCCAGTAAGTTATGGAAGGTACTGTGTGTGTGTGTCATTTCTTTTTTCAAATTATTTCACGTATCAGAAAGATTTGAGCGGCCACAAGAACATCATACGCTACATCGACTCCAGTATTGCTGTCACACCTAACAAAGTCTATGAGGTCTTGCTGCTCATGCAGTATTGTAGAGGTGAGTTTTTTGGTTTGGTTTTTTTAATTTATGATGATTTTTTTTTTTTTTTGATGATACTAACACAGTTCTTGTTGTTTAGAACCCCACTCCTGCACCCCCCCCCCCCCCCCAATACAGTAACAGTACTATTAGTGACCTAGTTAGTTGCGCTCCAGTTTCATGACCGAGACATTATATAGAATACAATAAATTTGCATTATCGGCCATCGATCTATCCTTGTGCCACCCTAAACCCCTATTACCCACACATGGTTTACCTAAAACCAACAACAGAACCCAAAACTCAGCATTAGAAAGTGTTCCGCTTTAGCCACACCACTCTCAAAGCAAATTGTTGGTGTTTTGATACCAGAAGTATTTTTTTCACAATGGCAAGTTTCTGCCCATTATCATGTGGAAGTGTGTAAGCCAAAAGAAGGGTACTTGACAGGACTCCTTCAACAGCTTGTTGGCTTGAGAGTGGGGAATGCCCAATGTTGACTTCTTATCTGTGTAATGCCTGTAGTGGTGAAAGGTCAAGTGGTGAGGAGTGCAGACAGCAAGTGACAGGGTCCTAATGTGTGTGGGTGTGTTCCCTGCTATTGTATTCGCAGTGTAACTATTAGAAAAGGGGGCACACAGCTGAGGAGGATTGGTTTCCTTTACAGTTTGTCTGCTCACATTACACATTCATGTTTGTTTTTCATGAGACAAGAAGCAGGCCATGCTGGGTCGCATACTGTCAGGTCACAGTTGAGTTAAGCCTCAAGCAAAACTCGGATCCCAGGTGTCCACATTCTGATTTAATCCAGTTCTTATGTGCAGCTGCTCTCTCTCTCTCTCCCTCTCTTCAACACACACACGCTCACACACACAACTTTTTTAAAGTTAAAATAAAAAGATCCCAGGTGTCCACATTCTAAGTTAATCCAGTTCTTAGGTGCTCTCTCTCTCTCTCTCTCTCTCTCTCTCTCTCTCTCTCTCTCTCCAACACACACATGCTCACACACACACAACTCCTTAAAGTTAAATAATAAAATAATTATACATTTGTTGGCAGACTTCAACAATTTCTGGCCATCTGTGTTATTTATTTTGTTGCTGTCAGCTCTTCTTCAGTTCTTGACAACTTTGCTGAAAGAAACCCCTACAGCTGCACAACCAGGGGAATCTGTTAGTTTTCCTGTCAGTGGCACATGGTTTCATGTTGCATCAGTCAACTTGTCACTAAAATAGCAACACTGACAGCGTAATAGATTGTTGTGACATCTTTCAACAGGCTCTGTAATCCAGTTGATGAATGATCGCTTGTCAACGGGGTTCACCGAAAGGGAAGTGTTGAAAATTTTTTGTGATACCTGTGAGGCTGTGTCAAGGCTGCACCACTGTCAGACCCCTATCATTCATCGGGATTTGAAGGTAATAGCAGACAGACACACACACACTATATATACATACATAGTTGATGAAATGTGAGTTCGTGTATCAGGGTGTTGCATTGAAGATTTTTATGACCTGGTCCCCATGACTCTTCTACTTCTAGATCTAATCTATACTAGAACTAGTAATTTAGGTACCGTAAGAACTGGTTCAAGGGAGCCACTGACCCTGCCATTATTGTAGTGGTTTCATGGGAGGTTGCGAGGTGGGTGCAGAGAAAGGGGGGGGGGGGGGGGAGGGGTAGGTGCTGATAAACAAATTTACGTTCATCTGATTTGACGGGTAAGACAGGTGGGCAGAGCCAGGTGTACTGGGTGTTATCATAGTTTAAGTTGACAGTATCCACTATTTTTATTTCGTGAAAGCATGTCAGGGGAGCAGAAGAAACCAAAAACCCAAGTGCCATTGCTTTGCTCTAATGCGGAAAATGTGCTTGGTTTCAGGTGGAGAACATTTTGCTAGGAGAGGGCGGCAACTATGTCTTGTGTGACTTTGGCAGCTGCACAGGACGAGTGATGAATCCAGAGCAGCAGAAGATACAACAGCTGGAAGATGAAATACAAAAGTAAGTTTGTGCTTTACCATCATCAGATGCACTGAGCTGTAGCAGGAAGTTCTTGTCTGATAAAAGATATATATTGTGTGTACATACTTTGTCACCAAGTTGACAGTTAATACAAAAGTAACTTTATGCTTTATCCTTCTCAGATATGTTATAAGGCTTTAGCAGGAAACAGTCATCAAGTATCGTGCGTACATAATTTGTCACCAAATGGACAAGTTATACAAAGGCAAATTTATGCTTTATCTTCCTCAGATATAGGGCTTTAGCAGGAAACACTTGTCAAGTACCGTGTATACGTAATTTTTCAACAAGGGGACAAGTAACAGACTAGTGATCTATTGAGGATGTGAATGGGGATTCTGAAGTTATCTTGTCACTGTGAACACATACTCATTACATGTCATAATATACAAGTCATACATGTGAGTATATAGTTCATGTGCATGATATTATATTATAATTTATATTGTGTAAATCGTGAATGCTGAAATTGCATAATATTGCGAAAACATGCTTCTGTTAGTTCTAACACATTGAAGCAGATTTGGAGGAAATACCTCTGTTGCATTTTTTTTTATATTAATTTTAAAATTAATGATCAATTATTACAAAAATGCTAGTAAACTGTTTTTTTCAGTGTCAGTCATATGATTTCAATTCACAATATTATTACTTCAGAGGAACCAGGAGGTGCCTCAGACGAAACTGCTGTAACTGTTTTGCAGGTACACAACCTTGTCGTACAGAGCCCCGGAGATGGTGGATCTCTATGGAGGCACACCCATCACAACAAAGGCGGATATATGGGTATGTAGATAAGTAAAAAAAAAAAAAAAAAAAGGTAGTACCTAAATTTGAAAAGCAATGGCTCAAACACTACTCAACCAATCTCATTCAAACTTTTTTTGGTGCAAGACCCTAATGAGGTGTCTCTTGTGATGTAGGGGTCTGTTTCAACCTTCAAGGCCCCCTATCAGAAGAAATTTCTCAGGTTCGGTGACTCCACTGCCTCATGTCACCGATTGGCACCTTCGGTTGTCTGCTGTGGGGTGCCAGTTGGTGACGGCAATTAACTGCCAGCAACAAAAGTTGTGAAAGGGTTAAGTGTATGTCACTATAATCAGTATGTTTTGTCCTAGTCAAGTTGCCTTTTTTTTTTCTCTCTCTCTTTTTAAGTTGTTTCTCTATAGAGAAACAACTTTATGAGACACGGCAGATTTTGCTGCGCGCAGCAGCAAGTTTCAGTGATACAAAACAAGACTGTGACGTTTCTCCACACAATACATACTTTCACGCACATAGTGATGTAACGAAACCTGCGTCATAGACACTTGACATGCACACTATGCTGCTGTGTTCTTTTTGGCGGGAGTTGTGAGACGTGTGTGTGTGTGTGTGTGGACGGATGTAATGATGGCTATCTCCTTAACCACCTCGATGGAGGCCTTTTTTACTTTGAGATAAAATGGGAAATCACCTTCTCCAGAGCTACCTTTCACGATTTTTAGCCTGCCGCATTTTCAGAAGAGTTATCGCCGATTTTAAAAGAATCGGTTATGTTACGAATTTTTTCGAAAAAGTTGTTCAAATTCCTTCATTTTCTAGACTTTGGAAGTTCACCCAATCACACTGCCTGTATTCGTTCTACAGCTCTGTAGCTCTGACTGGTTTTGTGTAAAAAAAAATTTCCGAGGTAGGGGTGGTTTGCACATAAGATCAAATATCTATGAAAAGACTACTGCAAGTTACTTATCATCCCGGCGTTTTTGTCTAGTGTGACAACTGCACATATGACAGGAACTACTGCACCATTATAGCTTTAGCATTTAGAATAACTGAACTTTTAGATAAACATAACTTTTTCAAGTTTCTGCGAGAAGCACCGGTCAAAAGAGTTCCAAATTTTCGATTTCATAAGTACAATCCAAGGTATTCTAGTCCATGTTTCACCAGCCCTCTAGATCTTCCAGATTTTATGTAAAAATTAATTCAGCCAGGGAAGTCACAAAAGCAACAGGGAAATCACCGGACATGCACAAGCATCATCTGTCATACCACCAGTGTGAAGCTGACGTCAAACGCTTAGTTCACAGATAAAATAAGCAAGTATCGTCACTGCCTCCGACATTTCACCAGCCCTCTAGATCTTCCAGATTTCATGTGAAAAATAATTCAATCGGGGAAGCCACAAAGCCAAAAGGGAAATCACAAGACATAAACAAGCTTCCTCAGACGATCGCAGTGCTAGAGGCTGACGTCAAAATGTTTAGTTCGCGGAATTGACATCATCTCTCTCTCTCTCTGTGTATGACGACCTGCCTGAGGCTGGCATCAAATGTTTAGTTCACGGAACTGACGTCTCTCTCTCTCTCTCTGGGGAGCCAGAGTGGCCGAATGGTAGAGCGTTGGACTTTCAATGCTCGGGTCGAGAGTTCGAATCCCGGCTTGGGCCAAATATTTGTGCTGGCCTTTCTCTCGTTGCCCCGTCTTTGATATCACCCTTACGTGGTGGAAAAGGACGTTAAACTCCTAAACACCCACCCACCCACTCTCTCTCTCTCTCTCTCTCTGTTTGTCTCTCCCCCCCCCCCCCCCCCCCACCCGGCCCCACCCCCAGTCACGTGACTAATCGGTCGAGGTCGTAGAGGATCTAGTGTCATTGATAGAACTTGGAGAGGGGAGAACCGGCAACAATAACAACAAAACAGACAAAATAAAATGAAATTTGGAGAAACAACTTTGTAGGGCGGGGCCGTTCCTCCTTGTTTTGTACAGTGTGTTACATATGAGTGTGCAGCTGCTCATTTCTCTGATGAATATAATAATATCAAGCCACGTGACACTTTCTGACATGCTGTCTTCCTTAGAAGTGTAATTGAACTTTGAAGTGTTTGAAACACCCTTTGTTTCAGGCGCTTGGCTGTCTGCTGTACAAGTTGTGTTTCTTTGTTCTGCCATTCGGTGAAAGCACTCTTGCCATACAGAGTGGCAACTATTCCATACCAGACTCCTGCCGCTACAGTCGCGGCCTTCAGTCATTAATAGGTGAGCACAGCATGTCTGATATTCTTCCCCTGAGTTCAAGATGGTTAAACTGTGCCAGTGGGTAAGACCTGTGCGACAGATTTTCCCCCAAATGAAAGACTGTTTGAAGTGTTTAGTATGGGTTAAGAGAAAATTTATTGATGGTTTGGAGTTATATTTTCCAGAGAGGGTGTGTAGCACAAACCATTCGCTGATTCGGGTTGTATTTGTCTCATGTTTTTCTCTCAATGTATGGTCATGCAAAAGTTGCGGCTGTTGAAAACTGCAAAGTTCGTTCATTGATTTTTTTCCCTCCCATTTCTCAACAGCATACATGCTTGAAAAAGATCCCAGCAAACGGCCCGACATATTCCAAGTTAGTGCTGTGGCCTTCCAGTTGCTGGGAAAGGAAAACCCTGTGCCAAACATGAATGTGAGTATTCTTTTTCCTCCGACCTTCATGCATGAAGAAGGTGGCTCAGTGTTGGTCATAGTATATGATTTTGAAAGCTGTTTCTAGATATTCTGTTCTGACTGTGATGCAGGTCCTATTGTACTGACATTGTTGACTTTGTGTTTGCAGTCTGCACCAGTTCCCGATCTCAGCAGTCTGCCTGTTCCTTTGACTGAGTCTGAGGCAAAACAGATTAAAACAACCTCACAAAAGTGAGATTTCTTTTTTACTAATGACCACTGTAATATTCCTCTTACAATTTTACGCTCTTTTCTCTCTCTCTCTGTCCAGTCAGACAGGTTTTCACTGTCCATTAGAAAGTTTTCATCAGATGATATTTATTTACTATAAAAATTTCAATTAGGATTATTGATTTGACAGATTTGTCAGCTTCCCTGTGCCTTTGCCACCCACACCGTTGGTCTCCGGATTAATTCAAATAGCTTATAGTGGTGGTCTCCATGATATTTGTTTTGTTCACTTTTCTGATGTAAATGAGTCTCTGTGCTGCACCCTAGGTCAGTGACAACCCCTGTGATAGAGTCAACGTCTGTGGCACCGCGGCAGCGACCCAGAGGTCAGAATGTTCCGCAAGCGGCAACGCTGGGGCTCCCTATCTCTACGTCCATAGCACCAAGAAAACGACCAACTGCCAGCAACCCCAATACACCAGTTGGTACGTATAAATGGTTGCTTCACTGTGCCATGTGGACAGAAAGTTTTGCATTTAATTTCATGTTGATTACAAGTTACTTAAATATGTAACTGATTTATTACATGGGCTAGAACCTTCGCAGTAACTTTTACGTTGTAGTAAATACTTTCTTTCCTTTGGTTGCTTACATGATTTGATACCTTCGTTTAGGTTTATCTCTGACAACACTTTCCTGTTGACTTAGATGGATCGCAACAGCCCACCCCATCACCGCAGTACGGAGGCCAATACCTCGCCCCCTCACCCCAGTACCCAGGCATGCAACAGCAGCCGTCGCCACAGTTTCCAGGACAACCCCCACCTCCCATCGGCACCTACGCCCAGCAAGGCTATGGCGGGGGTGGGGCACAGATGTACGGCAACATGCAGCCCTACACGCAACAGCAACAGCAGTTTGCGGTGGCACATGCAATCCAACAACAACAGCAACAACAACAGATAATGCAACAGCAGATACTTCAGCAACAGCAGCAGCAAGCAAAGCAATCTGTGATAGGTGGTGGGCAGGGTGCGGGAGAGAACAGTGTGGATGGACTGCCTAGGAGCAGCAGTGCTGGCAACGTTCAGACGGGACAGTTGATTCAGATAGATGATGATTTCAGTGCCGTCAGGTCAGCGAGCGGGAGTCGGGAAGTCAGCCCACCTTCCAACGCAGGGGAGGAGGTGTTTAAACAGCCAGCCTTGCCAAAGCCACGGACTTCAGAAAACCAGAGGGTAATTTTTTTACACGCTGTTTCATTAAGGGGTGGTGTGGTCTTGCACATTTTTTGACCTGACATGTTGAAAGTGTTTGGTGTACACACTGATCAGGCAAACTGCTCGAAATTAAACGTGATAAAAGCAACAGTAACATAGTCGGTATTTCGGCTTTTACTGCCTTCTTTAGGGTTGCACCCGTATAAATATGATATTACAGACATATTTGACTGTAACCGACCTTTGACATGTTCTGGCATTTCATGCATTTCTGGCTGCTGATCACTGATCACTTAGACAGTAGTGAGATGTGACTAGTGGATATTGTGTGTTCAGGGTGTTTCGTGGCATGGGTTTTTGCAGTGACGTTTTACTCCAGAATATCATAAACTTGCTTTTTGTACAGGGGGTCCCAAGAAAGAAGGCCATGACACCACCATCATCACCTAAAATAACTCGTCATCGGCGCAATGTTAGCGACACCTCTTTCCTTACGATGGGCGGCAAGGGCAGTGCTTTCAGGTATGGTTCCTCTAGACTATTGTCAAAAGCAGTGCCAATATTTAGTGAAGTGCACCATATACAATTGCCAGTGTGACTGTGAGCACAGCTCTTACAGCAATACTTAGGTGTTGTGGTGGGGCATGGCAGTCATTACCTTTATAGCATGGAATCGCACTGTCATTGTCAGTAGGACAGGAAGTGCTAAAGTATCTTCCTGATATTATGTTATACAGATGTTCTCACAGAAAGTCTTAATGATTTACATGCTTCAGTGTTCTGCCATGGTTTTTCTTGCTCTGTACGGCACTTATGTAGATGAACAGCGTCAGAACTTGCGCTCGTCTATCACTGCCACCTCCTCCCCCATGTGCTGTGCTTTCTGGATAATATATCTTTCAGTAAACTTGTAGAAGATTGTGTTCTCATACTGGTGTACATATATATTCCTGTATATATTCTCTCTCTCTCTCTCTCTCTCTCTCTCTCTCTGCGCCTGCATCAGAATAGCAAACTGTTTATTTGTGGTTATAGAAGGTGTGAACATTTCAGGGCATATCATCCGTCTGGTAACAGCATGCTGTCTGCACCTCATGACCTCAAGTCTAAGTCAGCTACCACCACTCCTATCAGCTCTCCACCCCCCATGTGAGTCTCTACCAGTGAATGCACAGGGACAATCAGCAATGCTTGCCTGACATTGACAAGTATTCTTTGTACAAAATATTAATCTTTTCCTTTGGTCTAAATAGTAACAATGTATATAACAATCCTTTTGCTTTTACTACATCAGTCTACGTCATTTTCATCTTTTAAATATGCAATCAGCCATAGATCAAAACAATATAAGATTATAACCAAGTTTTAGTATTCACGTTAAGCTGCTTTGTGACAACTGTGTTAAGTTCATGTGCAAGATGCAGCAGTGCCGTATATTGTTTTTGAATTATCATATTTAGTGAATTTTTGTTTCCCCAGTGGTCAGTCACACTTTGGTCGCCCACTGTCTTCGGATCTGGCGGAATGGAACCCATTTGATGACAACTTTGGGAATGAAAATTCAGAGACAGATGACCTTATGTTTGGTGCTGAGTTTGACAAAATCCGAAGAGGATCCAACACAAGTAAGTGCATATCTTAGTCTTATGGCCTGGTCCGATCCTCGTACATGTAACAACAGAGGGACAGATTTAGCATTGAGCGGCATGTCATTGCAAAATGTCTGGTGCGCAGTATCATCATCAGTATTGTGCTGGGGAGAGGAGTTTGAGCATAATCCATTTTGCGCCTTTTCCATATGAGTAGAGACACGTTTGATGTTATTTTGCAGGTATATCCAACGTAAAAAGCAGAGAAGACCTTGTGATGTCTGGTTCTGATTCATCAGATCCATTTGGGAATGCACCTTTCAAGAAATCCGGTAAGCTTGCATGAAGTATTTTGTACACAAAACAACATTTTTTTGAAAGTTTTTTTTTTCATTTTTTTTTTTTTTTTTTTTTTTGCGGGAGAACATGGTCATTCTGCCAGATGAAGGTAACTGAATTTTGCTGGGATCTGCTTCTTGTTTCTCTTGTTTCCTTCATTCTGTCCGAAACTGAGTTGTTACATTACTTAGTAATGTGGTCAGGATAGTTCATCAGTTGGGTGTATATTTTTTCCCCTGGTCTTTTTTGCCAGAGACTGGTGTATATATTTTATATATATGTGTGTGTGTGTGTGCGTATGTATACAATGTATAATGAAGTGTATCACTGTGTTGTTGATGTTTTTTTTTTATATTTAGATGTACACTCTTTAGTATATTAGATTGTATATGTGGTGCATGTACTAAGTTGAATCAATTTTTTATTTAACAGTCATGTGACATATAGGAAATAAAACATTATCAGGAAGTGGGTTTTTTTGGTTTTTTCAAGAGTTAATGGATACTTTGTAATTTTTTTCCCCTCGGTAAAAAAGCTGTTATTCACATTTATTAGATTTCACAGTTTTACCAGGTTCTTGTGTTGTACACATGTGTCACTGGTTGTTTGAAGTGGGGTTTTGTGCTGTGTCATTTTCTTTCAATACTGTACATGAATACTGAATGTTATCAGAATAAGTTATTTGATATTTGTTGGATCTGTTACACTATGAGGTAATTCATAGGTTCTCGTGCAGACCTGATTTGCTCTGGGTGATTTTTTTTTTTTTAAACTCAGTTCCTACCTAGTAAATTTGGAGTTGTGCATTGGTGGCCTCACTATAAAAAAAGTAACTAATTCATAGCCATAGTCATAGTGTCTGCATGGATTTGAGTTTGGCTTAGTGGGAGTGTTGCACTTTGATTTTACTTGTGTTTCCCTGCAATAAGAGCTGTTAAGGAACCGTAAATCTTGCCTGTTTTCACACAAAGGGCCAAATCTGAAAATGGGATACTTGTGCATGGTACGAAATGTGTTTGAATTGTCAGAAGGGGAGCATTGAAGGGATTTACACATCTGTAGTTATCTGTCAGTGAAGATTGACTACTCATTTGCAACAGATGTCATTCACGTAGATGATAACACATGATGAGCATGTGAGACCTGCATGTTAAATATATGAGAAGATAGCTGAGGTGGGTCTTTTGCTGTCTGTGTATAAAATCACAAATTCACCCATCATTTTGTACATATTCTAGATGTGTATTGTATTTTCTGTGTTTGTTATGCTGTGAAAAGTGTCCTCTTGGCACTTCTGCTTTTTGGCTTTTAAGATGTGTCTGTATACATGTATATAAATGTTTTCAACTGACAAGTACTTATCACACATGTATGCAGTCTCACATTGCAAATTTGCTGCCAAATGCAGTGGATTGGATTTTTTCTTTTTCTCCTTTGGTATATATTTCTCCCACTTCTGGTGGCCTTTACTGTTTAGGTTAGCTGCAAACTCTGTTGTGTAATGTACTCAGGCATAAGTGACATCAGGGAACAATGTATTTCTAAGGGAAATTCCCTTGATATTGATAATCAGTCCTAGTTTTGATGTGCATGGCCACACCAGCTTTTATTTCATGATCAGTCTGCATACTTGAGCCTGGTTCTTTTGTTATTTTCTGGAGAACTCCAGCTAGAAGCTTGGTCTCTGTGATTTGATAGGATGGTGTTGAAATTATTACCTGTAATCTGAAGTGCTTAGGATCTTGAAAATCCTTTTGCCAGGTGATCTTATGCAAATTATGTTGTGTGTGCTACCTCACTGGAACATTTTGTTGCTTTTGTTTACTCCCACAACATAAAAACATGACCGTATATCATTGTGGTGCACATTCATTTGACAAATCACAGTGTGTGTACATTAATTTTCGTAAATGAGTGGTGTTTGTTGCCATTTACAATACTAGACTGGTATGCTCTCTTTTTTTTTTCTTTTTTTTTTTACCTTACATAATTCTTAACTTTTGTTCATCAGAATATCACATGTAGCTTTCACATAGTTTGACAGAAATATCAGCGAGATACCATAGTGAGATAATTTTTAATGCAATAATTTGTGTTGTGTTGAAGCTGATTAGGTGAAATTTTTGTTAACAAAATTTTTTATCATGTGACAATTTTTGCTCTTGATCACTGATTTGCGTATTTTTATATGGTTCGAGCAAGGAGATTATGTGATTTTTGAGAGTGCATTAAATGGTACTTTTGTATTTTTTGCTATGTCTATCTTATAGGCAGCACTGTGTGGATTCAGTTAATTTTTTGTAATTGTTGCGTTTTGTGTGACTGGTTTACTAGCATTTCATTATGTCTGAAGTCTTGGTTTCTTTGATGTGACGTATTTGATGGATGAGATCATGAACACATTTTCATATATGAGCACATGTATAGAAATAATTCGGTGGCATCTTCACGTCATATCATTTCCACCTGTATCGACCTTACCCATGTTATATCTTAAAAGTGTCTACCTTTCTTTTATCATTCATGAAAATATTACTGTCTTCCGACAGTGTTCTAACCGAAGGCAGGTTATGGTGCATGCAACCGGCATTTTGAGTCATGTACATGTGCACCAAAATATGTGCTTGTATATGGTACAGGTTGTCTGCAGAATGCTTACAGATACAAAGCTGTTCTTTTGTTTTTTCCTGAGAAGTGACTGTGATAATACTTCACAGAACTGACAACGGAAATCTATCTTGGGAGCCTAACTGCACCATAGGCAATTTAGCAGGCTACTGAAGCGTGTTATTCACTAACGTAGTCACTTCCCCCCCCCCCCCCCCCCCCCCCCCTGCTCTACGGATGTACATAGTGCCTATTTTTTTCTGTTAAGTGTTGGCAAATTTAATTACGGTGGTGTTAGTGATACTAATGCTTTGTATCACTGTGGAACTGTTTCCCATAAAATTAGTTTCTGTCTTTGTTGTGGGCATACTAGTTTATAGTATGTTAGATTTATATATGTTAACAGTGTATGGTGTGGTCTGGGATATAGGAGAGAGGTGAGCAGTATGGTGGTGGATGGTTTGGTGCGATGGTGGACTGTAGTGGGATGGTTTGTGGTGGTGTTGGGTGGGGTGCTGTGGGCTTGGTGGTCTCTTCTGCCGCACGAGTGCATGCTTGTATAGTCTATCTCTTTTTCCCTTTTCCTTTCAGTACGGTAACACACCACCACCACCACTACCACCACCACCGCCGCCGCCACCACCTCCAGGTTCTGCAGAGGTGACTTGCACCGTCGGCACACAGTGACCCCCAAGCATGGCCGTCTCACAACCACACCACCTGCTCCTTCCAGTCTGCATCAGCACCTTTGTTGAGTTGAGAAGTAGAGCACCACCTGCTGTACCTACTTCAGTTTTTGAGCGGCCACCAGGGAGTGTGTCAAATGGAAATTCTTCACTGCTTCTTGAGTAGGACTGAATGTTTTTGTCTCTATCCCACAGTGCACATTCTTTGCTCGCTTTTGTCACATGTTGCCTTTGCAATGATAATTTTTTTGGTTAATTCTTCTCAAATTTTGTAACTCGCCATCCAAAACTTTGCATGAAATGTGTTGGGAGGTGGTTTTCTGGACCACCAGTTAAATAAATGAACGTTCATTTTATGCAACTCTTTTTACACCATGTTTCATATCTCAAGTTGGCTTCTTTTTCCCCTCACAATCAGAATCAATGTTTGAAAGGTGTGCTTTTGAACAACTGATACATTTTTAGGGGAGATTTGACATTATAGAACATATTTTCATTCTGCCAGACAGTATGGTGAAAACCAAGTCATTCCATTTTTTTTTTTTTTTTAATAATAAAAAGAAATTATCATTTACATTTATTATGGTGTGTGTGTCTGTGTGCGCGTGTGTGTTTGTTGTAAGAATAATTTGGGGTCTAAAATTACTACCCAGTTTGTACTGGAAATACTGGATTATTCTTAGTCTTTATACAAGTAAAAATGTTGTACTTGTTATATTTATGTTGCTGTTTCTAGCAGTGATAACATGCAGATGTATGCCAGTTTTCCTTTTCATATACATATATCATCAAGATATAGAAGTAGTATTTGCAGTTTATGGTTTATTGATTTGATAAATTAGATGTTCAGTATTACTAGTATCTCAAGATCAGTCAAGTCTTTCAAGATTGCCACTTGTAACTTTTCTTTTGTTGCATCTTAATTTTATAGTTCGTACGTAAAAAGATGCATTGCAAAAATAAAAGAAAAGAAAAGATAAAACCATTCAGTTTGCACATACTTTTTCGTGGGCAGTGGATGAACCACTTGTCAGAGGTTGATGAGCTAGGATATCCATTGATCCGCTGATTTCTCTACCGTCAGCTATGTATATATGTAGTATTATATTAATCAAAAAGTTCAGAATGTGTGTCTGTGAATAATGAATATGCCAACGGTGTTGAAGAATAAGTATAGGCTGGGCATTTTACTGTATTACTCAAAGAAAACAAGACTGCAGGTACATTTTTTAAAGAACGAGAGATGAGCACATTGTCCATGACTTGTTCTTTGGCAGTATACAGGGTGTACTTTCTTGAGTCATTGAAGAAGCAGAGCATGATACTTGAGTGGAATCCATGTCTACTGTTTTGATTCTCTGTGTGTGGATGAGCATTTTTGTGTGTCTGTGTGCGCCTATGTGTGCGCTTTTCAGGTGTCTGATGGGGACAATCGGCACTTTACGTGTATCCATGTCTGTTGCACCTGAAGTATGAATTCCGTTGATGTTGATTTTAATAAAAGTGTGAGGTCACCGTGTTTAATCAGGGCTGATTGTGATTACCTAAAGGGCTTCTTTTGGAGCTGAGTTCAGCATGACTTTACATTTATAGTTTATTTGCAAGTACATCAGGTGCACCATATCATGGTGGTTTTTCCATCACATTATGATGGCATGAAGCATTTTTGCTGAGGTGGTCAACCGAAGATTGTCATACCTGTGTCTTTTGTTTTTCATATGTTATGTTCTGTACATGTACTTGAATGCTTTTTGTTTTGACATTTTTGCAGATGAAACTGTGTATTTATTACACTGTAATTTTTATTTGTAGTGTCAATACTGTCATGCCTGGACATTGTACTGTCTGTACTGTGTGCACATTTTGAGAAAAGACATCTTCAAAACCACACGATTCTTACAATTTGGTTCAATCATGGGATGCTGTGTCAGCAAGATGCTGTTAACCCCGGTCTCTTGTTAACTCTGGTCTCATTTGTCTTATGTTCAAAAAGCTAGAGAGGTAGGCCGGAATATTCCGGGCTCAGCACCACCAGGGTTAAGTTTGTGCTTCCCGCTTCACATGCTGTGAGCAAATGCCAGATAGTTGTGCACATGACTGAGCCTCATGTGTGCAGATCATTACCATATGTGAGAAGATTTCTTGCTTTTTTATTCCTTGCTGATATGAAGGTCATTTTTCAGCCAGAAATACAAAAGAGCACTGGGGAAGTATTAAGGATTTGGCATTTGCCCAAGGCAGTTTCTTGCAGGCCACACACAAGATTTGAATCATGCATCAAAAGACCACATGTTCACAATATTTGCCAGTAACCTTTTTTTGAAGATTTTTCTAGTCTTATGTTGGGGCAACAGCTTGTCAGATTTATTGTTTTACTCGTGCTTTGCAGGATGTACAGTGTTACCATTTTCACAATTGTTGTTTGCTGTTCACTCAAGTGTCCTGTGTGATATTTGAAAGGTAATCTGTCTCAGCCTTTTTACCATTATTATTTTCTGATGTGTCTGGCTTTGAAAAATACTTTTACTGAATGCCAATTACCTGCAGATAGTGATGTAGGAGTTTGATAGTGTTTGACTGAGTCATACCATGAATGATGTTTTGTAGTCTCTTGGCTGATGTAGCCCACTTGTGACAACCTTTTTAAAATTTTTATTTAAAACCATGTCTAGCTTGGAATCGCATTTTCCTGCTTTAATATTGAAACTTGATCACACATACTCTCACTGCAGAATTTAACCATAGAACATTTCATGACAAATTTTCTTCACCATATTGTAGGCAAAGGCTTGGCATGTTTTTATAATGTGATCCTCTGTCTTGCCATGTTTTGAGAGCTGCTGTGATTGCCTTTCTGCTTTCTTGTTATCACTAATACCAGAATTGTACACAAACATAAGTTTGGTATGTACGAAAAGTTGGTTTTGGCAAAGGTTTCATCTCTGATGGGCACAGAAAATGTCTGGTCTTTGACATCAGCATTTGTTTCCTTGTACATGAGCAGTTTCATAGCCCCAACCCATCAACAAGTGGTGCTTATCTCTTTTCTCTTCTTTTTTTAAAGTCCCTTACTGATTTGTCATATGCATTTGTTGTGAGGGGTTCAAACTGGTACTTCATTCCAAGACTGTACCTGCTTATATGAGCACTGTGACATGCTGTTTTGCCTTCCTCAGCTTTTTTTAGACTCTGATTACATTTTTGTTTTTGTCTCCATTATTCAGCTCTGTCAGTGTGTTGAATGTTTTCCTGTATTTTTGAGAAGTTTGTGTTCTGGTTTTATTCATGTACAGGGTGTGGAAGGAAATGTAAATCCTGAATGAGTGATAAGCTCTAGCACTTGTATTGAGGGTCTGTTTGTATGATGTGAACAGGTGTTTGCTGGAACAAACTGTCAGCTTGTGCTGATTTTAAATCTTTGTTGTGGGTTTTTTGTTTTGTTTTTTTCACTTTCTCGACAGGTGTATTGTCATACATTTGTCTACTGGTATTCATTCTACTTTGCTAGAAATAAATGTCTACTCCATTGATTCTCTAATCAATTATGGTGTGCCATTTTGTGGATTGCAAGACTGATGTCACTTGTTGGATGTTTTAGTGCAGGCTTTGACCAGAGCAATAACTCACTAGTGGTTCATCCCTTTGCACAGTGGATGAATGCTTGATTGCATTGTCCATTTATTTCAACTTGTATGCCTGCATACATATACATGTATTCTAAGGGATTTCTCTCCTGACTGTTTTTTTTTTTTTTGGCTTGACTGTACGATTCTGGTGTCCATTGATGTGAGAGTGATCATCTAGTTGGAGAAATCAGATCGGTTTTGCATTTATACAAACTGTAGTGTGTGCGCTCAAGTAGTGAGGATGTAGTTGTAGCACTAGCAGTCATAGCAAACGTGATTAATTTCACTGAAATTTGTCAGCAGTTATCATAGAGAGATTTTGTAGATTTTTTTTTTGAGTGTGTGTGTTGTTGTTTTCCACCCTTCACAGTCATTCTGGTGCAGTCTGTGTTACTGCATTATGAAAGATATTTTTACGCTAGCTAGGAGTAAGAATTTCATTTATATACATGATACTCTGCAGCTTTGAGAGGTGGCTTTTTCCTGTTGGTCTGTGATGACTGTATAGGAAGATCTAGGTGTTGTCAAAGAGACTTGCACATGTGTGTCTCTGGTTCTGCTGTTGTGCTGCATGAAGAGAGAGCTTTTTTTTTTTCTTTTTTTTTTCGGTGAAAGGGAATGCATATGAAGAAACAGACTTGCTTATATGGGTGTGTGCAGGATGATTCTTGTGTATATATTTTCTGGTGCATGTATGCAAAGTTGAATTCCATGCAGAGCTTGTGCAAAATAGTCTGTAGGCTGATTAGTGCAATTCTGGCTGAGATAAAGCCTTTTGAATCAATTAGAGAAATTGCTGTCACGTGGTGGATTTTTTTTTTTCTGTGGTAGACCATTTTGAAATAAAACAAATTTACATGCTGTTTGCCATCTTTGTTATGAATGTTTAACAATTTTGTGTGGTTGATGTGCATGACTGTGTGTGTGTGTGTGTGTGTGTGTTTGTTTGTGTTAAGCATTTGATTTATTTACCATTGATAATGATAGGTCTGTCATTTGGACTATTATGGTGACCAGGTAGGTCTGTTACAGGTGAAAGAGTGCAAAATTCTTTCCTGTTCTGATGTATTTTTGCATCCCACTTGCTCTGCTGAGAAAATATCCTGATCTTGGCTTCAGTTGGGCTGACTCTCGTGGGGAAAATCCAAAATGTAACATTTCATAGTGCTGCACATCTCATGCCTGTTTGTGTCCTTGTAAATGACACATCTCTCTTTTTCACATGCATATACGCACACATACTACTACAAAAAAAAGTTTCCCTCTAATCTTGCATGGAACAGCTCCATAGATGTCAGTTACTGGTATTGTCATTCTGTCGATTCAGAATAGCAGAAGACAGCTGTGGTTGATATCTGGCATGAAGTGCTGTCATTTGACATACACAGAATCTTATTACTACTCTTTTTATTGTTTCAATTGTTTTGTGAGGAAGCATCAAGCGTTATTCTCTACATACTGCATCCAGCAAATGCAACTTCTTTCTTTCATTTTGTTTACATGTACCCATCATCATTACCATACAAAATCTGTTTTCTGCAGTTCACCTGAAGATTATATGATCATATGCCATTGTCCTTCTGTCGTCAGAGTTTGACTTCCGTTTCTTCTTCTTCTTCTTCTTCCCTTTTTTTTTTTTCTTGCAAATTGTGAAATATTATACATGTACTGATTTCATGCACAAGCATGCAAAGGTACAGTCACCCCCTCCCCTCCCTCACTTCAGCTCCATTGCTCCAATTCTCAGGCAATCAACAAAATGCACAAGACAAAAACTTGACACTGGCTAAAACAGAGCCCTGGGGAGGATGCATACTTGCACACAGATGTGCATCTCCTATGTACAGCCTGTGACAGAGCTATTGGGGTGGAAGCAAATCATATCTAACTGAAAATAGCATTCTTCTGCAAAGCCGTTTACACACAAGAATCTTTGACTTCATGTTGGGGGCGGGAGGAGGGGGGGTGAGGGTGGGGGGGGGGGTCAGGAAACTCACATTGGCTGGAACATACACTTTAATAACAAGTATTTGACATCTGTCACGTACCAGTACTTGTGTTTGACAAGGAGCTGAAGATTTTGCTGCAGTAGGGGTTAATGCTGAAGGCAACACACAAAGGAAAGGAATAGTCTGTGGTCTGATTTTTAACAAAAATGTGTCTTGTTTTGCAGGGAAGGCAGGCCACTGCGCATCAGACGACAGCAAGTCAGATGACGAGGAGAAGCCGCAGGAGCTAGAGACACGGTCGAGAGACTTTCTGAACGCAGGGCAGTTGAAGGCTGCTCTGGGGCGCTCCAAGTACCAGCAGCTGGTCAACACGGATGACGAGGACCGTGATGATAATACACCTGATGACTTAAACCTGGAACTGGGGGACAAGCTTGGGGATGACTCCAGCCACGATTTTGTGGCCGAGTCCCACTCTTCATACGCAGAAGATGAAGACGACCACGGGGCCAGTGAGGGCGCTGAGTCCAGAAATGACTTTGGTTATCAGGAGCTGGAGGATGAGTACGGGTCGAGGCCTGTGCCAGTGTCGTCCAGCAGTTCTGCGATCCGGCGACGAGGAGAGGCGGAAAGTGTACAGAGTTTACCCCCGCAAACCTCGCAGTCGGCCATTAGTGGAGGGAGGAGTGGTGTCATGACGGGAAAGGGATCTGTTGGGGGTGGTGGTGCAGTTGGAGGGGGCAGTTCTGGCACAGACAGGGTTGTCGGACACGAGTACGGAGTACGGCCACTGCTCGATGACGATGAGCTGCAGCAGGCTTACGGTACCCAACATGCCAGCGTCAGTAAGCCCGTCATGGACGCAGACATCAACGCCTCTACCACCACGTCTGCCTCCACAGCCGCAACAGGAAGCAGTGCCATGACCTCTTCCCAGTCTTCCTCCATAGCTTCACCAGACGAAGGGCTTGGCAGTGGGGACATCTTTGCCGCAGCACCCTTTCGCAAGGGCTCCAAGCGCAGAACACCGTCCAACATGGCAGGATCAGGGACATCCTCAATGCAAAGCCAGGGTGACATTTTCTCTATGGCACCATTCAAGTCAAGTCAAGGCGGTCACAGTGAGGGTTCCTCCAAAACCGTTAGTCCTGCAGATACTCTCACCAACAGCCAGAGTTCTGTACGGGGGCCTAGTCCTGAGTTTGATGTGTTTGGAAATGCGCCATTCAGTGGTAAACGCACGCCCAGCTCCACCGCTACAGGTCCCTCTTCCAGTACTGTGTCCCCTCTAGCAGACGATCTTACAGCACTAACACCGGACGATGCTCTGCCTGGCGCTGGCTCCTTCTCACAAAAACTGCCCGCAGTCCCAAGACCAGGGCGAGACATGTCAAACTCAAACCACACCTTCACAGCCCCCTCGCATCCCCCACCAGTCAGACCCACCCAGCTGTTGCAGCACGGAGATGTTGGGGTGCAGATGCCCCCACCGCCAGCAGGTGAGGATCCGTTTGGTGCTGTCCCCTTCCATCATGCTATGAAGAAACCCAAGGGACATACAGCCGTTGGTGGTGTCCCAAAACTGCAGGGCCCAGTGACTAGCACCCCCATGAAAGCTCAGCACCAAGTCACAACAGTGAGAGGCGGCACTGTGGACAGAACAGCACACATGGGGTCGCAAGGCGACCGGACAGCCAACTCAGGTGATACGTACAGGCCCAGCGACAAGTCACACAAGCGAGCTGATCGGCCAGACCAGCTTCTGGATTTGGACGCTGAGGATCTGATTCTAGTGGCTGATTCAGACCCCAGTGACTCGGGTCAGTACCAGCGGCTGAAGAGCAAGAACAAGAAAGCCATTCGTGACGTGCCACCTGCTCGGGATGTTTCCAGTGCAGCCTTCTCCAACATGAGTTTCAACGATGAGGATGAAGCGGAGCTGGACTCGCCCCAAGATCCAGGCTGGGGTTTCAACCCTCCTGGATCACAACCTGGGATAGGCTCATCCAGATCCACCCAGAATCTTCACGTTTCCAGCATCCGCCATCCAGCATACTCCAAGGGCAACTCTCCCCCTGTTGTCAGCAACGCCTCATCAGAATCCATGAAAGTGTCCTCGGGTGGCTACGACTGTGGTACCTGGCCGCGTAAACATAAACGCTTCCCTCCACCAGCCACAGCTGAACCTTTCTCAGTGAAAAAGAAGTAAAGAAAATGGTGAATTCTCAAACTGTCATTTCTATAACATTCTTTGATAGGATGCAGTGAAAGTGTTATGATCGAGAAATCTCAACTAATTACATGTACTCATGCTTTCTTGATGAAAATACGGTGGTGGTGAAATTACATGCAGTCACATCCAAAACCTTTCTCGGTGAAGAAACAGTGATAATGTGATGATGAAATATCTTGCACTGATGTTGTGAATTCTTTTCTTTTTTTTTGTGGAGGAAATAGACCTTGTGAAATGTTTGTGAGGAGATCATGCATAGAACTGGAGTAGTAGTACAACTGATACAGACACTTGGACTTTGAGAGAAATGTCGCTTACGGAAAAGGAGGAGGGAATACCCAGAGATCTGCAATGATTTATAACTGACTTTTGTAAATGGTTTCTGAAGAGCTTGTGACAATAGTACCAGGTAGGTGACAGTGCAGATACTCTAGACTGACTAGAGTTTACTGCGTTATTGTAAATAAATAATGCAGAGGAGAAACGCAAGCAGACACAATGCAAGCTTTTACCTGTGTTTTAATACCTGTGTGCAAAACAATGTTTGTTCATTGTAGATGTGCGAGTCCTTTTTAACCCCCCCCCCTCCATCCTCCCCACCCCACACCCCTACCCTTCATGTTAGATGTTTGTCTAGATCTTCATAGGGGCAACTTAATCTTGATGTGATGTAACCCCTAAATACCAGAGCAGTCTACTTTAGCAAAATGCCTTGTAGTAAACATGTGCTGTTAAGTCTGTTAACTCTTTGACGACGGAGCACAATTTCTGACACACGATTTCCAAATCATGTGTCAGAAATTGTGCTCCGTCGTCAAAGAGTTAACTTTTTTCACATGTCATGGGTGAAAACTTGCCCACATTTGTATTGAAGTGCTCAGTTTTGGGTATCCCAAATATTTTATTGTGAAGCGTTACGACTGTCACAAACATGAAAGCACATGCTGACCTAAACAGTGCTTTTTCAAAGAATCGGCAAATCTGAAAATGCATCATGTCACCAGCGTTCCTTAATTACCGTACGCACATGTGTGCGATGTTTAGGCAGAGATTTCAGAATCTGATGCAGAGATTGAGGCTGTTTGTCACTGATTTCACTAAATGACCTCTGAATTTGACAAAGAAGAAGGTCAAAGTGACCCTCAATTTTGAAAGCTGTAAGAAACACTGATCACTCACAAAGTACAGTTTTGTTGATTTGCTACATAAAACAGTTTTGGATGTGGAGTTTGTCCCACATGGACGAGTATTTAGGCTCACATAGACCAGAGCAACGTACAGTCTGTCAGAGACAGCATGTATCTGTTGGACTGCAAGTGTTAGGCTTCAGCGTGTGCTTCACCTGATGTAAAACTTTACAAAGGTATTAAAGGAGCATGTGTGGTGTAGTAACACATAGCTGCCATCAGTAGCATTATCCTCAGGATTTCCTGTATTCACAGAATCCTTCATGTATGGGAACAGTTGCATCTAAATCATCTGATTGATGGATAACTTCCCAATGAGATTTTATAAATCTTGTAATTTATGTGGTTCAGGTACTCCATATGGTTGTGTTTCCTATGTTAGCAGCCTGTGTTTATGAGGTACATTGTGTGTGTGTGTGTGTGTGTGTGTGTGTGTGTGTGTGTGTGTGTGTGTGTGTGTGTGTGAGAGAGAGAGAGAGAGAGCGAGAGCGAGCGTATAATGGATTTAATGTCTTGTCGGAGGGGGTGGGGGAATAAAAAAGAAATGGAGGGAGACTTAGGGGTAGGCGAAAGCTTGGTTTTGGTGTTGGTAAATGTGTACATTTTTCAGGCAAGTGCTTCTGTGCCATTTCCCACAGGGATGACCTTAAGGAAGTATACTGAACAGCAAAAGAAACTGGAATTTCTCAAAATCCCAGCCATGTCTGCTGCTCTTAAGGTGATGCAGCTGACTGCTTAAACTTTAATCATCATTTTCACACAAAAAGGCCTACACTGAGACATACTGTGTTATCAGTTATAACAATGAAAATAAATTTTCGCTGCAGACGTTGGTACACTGTAAAATTTTATCTTTAAAACAACACATCTACCATTCAGTTGTATGACACAGATGGAAAACAGAATCTGTGCTTTTATTTATTTATTTATTTTGTGTTATTCATTTCAACAAGATTGTGTGTTTTTTTTAGCTCATGACATAATTTTCAAAGTTATCAAGAGGACTGAAGACCTCCACAGTAGTTGGAATATTGCTACGTTGTTGCAGTTAGAGTATAAGTCTTTTCTCCCTTTGTTCCTTGGTAGTTCATAGCTGTGCAAAGTCTGTCAGTCTGGGCTGAAGTGGGCACTGGGAATACTTGCAGGACATTGTTCAGTATGTCATCCTGGTTTCGTAAATTTCCGAACATGATGGTGACATTACTGTGTCGTGTGCATCTGTCTTCAGACACTTGTGTGATACATGTACTTGTCAGTGTGAAACGGTAGATGCTGTACTGTCTCAGATGGATTTCACTCGAGGAGGGGGCAGAGGAATGGAGGGAGGAGGGCGGGGGGATCTTGTTCTGTCACATAAGTAGGGTATTTAACACAGGGTAATGATCGGGGGGAGGGGGTTAGCCAGCACTGTGCTCCAACTGTAGTATAGAGTCAAATATGTGACCCAAATGCAGCGCCCCATTGTATGTAGTCATGAATGTTAGGCACAGTCTGTGTTAGGAACTGTAACTGTTTTTGATTATCTCGCTACCAATATTAACAAAACATACATCCAGTTGGAATGGACCGTTAGTCCTTAAAATGATTGATGTACATGTATATACATTTACACATTTCATTTACAACAGCTTCAAGCTGAATGATGTACACATCAACATATGATGTGTACTGGTACATGTCTACATGTGATGATACATGTAGTACTATTTGTGGTGCAGAGTAATGTATATGGGAACTTTACCTTGTCATGAAATGTCCCAAGAAAAGGTAGCCTAGGGCTTTATTATTAAGTATTATTAATAGCAGCGATTGTCAAATGCGCTCGCCCGCTCGCTTTCGCTACCAAATTTACCGTCGGGCGAGTGAAAGCTCCGGTAGCGGTAGCCCGAATGGCGAGCAGGAATTCTGAGATGAATCAGAACCTAGCAGCCACTCCGGCTTCCAGATTTTTTTTTTCGGGCTACCAGTTTTGTTCAGGGCGGTAGCCCGAATGGCTACCATGGTCCTGACACATTTGACGATCGCTGTAATAGTAATATAATTGATGAATTGATGTTATTATTTTACTCTTTAAACCTTTGCTGTACGTCATGGGTGCAGTTGCTCTCACACTTTCATTCAAATGTCCGTAGCTCAGTCATTTTTCAAGCTAGATCCGTGACACTTTGTGACTTTGTCAGTAAGGGTATTGGTGAAGTGCTCACCAAAACGTGATTTTGATGGTAAATAAACAAGTAAATAACATTGTATAACCCTCCGTGCTTGTCATGGGTGGAAAACCACCCATGCTTTTAGAAAGAAAAAAAAATCCATTGATAACACTCCCTGTATGTGATGGATGCAAAACCACCCATACTTTTTAAGGAGGAACATTGAAGGTAGAGTCAAGTAAACATGTGGAATCGTGAAGAAAATACACAGGAAAGAAAGAAACTAACAAAAATGTCAACAGATATCTCTGTGACCAAATGAATGTCACCGCAGATACATGTAGAAGCTGTGCATATCATTGAAATGGCGGGCTGCTACAACGATGAGATCAGTCCCAGCAAAATTAGTGAAAAACGCTTTGACAAAAGTTTGTGACTTGTATTGCTTCTCTGTATACAACCACCCTACTCAGACTGTCATATTAGTGCGCGTGCAAGTACATGTAATTCTGATTTT
Organism: Batillaria attramentaria; assembly: GCA_018292915.2. Lineage (NCBI taxonomy): Eukaryota > Metazoa > Mollusca > Gastropoda > Batillariidae > Batillaria > Batillaria attramentaria. The sequence continues at coordinate 1,297,230 of JACVVK020000006.1, read as the reverse complement.
TAAAGTATGGGTGAGTTTGTACCCAAGATGTACATCAAGGGTTATCATAAGCTTTTTCCTTCTTTAAAAGCATGGGTGTGTTTGCACCCACAATGTACAGTACCCAGGTTTTCTTCTTTGTAGTATGGGTGTGCTTGCACCCATGAAGTTTTTAGGCGACGTACAGTGAAGGTTAAATAATCTTTTTGGAAAAAAAAAGCATGCTTGAGAACTGCAGTGAAGTCACAAGAGACTGTGCTAATCCTCTTCACCTGTATTTTGATGTACCGGTTACCATTTTATTTTTAGATGCGTTGATGAAACCTGAAGAAGCAGTGAATCTGTGTGATGCAAATACTGATGCCTTAATTTGTTATTATTATCACTTGTTCTTGTTGGTGTTTTTTTGTGGGTTTTTTTGCCAGGTCATAGTGCAAAGCAGCTACTGCGTGGCAATGTGTATATTAGGAGCTTCTGTGATCTTGTTTTCAAAGATTTGTTTGTTGCTTTTTCTGACTTGGTAGTGGTGTGCCAGTTTAGAATCACAATATGCGTGTGTTTTGTTTTTGTTTTTTCCTAACACTGAGGAGCTGCGATATTTTTGTGGAGGCGTCGAAATGTCTTCCTGCTGTTCTAAGAGATTATGTTTCCAGAATTCATCCTGATAGGACTTTCAGTGCTAACTTTGAGAAGGGTATTGTCGACGATATTTCAATTATTTGTGCGGCCCTTTGGAAACCATCTCAGTAATCAGTCTCAGATCATTGGTATGTCGACAGTGTTTGTGTTTTGTGTTTTTTTTCTCCTCTGTAACAAGGTTAAATCTTCATTCCATATTAATAATTGATGATGTACTATTCATTACATACATTTTGTTAAAAACGGAATGGTTTTCTCATGCATTAGATGCAGCTACTGCACCATGGCTGTTCTTTGTCGTTGTTTTTGTATTCATCAGTGTATGTTGTCTGTTTCCTCTGTCTTTACAGTACCGTTTTACTTACAACTAGCATCTCCAGTCACTGTACATGTATTAATTTGTCCAGGTTTTTGTGTGGGTTTATGCAGTTTGCCTACATGCGGCATTGCTTTATGTTCATTTACACTGCAAGTTGTGGCATTACCAAAGAGTGCAAAGAACAGGCCAGTGGGTTCTAGTGGACAGTTTTATGTTGCTTACAGAGGGTGGTGTGCTAGCTACTGATTTAGTCAGTGTTATTGGTGCCATTGTTTGTAACGCTTTTTTTCTTCTTTTTGGTGAACAATACATGATGTGTTGATTCTGAAACCATGCCATTATGACACACATCTTCAAGTCATGTCTCAGAAGTTGAAATTTAAGTCATATTTCATTTGTTTTGTTTTTTTTCCCTTTTTTTTTTCTCTCCATGTTTTGTTTTGCTGGCATATTAGATTGTTGATAGAAATAAATTTGATAAAAGCATCGGAGCACACACACACACACATCCACACCTTTTTTTGTCATACATCCTGGCACATGTACCCAGTATTTTTCTTTGCAGGTTGTCTTGAGTATTTATTCATGTAAAATGTTTACATGTACTTTCCATTGACTTTTTTCACTGAATCTGTTTAGGAGTTAATGAGCATGTGTGTGTGTGTGTGTGCGCGCGCTTGGTGGCACGCGCACTTGTGCTTGGTACATGTACCAGGCAGATTCACTGCAACAGTATGATGGCCGCCTTTTTTTTCCCTCCACTCTTGGACATCTGTTCAGGTATGTGATGCTTTTCTGCGACTGAGAAAATGACTTGATGTGACATGCAGTTTCTCGCAACATGTTTAAGGTCCCATAGTGTCGAGTAGGTCACCCATTTGCTGCCACACATGCAGTGCAGCGATGCCACATACTGCAAATCAGCCGTCTGATGCTCTCCTGGGATATTCTTGGCCGCCACTGTAGAAGGGCGTGGGCCTGCTGCTGAAGGGTCTGAGGAGGGACTAGGCGGTCCTGGACACTGCCGAGGACATCCCACAAATGTTCAATAGGAGAAATGGCTTTTATCACGTGAATGGTCAGTTTCACCTGTCTAGGGTGAGCAGTGCAAAGAAAACATGGTTTGCACACTTTTGGAAAGAAAAAAAACAGCAAACAACACTGTGTGAAAGTGGACAACTGACCCCATCCCCTACTTACTGTGAACAGTTTATTACGGCTTGCATGTTTGTTTTCTGTCGTAACAGGTCTGTCAAAATATGTTTTTTTGTTCTTTGTGCTGTGCAGCATGTGCTGGTACAGGATTTTAGATGAGAGGTAGAACAAGATGGTGTAAGCCAGCACAAGTAAGACTGAATCTGAGAACGACGTTTCAAATGATCACAGCAGTTGTGGATGTCTAGTCAGTTTGCACAGCACTCATTGTTGGCAGTAGGTCATTTGTAAAATGATGAAGGTTTTATTTCATGTCTTAAGCCTTGATTTGGTTTCCTGGTTTAGATTTCGTGGAGCATGTGACTGCATTTCAGTTCACATCTTTTGTTTGCGAAGTTAAAACCGTTTGAATAATCGATCTCTGTTTTTCTCTTCCTCTCATTTTGGCTTTATACCCATAATCTCAGAAATTTCTCTCATTGACTATAGATCTTAAAAGTGCGTCTGGTCAGGCCATGTTGAGTATAATGCAGGTGTATTATGCAGTTTGCTGCTGAGAAATTAATAAATTATTGATGCATTCCACTAATTTTGTGTTCCGTGTGCTGCCTGTCCCATTACATTCTTCAGAAGAGAATGTGTTGATGACAAAATGTTAAGTGAAGATACATGTAATGGCACAATCAGAGCTGCTGACATTAAGTATAATGATCTATTAGTCTCTTATGTTCACAATCTGATGCAGCAGGTGTGTTTTTTCACAGTTACACTTTTCAGAAACCTAATATTTCAATAAATCAACTACATACGCAACAAGAGCAGATTGCAGCATACTTTAATTCAAATCTTTTGTGCAAAAAGCAGTGCACACACAGCAAGAACACTCAGAACATACACTTATTCATTCAGTCAGAGTCATTCATCAAAACAAGTGACTGTCCACAGGTCTAAACTCCATTTTCACTGAAACACCCACAAAGTTATCATTCAGGGCTTTTCAAGTATCCAACTGATGCGTCAAACATTGCTTACTGCCACAAAAAGAACAAAGGCTGCTTCATAGAGTGATGCATGTATCACAATGTGCACTAACCTTAGTTCAACCAAGGTCAGCAAGCAGATCACCACGGGTAACTGGATTCTGAACAATTCCTCACTCAGCTTGCTGACATCTCTCCCCGTAAAATTGGTCATCAAAGTAAACAACATTGTAATGATCTACTACCCGATTCCTATACTTTGATCAACCTGTAAAGAGATCCTGAAAACCTCCGGCTCATTCGTTCTAAGTCTGCCTTTTTAAACAGCCATGCTATAGAAAACAGTCTGCTGTCTATGTCTTTGAGGGATTTTCTTCCACGTTTCCTAGATATGACATCATGGACTTTCAACACCATTACAGCGACCAATGATGTCAACCATAGTTCTTGGCACAAGAGGCATTTTTCCAAAGTAACTCCTGTTGATTGCCGAATTCTTTGAAACTGCTTGAGATTTCCACATCATATTTCATGGGAAGAAAACAAAAGAAAACCCCCAACGGCTGCAATATCAAATATTGTTCAACAGTAGTTTATTCATGGAAAGTCTGTCTGTGCCGAATTTGAAGAAGAACAAGTTGTGTTCTGGGTGCATATCATTATCATGAATGAGAGACACACTGGCTGTTCAGGAAAAAAAACCCAATCAGCTGTAAAGAGCATGACAAGACAATATTTAAATAAACAGTGTTTCTAATATATAGAAAGAATAAAGAGCCATTCACACTAAGAGGTTGAAAATAAGTCACAAATGTCACACTGCAAATCATCAATTCACACACAAGAACACACCTGCTGACGATTGACACCATTACAGTTCATTTGAGCTGCAGGCGTTTCTAGACAGGCGATAATTTGCTATTTGTAATGTAGCAGCATGCCACCACAGCAAAGACACGACAATGAGTAGATGCCACCACTGATGACTGCAACCTATAAAATCAAACAAACCTGCAACACAGTAATTTTAACAATGTACGTACAATAACCCAACAAACACACACACACACAAGTAGCAACTAACAACCACGTACAAACTGACTCATAATTCTTTCTGATGATGCAGTTGTTATGATGATGATTCAAGTACATATACAACTGTACACGAAAAGAATTCTGCTCACATGCATCTTCAACAACGCTGACGTAAATGCACTCGAGCCTCTCACACGAAGTATTGTCCTTACATGCACACCACATGTACAGCAAGTCAAACAAAAAACTTTCAATATACTTATACTTGATACATATCACAGAAAATTCTTTCAAATATTTTAAGTATGGTGTTAAAATTTCACAACACACACTGCTGTATTCCCTGTAGATGAGATCTATCTTAATTGAAATACACACACACACACACACACACACACACACACACACACACCATTTTACATTTCTCCAACACAACAGTGACTCATATGTCAGACCTATCCTGAATTTTAATGGGGGGGGGGGGGGGAAATCAAATCTGCATGAACGAAAATAACCAGCAGGCAGACTGGTTAACACAGATTCTGAGAGTTCAGATCTTGAAAACTAAATTAGCAGTACAAGATGGGTCTGAGTACCCGTTAACAGAAAGTAGACAGCTGTTGCTAACACTTGTGCTTTCACTATCAGACAGAACAATGTATGAAAAGTTTGTTTCATCACTCGAAAGGAGAGAGTATTATACCTGTATGGTGCTGGAATGTCTTTATGATAAAAATTTATATTGCAATACATGTACTAGTAATATTTAAGTACAATGCCAAAATAAATACACAAAGAGGGGCAGGGCAAATGATATCAAGGAGTTAATGCTGTGAAATGTAGAAAAACTAAAAATGCAGGTGACGAAAGCAATACACAGTACAAAGTCGCACACTTCAGAAAAGCTTTTGAAAACACTAACTGAACATAAAAGAAAATGTCCGCTCGCTCATATGAGATCTGAGGTCTCCCTATGAAAAGTTTACACATCTGTTCATGTTGACGTGAGTCCAAAACCAATAAAAGAACAGCAAATTCAACAGCTCACTGCATATAACGCCTTGAAACAGAAATAATACAAAAATACTGTGACGAACAAGTAATATGTACTTGTACTTACTGTTAATATATTCGACCATAAACTTACACCGGTATGTAATGTTTCAATATCACTGTGGTCCAAAATGCCAATGCCATAACCTCTTAACATAAAAGTTCTGGCGGTAGTATTCAGAGGCTATGACATAAGAAAAAGACACATCAGAATATCAGGAGACACTGCAGCAATCAGACACATTATCAGTAAATACTCCTATACCACAGGGCTTTGACCAGGGTAAAACCGTTTGAATTAGAATTATAAAAAAAATGTGATAAAACCAATATTATATAAAGTTAGCAGCTCTTCCATGATTACTCAACACACAGCTTTCACACCTAAGCAGGACAACCATTAGCGATACGGAAAAGCAGAATCTCACGTCCGGCACTGTGCCAGAACAAAAATGCTAGGACTATGAGAATGTGCCAGCACTGGTGGCTGGAACCGAGGTAGTCAAACAAACCTGCAAGGGAAACAATACAGCTGTAAATAAGGGGAAAACAAATATATGTGTACGTGTATTGAAACACCATGTAATATAATTTGTTCATTTGTGCGAACTGTGGTGCAAACTCTGTACACTGCACTCCAGTTCTGATGCCATGAAGCTTGTGCACGTGGGATTGTGACTGTAAGTGAACTGATCGTCTCACAGTATTAATGTACTGGCATTTACTGGAGTATGGAAGAAGTTCTAAGCAAAGTACACTCGCCATAAGACAAATCACTGACCACTTCAGGTGGACATGGTGCTAATAGTAATTTATATTTTTTTTCATCCACATGAAGATCAAACTGAAACACAAGCGTATGCACACTTATCCTGGAAACTATGCAGCGTATGCATTTCAAACCACTGTCCAAACTTTTACTGAATGCATGTACCCTGAAGTTCTATTTCCAAAGCCAGCTAACCATGTTTTAACAGGTTACAGAACGGTATTAGCTTCCGGGTCATGTAGTAGCAACACGGCTAAATACAGTAGAAAATCTCTGCCGCTTTTAAAATTTGTGTGCAGAGTAAAAAATGGCAATCTGGTGCTTTTTGTTGGCTTTGTAAACAAGTTTCATGCCAGGTAATTGTAAAATTAGGGAAAAATGAGGCTGGCTTGTGGACTATTTGTATTCATGCGCGGCTGGCACAGGAGCCAGCAGACGACCGTGGAATGAGGGGGTATGTGGTCGCTGCCAACATAGCCAAACTAGAGAGGCAAAAGCCTCCATGGCTCCCTTGTGACACAGGTCAAGGTCATTCACAAGAGTATGTTTGTAAAGCTCTTATCACTATCCATTATCATGCCAAGTAAAGTGTCTCTGGTGCTCTGAGTTCATGGCAATATTACAATTTTCCCCGAAACAGTTTGTATGGCCTTGACCTTTGGTCAAGGTCATTCAAAATAATCAAATGAGATCTCATCAATGTCTATCATTATGCCAAGTTTGATGCCTCTAGTATTTGTAGTTCCTCCGAAAACAGTAATGTTAAAATTCACAACAGACAGCTTTAATGACCTTGACCTTCAGTCAAGGTCATTCAGAAAGGTAGGTCTCATTGCTGTCTATCATCATAACTCGTTTGGTGCCTCTACTGTTTGTTGTTTTGGAGAAAATGCCAAGGTTAAAGTTTCCCAAAAAACGCTTGCATGACCTTGACCTTGACTAAAAGTCACTGAACACAGGTATGTCTGTAAAGGTGCTGCTAATGTCAATCACTGCACATATAGTTTGATGCTTCTGATTCTTCTGGATTCTGAGAAAATGCAAATGTAAATTTTCCCAACAGACTGTTTTAATGACCTTGACCTTGAGTCAAGGTCATTTAAGGTGGTATGTGTGCATAGGTCTTATCACTGTCTATCAGCAGGCCAGGTTTGGCGCCTCTGCTGTTTGTTGTTTCTGAGAAAATGCCAATGTTAAGGTTTCACAAAATAGCTTGTACGGCCTTGACCTTGAAACAAGGCCACCAACTACATGTATATCTGTCAAGTTCTTATCAATGTCTATCATCATGCAAAGTTTAAAACCTCTGGTGTTTGTAGATTACGAGAAAATGCCAATGTAAAATTTTCAAACAGAGAGCGTTAGTGACCTTGACCTTGAGTCAAGGTCATTCAAAATGATATGTTTTGAAAGGTCTTGTGGTTGTCTATCAGCATGCCAAGTTTGGTGCCTCTGCTGTTTGTAGATTCTGAGAAAATGACAATGTTAAAGTTTTCTGGACACACACACACACACACACACACACACACACACACACACACAGACAGACAGACAGACAGACAGACAGACAGACGACGGAGGGTTAATACATAGACTCCCATTGTTACACAAGGGAGCCAAAAATGGAACATTGGACTTTGTTGAAATTTACTCTACACATGAGTCTATGGCTGTCTGATTTTTGTGATTTTTTTTTGGTGAATTTTAAAGCATTTCTAAGGTGTCATCTGCAACGTTATGTGTAAGTGGAATATATAGCATTTTCCTCCAAATTTGCATCTGTGCTACATAGCCTAATGGTCTAGCACAGCCACGCACATGTTTTAAACTTGCTCCAGCAGTTTGCCTGCATGATTTCCAAGGGAAGAAATGAACCAGTTAAATATGTTTTAAGCGAACTAAATTACTTGAAGGGGCTGTTCTTGTTCCACAGATGTACATGCATCTACCACATTTGTATCATGAACCTCATACTGCAGTTTACAACAACCCTGGCATAATGCTGGGACGGCTAACAGTCTGGCACAATACATTAAACGCAGGTATAGGTCGAGGCTTAGTTAGATCAAGCTCTTCGGACGGTCTGTACAGGTGGAAATGAGGTTTGTGGGGCAAATGCAAGGAGGAATCAAACACAGAATGGTGATGACTAACCTGGAAACATGCGTTCTGGAAACTTTGATATGTAGAAGGAGAAAGCCAATGCCCCAATCATGTACATCGCGGTGATCTTTGGGAAAAATATCTGAAGCAGAGGAAGCAGAAAATGTGAAGACATTACAAACTGTGCCTGGAGCTGTCAAAAGCAGCTATTCGGAGTTGGTACATGTATTTTGCGTGGATGGCATGACACTCTGACTTCCTCTCAGGGAAGTCAGCCCACTTTTCCTTTTACAAGTTTTATGGACATGCATAACAAAAATACAAAAATGAAATTTAGCAACAGCTTATAACTCAACCACTGCACACATAAAGACAGCTGATATAGAAAAGAATAATCTTTCAGGACTTAAAGGACATGGACTACACAAAGACCGTTTCTCACCTGCACAAGTTTACTAGAGAAGCCTCCGTTGAGGTAGACCCAGTGTATAGTTGGCATGATACCATAGGCCACTAGACCAACGTATACTGCCATCCGAGTGTAGTACCAGCGTGACGTGAAAAATTGTGGATGTAGTTGAAACCATAGAGTACACACCGTCAGGACAGTGATGACCATAAAATAAACATCACGCCATATCTGAAATTGCAACAGAAACTGTATGTTATATCAGTACAAAGTACATGAAACTGTAACTCTTTACACTACAATGTTCAACCAATAATTTGAAATGTGACAAATTTGCCACAGGTGACTTCATTAACCTATAGGAAAACCAGGTTCTGAAAAAAAAAAGATCATAATATACCATGAGGTTAAAATTTTGATACGCCTGCAAAGGCTGTCACATGTGGAAGTGCACCTGCTGGCTAAGGTGCTCACCTAATATTATCCCTAGATTACTGCAGACACTGTCTAAAGTGACCACCTGTCAAAAGCACCGTGGTCACCCTGTGGTCAACCTCAACTAGCACATCCCTTTGATTACAGCATCTGCTTTGATCTGGCGTTACAGTCACCAAACGTGGTGGACATACACTCTGATCTATGTCAACCAGAAGAGAGACTTCCCCACACAAACTACCTACTAGAATGCTAAACAATAAACACAACCAACAAATATAATCCACTCTGATACCCACCGACAGACAGTAGAATGCATAGTGGACAGCAGGAAGGTAGCAGCCTATAATGCCAATAGACACTCCTGTCATGTCCACCTGCAGCCATCGTCGACTAGCTCTCTCCGAGTGACAGCAAAATATATGGAAGCCCGTAGAGCACAGCATACAGAACTGTGACAAACATATCAAGACAGACTCTTCACAACTCACAGCTGTTTTCAGCAGAGGTTGCGCAAAGTGAAAGTTCATGTGTGTGTGGTACAGAGTGGGTGGGTGTTTGGGAGTTCAACATCCTTTTCAACCATGTATGGGTGATATCAAAGATGGGGCAAAGAGCAAGGAGCTAGCACAAATATCTGGCCCAAACTGGGATTCAAACTCACAACCTGAGCAGCAACAATAAAACCTAGAAATATAGTCATACCAATACACAGGATCCCTGTTAGTACACAGAAAAGGCAATGGTAGGAAAAGCAGCGACTGTGTTTAACTGTGTTACTGCTGCAAAAAACATAATTCCAATGCGAAGTCTATTTACTGCATGCTGCTTTATATTGTGTTTACCTTGATCAACGACACACTTTGATGCGCCACAACAAAGCACTGCTAGTTTGGACCCTCAGCTTAAGAATTCAAAACCCTGCTCAGAAAATGAACAAAAACAAACTAGCAATACACAGCTTTTGACAATCCACTGTACCTGGTAGCAAAGAAGCCCTAGAGTAATGACTATGTGGTCTGCCAAGCCCCCCTTCAAATTCGGAATGGCTATCAGGTTGTCATACAGCGTCAGCACCAGAAAGAGCACCCAGCCCAGTAAATGCGACCAGATGTTGATTGTCTCATTGTTCCACATGAGTAAGCTGTAACACATGGTTTGAAACACATAAACACATGTATACACAAGTAATTACAATTTAATCCAAAACCAAACAGGAAGGTGAACAACCTGTCAACAAAGCAAGTCATAATGCATGTAGAATGGAAGTATTTCAATACATGTACACAGTCAGCAATGATTTTACCACCTCTCTCCAGCTTACTTTCAAACCTGTTGTCTTGCTTGAAATTAACTAATGTTACAACTGACACGTTAATTACATGGTGATGGTTCTTTAGTTTAAATGAAAGGTTACACTTTAACCCTGTCTTGCTGAATAAATTCATCTTATGCTGAAAAGCCACAGAACTACTCCAAAATATTCTCTTCTCAGCACCACCGGGGTTAAACCATATTATATTGCAAAACAAACTCAGTTGAACTTCAAACCTTTTCATGCATAGTCCAAATGGCAGAAAGGCTCTGTATCCGTCCACCACCCAGGGGTTACCCTTGAGGAACTCGGGTATTTCGTTGTATCTGAAAAGCCGGATTTGCTCAGGATGTGGCTCACACATTCCGGTTCGGCACATGTCTGCACCATGCTCATCAATCTCAACGTCCAGAATGTGGTAGGTGCTCAACTCCTCATCTTGACGGCCGCTGGATGTCTGCCGATTCTTGACTGCTTCGTACCGATTTGGATACATCTTGTCGTGACTGTTTTCCTACCTTTGTTGACTAGAAATTCAGACTCATCATATGAAGACAGACGTACGCATGATGCAGTTAGGGACAAAGTTCAGGGTAAAAAGAGGCCACTGCCATTGTTGACCTGTAGAATCAAAACAAAGTTAGGTCCGCATAAGTAACGAAATGTGAGTTCTTTCAAATAATTGTTTTAAGAAATTCTTCCTCAAGGGACCACTTTACATGGGCAGGCAAGAGAGAGATGGATAATTTTCAGAATGAATGGTGCACATCAGTGGTAATCAAACTAAGCAGTTGAGGAAAATTGATTTTACTGGAACACTGTACATGTAGCAGTTCTTGGTTTACTCAAACTACCGTCGATTACAACACTTTCCTTAGGAGGCTCAAGTCACACAAACATCAAGGCATTTAGAACCTTCAGGGTAATTGTAAAGAATAGTATACGAAAATAATTGGAGCTAATTGCACGCACTTTGACGGGTGTTTTCGGTTCTGCACGATGCAAAGAGACATAAGACACCCTTACCTACTCACTTTGACCACTCCTTGCCCACAAACATGCACAAAATATCCCTGAATGACTGGCGACCACGGCCTAAGCAGTCATCTGCACGCCATTTTGATCACCCGGTCCTACTAATTACCGAAAACAACCGAAACAACCGAAACCAACTTCTATGTTTTAACTGCGTTCTACCCGTATTAAGAGTTGTATCGGTCGTTTTCGGTTGTTTTCGGTAATTAGTAGGACCCTGATCACCAACCAAAATGGCGTGCAGATGACTGCTTGGGCCGTGGTCGCCAGTCATTCAGGGATAGTTTGTGGGGAAGGAGTGGTCAAAGTGAGTAGGTAAGGGTGTCTTACGTCTCTTTGCATCGAGCAGAACCGAAAACACCCATCAAAGTGCGTGCAATTAGCTCCAATTATTTTCGTATACTATTCTTTACAATTACCGAACTTCACCATATATACATACATGTATCTATTCAAGTCATTATATTCAATGCATTCTAATTTAGACTATTTATAAGCATACCTGAATGCACGCCGTCCTGTGTTCAAACTACAGCGTCAGCCGCCACCCTGTGTTGTCCGTCAACGTGGACCCACAGCAGACGACAAGAGCGTTTTGAGACGCTGCAGGCTTATCTTGACAACCGAAAAACACTCGGACTTGTTTTGATTTCCGCCATTGTTGGAGCAGACGCCATACCGTGCATGGCTGCTCGCAGGCTTGCAGAGTCCTTGTAGACACTTCAAGTTAACTAATCCGTTAATTCAAATCAGCAACAGCACCGTTTTCAATGCAGATGAAACTGTGAATAGAAAAGCAAATAAAATCACAGAAATTGTAGGTTAATACGGGAGCGGAGCGTTGTTGAGCGAAGAGCACACCACCCCCAACTCCACAACTAAGTCCGACAACTGTCTAACTTAAAGGCTTTGCTCGGTGGCTCAGGGGGTCCATGGACCTTTACTGTGACGGAAGCGTGTGCTTGTGTGTTTGTATGTCCGGGAGTGCCGGCGTGTGTGCCGGCGTGTGCGTGCGTGCGTGCGTGCGTGTGTGTGTGTGTGTGTGTGTGTGGGGGGGGGGGGTGATTAGGTTATACCAGTTAATGCACAGGAGGCAAAGAATACGTATCTGACTACTTCAGTGATGGCTGTTGAACTATCCTGTTCACTGAGACGGCTTGACTCGACTGGCCTGACCAAATCAATGCAGTCAGTCATCACTCATCAGAGTGACAGGGCGCCACGGCTTGCAACTAAGTCAGTTTCCTTTCACGGACAGAGTCAGCCGATAAAGCTTTATCACTCAGACGGACCTGCTACAGGGATCACTATTAAACAAGACATGCTTACACTTGTCTCAGGATACTGAGGTAGAACTGACAGTTATCCGCCATATACTGCTTAGAAGGCAGATGGCTGCTTTCGAGTATTTGAGAATTTCCGCATTGAGTGAACACACACACACACACACACACACACGCACGCACGCACGCACGCACGCACGCACGCACGCACGCACGCACACACACACACACACACACACACACACTTCAGTGAAACAAAAACACTGAGCAGCGGCGACCATCATTTGAACACCTTTCATCAAAGAAACTGTACATATGCACACATGTACCCTGCTGAACCGGCAAAGAAATTAACATCATAATTCACACCAAAGATTATGGTACTTCTACAGTCTTTGTTCACACTGTGCTGTGTTGCAACATTTTGAAAATTATTTATGCCGTTAATCCTGAAACTGAAAATAAACAAACAAAAACCTCAAAACCGGCAAACGAGCATACGATGTTACGGCTAACTCACTGATGGCACAAAACAAACATTTCTCTGTCAGTCACGCCCGTGCGCGCGCGCGCACACACACACACATGTTCTTCTACAGCTTAAAGTCTCAATAACACTCATACAATAGCGTGTCAGTGGAGTACTTTCTGCAAGTGTAAACAACATTGTATCGCATAAAGAGTTGTACTAATCATCAAGAGAGAGCATTTCAAGCGTACGGGCGCAATCACAAGCAAAACTGTTCCAAAACATAAGCCCGTGTAAGTGCTGAGGGAACGTTCACCAACATCACCAACATCACTGAGTGACAGCCACCAGTATCACGGCTTCAGGTCAGTCTCGGCGGACCCACACGGAAACAAAATCTGATTATCATGGACGGAGAGATGGATGGGTGAGCAGATCAACTGATACCAGGGACTTCGCATTACCAAGTGTGAGCACATGCTCGTAAGAAGACGTTGTGAGCATCTGCGTTCGTATGCAGACGGCGTTGACATCACCCGCCACGGCTGATACATGAACACAGCAAAACGTAACGTGCTGCAACTGACTCTAGGGCAGGTACGATACTGACTGATTCAGATCACTGGTCACACACACACACACACACACACACACACACACACACACACACACACACACACACACACACACACACACACACACACACACACAAACAAACAAACAAACAAACAAACAAACCGGCAACTGACACTGATCGTTTCGCACGTCAGTAGTACGAGCCTGAACAGCATGTGGAGGGACACAACAACTGACAACAACAATCATCATCATCATCATCGTCGTCGTCGTGATAAATGAGATATGATGAATTATGAGCGGGACCCCGACGACCTTGAACACTGACTGACGATCCTCAAAAGTCAGTGGAGTCCTTCACCCATGCGACATCCTTTCCAGAATAAGTGGCGCCCTTTTCATGGTGTGTGACATCGCCGTTGTTCTGCACGGGATCAGGCAGCACCTGCTTCTCAGCCTTTTTACGGTCGTGAGCGAGCCAGATCTCCACCGTCACATAACCGGCCAGTCCCACCAGAGACAGGCCCAAGGCCACGTAAAGCAGGTCTCGTAAGCACAAGAACCGCGCGAGGACGAAGGTCAAGGTGAAGGCCGCGGCCTTGGAGCCGTGGTAGATGGCGAAGGCACCGGACATCTGCTTTGAGAACACTATTGCCACAAGAGCTGCAACAACAAGGAAATGCACAACAATAAAATCAACGGCAGGTGACAAGGTTTATCAGCTACAATAATTCAAATTCAAATTCAAAATTCCAAAATACTTCATTGTCTGTTCCAAAAATACATTTTAAAACAGAAATTTGTCTTCAGACACATGCATTTGCTCCGCTCCTTATACTGTGATCATACTATAAAATAACTGAATCACACTGTCACACACACACACACACACACACACACACACACACACACACACACACACACACACACACACACACACACACACACACATGTTCTGCCGGACATCACCCACCACCATCACGAACTTGAACATAAGGAACTTCACCACATGCAGCCCTTACAGTAAAACTGCGCTTGGAAGATGGCCTCAGCGAAGCCTGACACGACAGGCAGTATGAAGAACATCCCAACACTCTCGCCCTTAGGATCCCACAGCACCATCGCGAACACCCAGGCCATGTCCGCCACGGCTGCTGCGGGGAACAAGATCCTTCTACTGATGTACTTGGCCGCGTAGTTCAGGGTGACGGCAAGCACCGCGGTCAGTCCGCCAAACGCCGCCATGACGTAACCGACCCACTGAACACCCACGCTGCAGCTCACAAACGACTGAAAATGAGACATAGGCACTTGAAAATGATAATCAGAACGTGGAAATAATACTCACATATGAATCGTCATTATTCGGCACATTACGGTATTGTGTTTAGGGTGGGGTGGGTGTTTGGGGGTTTAACGTCCTTTTCCACCACATCAGTAAGGGTGACATCATAGACGGGGCCACGATGAAAAAGCCAGCACAAATAGTTGGCCCCAGCCGGGATACGAACTCACGACCTGAGCATTAGAAGTCCAACGCTCCACCATTCGGCCACCCCGGCTCCCCGGTATTGTGTTAGACAGCCTTGCCTGTCGACTGATTAAAATGTGGCATAATGATAACCCTGTCAGTACTGAACGCACATCGGTGTACTTCGATGTAAGAATGCCGCTGTTCATCGCCTGTGCCATGAAGAAAGGCAACAAGAGAAGCATCCGGGGCTCCAGCACCATGGTCAGACAACTCGTCAGGCTTTTAGTCACCGCTTCCGTTGAAGCCTCCTGTAGCAGATGTATCAAATGAGTTATAAACACACAAGCAAGCGAGTATCTTAATGCCTTTTTTATTTTTTCTCTTTGTTGTTGTTGTTGTTTGTTTGTTTGTTATAAACACACAAGCAAGTGAGTAGCTTAATGCCATTTTTTTTTTAACTGCGAAGACGATCTCCAAGATTTTGAGAATCCGACGGTCTGTTGGTTTAAACAGTTTTCTTCGTTTTGAAAAAAATATACATATAATTATGCACTTTCACACAATTTTCACGAGGCCGAGCACAAGTCAAAACTTATAAGTGTGCTCATACGGTCTGTTTAGACTGCAGGGAAGTCACAATCAACATATAATATTATACAGATTTATACCTGACAACGTGGAAGATGCGGCATGGCGACAATGGAAAGGATGAGGGCCACAAGATTACAGGCTAGAAAGATGCCAAGCAGCGTGTATACGATTCTCTTCTCAGGCTGTTCTATATGATGGGTTTGGTTGAGGCCGCCAGGACATGAATCTATCACATAAGAAAATACTCATTTTAACTTTTGGGGCGAGCATTAAATTGGTACAATATGCCACGCACGTGTCATACTACTACTACTACTACTACTACGACTACTACTACTAAGTATTGTATAGTCGCTTTACCCAATTTCTTGAACTGAATCAGCCCAAAGCGCCGCGAACTGAACCCCACACGCATGCTCACGTGAATCACACGCATTCTCTCACACACTGGACATAAACACACACTATAATCACGTGCTGCGAATGGTCAGCTCAGCTATTTAAATTCCGGAATTTAGAATTGCATTTATTTTTCAAATTTGGCGGGCTGAACTTGGGGCCATACATGTGAGAACTGAAGGCTCGAACACGCGGCAAAATATGCAAGTACGGTGGCAAAACAGGGTAGAATAATTTTAAAGACACACCCTGCAGGTCTTATAAGCTCTTTTTAAGCTCACATACCAGGCTAGGCTTATAACGGTGACAGGGTCGTCGGGACACAGGGAAAGCGGTCGGTGGTCTAGTGGTTAAGAGACTTGTCACCAATGCGAGAGGTCAGCCCCACTCGGGGCAAAGAATTTTTCCTTCTCGTATGTGGCACCGTTCATTCGGGCCGATCGTCGGGGGTTCTCTCCGGGTACTACGGCTTCCTCCCTCTCTGCTTTGGAAATGTTCAGCCCGCCAAATTTGAAAAATAAATCTAATTCTGAAATCCCGAAATTTAAATAGCTGAGCTGACCCTTCGCACCATGTGATGGTACATGTAATGTGTTTGTGTCCAGTGTGTGAGAGAATGTGTGTGATTCGCGTGCGTGTTGGGTTCAGTTCGCAGCGCTTTGAGCCGATTCATGAAACTGGGTAAAGCGCTGATTCAATACTCATTATTATTATTATTATTATTGTAAGAACATGATACCAATTACATGTGTGCAAAAATGAAAATTGTGGGGGCTGTCGTTACTAAGATATGAACTAAAACGAGAGATAGAAAACATGCGCCTGTCGTTCACTTCACTAATTAGTGAAGTGACCTGACCACAGCTGCGGCCAAGTGGCCGTCTCGGTGCAACTCGCATGTGGTCGCTGGCGACATTACAAGTTCATGAAGCTCTAAAACACACTGTGGGAAGACCACTAACTCAATGGTGCGAAACACAGAGTTGCTCATCTTGCCAGATGCCGCTTTAAGGACCGTATATCCACGTTTGGCCATCGAGACTGAGTCCTTTTCGCCTTTTTTAAACAATGTCTACTAAATGCACGCCACACCTGTCTTGCTGACAGCACTCAAACAAAACAGCAATTTAAACGTAATGTTCGTAAACTAATTTCCGACTTTTGGAAGTTCCTATCTTCATGTAAGCCGCTTTAACACACAATTACGAACCTGCACCGCATATCCTATCCGGACTGTGCAAAATGGTTTCGTTGTAAGTGTCTCTCATGAATACGATGCTGGCAATGAGATTGCCCGTGACTTGGGTTGACTCGTAAGCAGCAAAGAAGATCCCATTCAGTCTGCTCAGCGCAGCGTGTAGCTCTATCTGTGGACGAGAATATAGACCGGGACACAAGGAAAGTTGTATTCTCATTGGCTGGTTTCGACCATATCAGTCGCGTTATGATGTTTCTGATTGGACATTTAAAACAAAAGAAGTCAATTTCACGCCAGTCACCCCCAAACAAAAGGTGTAACCGCCAGTTTTGAATAAAAAACAAAAACGACACAAACTCGACTCGGCGATATACTCCACTGGCTAGGGTCAGATTTAGCATCATTCCGTGGATATAACCTCTCCTCGGATGGATAGTTATGGTGGATGGAGTCCGTGATTTTGTATTGTGATAAATACTATATATATATTTTTAACCTTCACCGGGCTGGACTTTTGACTACACACAAACGCCGATGTGGGTCGTTTAGGACCCATACTTTTCAAAGAACGATTTTGGTGATTATTCCTATTCCGACTATGTGGGTCGTTTTGGACCCATACTTTTCAAAGAGGGATTTTAATAATTATTCTTATCCTTATTATTATTCTTACAGCTGTCTGGGCAGATACACGTTCTCAACTCGGCGCTCTAAGTGTGCGAGCATGAGTTGCTTGCTCAGATGCCTTATGAACCCACCACGGGAATCCTTGGGGGAAATTTTATGCGGAACACGCAACGGGCAGCTATTGTTGCCAGGTCAAGCACATTGGCAAACATGGCCATTGGCCATCTCTGTCTTTTTCTCTTCATTGTGTAGGTGTGGGCCAGCTTGTCCATGGCATCCACAGAGCCTTTCGTTTCATTGTAGAACAAAACCATTTCTGGTTTCCGTTTACGCGTACTTGCATCGATGATGCCCTCATCGTGCATAGTGCTCAGCGCAACAGTGTTCTTGTTTCGTTTGCTTTGGTAGCTGACCATAGTGGTTGACTGGCGGTATGCAACCTGGCTCTCATGGAGACCCTGGCTTTTGTCCGATTTGAAAGGCACAGGCAGAAACCTTTTGTTGGTTCTCACTGTGCCTACAATTGTCAGACCATTTTTGAGAAGAGTTTCTGCAAGGACAAGGTCCGTGAAATATACTACTCCACATTTGCTTTGCATCACCATTCGTTTCGGGATTGATTAAAGCCCACTGCTAGATTTGCAATTGTTGTTGCTTTTTACGGGTACGGGCATGATTATTGATTGTAATGACATTGCCAACTTCGTGAATTGTGTGCACGCCATGCATCATAATGCAGTTGACCACCATAACCCTCAAATTTGCTCGTGAATAGTGCTCATGGCAAAATCTGGTTTAGTGATGGGAAAAAGATTAGTGTCATTTTGGTCTTGCTTGCTGCTACACCATGTCTCGACAACTGCTCCAGAGACGTTTGACTGACACTGAGATGGCCAGAGGTGTCGGGATGCTGGAGGCTGGGTCTTCTCAGCGTCAGGTGGCTCAAGCTGTCAATGTCACGCAAAGTGTCATCTCACGACTATGGAATCGCTACCGGACTACAGGGACTGTCTCACGAAGGCATTCTGGTGGCAGAACTCGTATCACAACTCAGCGAGAAGACGGATTCCTCGTCATGCAGGCTCACCGACACCCCTTCTGGAACGCGACTCAGCTCCAAAATGACCTCCGCCATGCAACTGGGAGTCGGATTTCTACTGAAACTGTGAGGAGGAGACTTCATGAGGCTGGCCTAAGCTCCAGAGCCCTCACAATCCGCGTTCCTTTGACTCAGCAACACAGGAGAGGAAGACTTGCCTGGGCACAGCAGCACGCAAGGTGGACCGGCCGTCGCGGAATGGACGCCCGTCTTGTTCACGGACGGGTCAAGGTTTTGCCTGGACATGACAGATCATCGCCAGAGAGTGTGGAGACGTAGAAATCAACGATTCCACAATGCCTTTGTGGCCCAGCACGACCGGTATGGCGGCGGTTCCCTGATGGTCTGGGGTGGTATCAGTGTTTAGGGCAAGACCGACCTCCACGTGTTCTGGAACGGCACGCTGACGGCAATACGGTACCGGGATGAGATTTTGGACCCTGTCGTGAGACCCTACGCTGGCGTCATTGGTCTCATGTACGACAACGCCCGCCCACACAGAGCACGCATTGTGGACCAGTACCTAGAAGAGGAATCCATGGAGCGCATGGAGTGGCCAGCCAGGTCCCCGGATCAATCCAATTGAACACGTTTGGGACATGATCGGACGATCTGTACGTGCACGTGTCACCCCATCCCGCACGCTGGTGCAGCTTGGACAGGCCCTTCAGCAGGAGTGGGACCAGATCCCCCAACAGACGATCCGGAACCTCATCTGTTCATGAGGCGGCGCTGTCAGGCTGTCATTCCGGCTCGAGGAGGTCACACGCGATACTGACATTCCATTAATTTTCATCTCGTTCAGCAACACCTTGTTCGCTTTTGAATGACACCACCTTTTTCTGCCCATATGCTGAATATCCCTGATTTTGAGGGTAGGCTGGGACTTCTGTCTTTTCAACTGTTTTTTGAATGAAATTTTCGGTTATGATTGTTCTGTTTTGTTGCCTCATGCCCGAGGATTGCAATGTATTTACCATAATGAAATAAAAGCAAATTGTCTATTCAACAGTCTTTGTAGTGATGCAAAGCAAATGTGGAGTAGTATATAATTGTCACAAGTGACATTGCGACCTGTTTTGAAGAAGTGTGTTGCTAACTGGAGAGCCATGTTGCTGCCAATGTTCACTTGCCTGTCTTGGCCCAAAGGCCTTCCCAGATAAGGAATCTCCAAAAGAGGGTAACTGTATATTGAATTGTAAATTTGAATATTTGCTGGTACGCTTCCAAGAACGATGCTCAGTGGCTGGATTCTTAGAATTAGCTGGCACGATTCCAAGAACAATGCCTCCAAGATTTCAGATTTTTCTCAGAAACGTAAGCATCTGCATATGGTTTTGCCCAAATAAGATAATGAAAGTTCATTTTCCAGTCATATTGCTTTTGTTTCTGGTGATACTTCTTGATTTCTTGGAAAAAGGAGAATTGGAAAGTTCCTCACTTTCAAGGAACTATACCGAAACAGACTGGATTATGAGAGAGAACTCAGTTTCCTTCGCAAGGAAAACAAACACAAAATACAATAAATGAGAAGATTGAGATGAGGTACGTGCAATGCTGTACTTTATTCGTCACAAAAGGTATGGGTCCTGAAAGACCCACATCATCCAGACATGAAGAATCAGCTGAATCTCTCTTTGAAATGCATGGGTCTTGAACGACCCACATCGTCCTGACAGGAATATTCGCTATTCTCTCTCTGTAAAAAGTATGGGTCTTAAACGACCCACGTTGTTGTTTGTGTGGTGTTCAAAATCAGACATTGTTTATTTGTTTATTTTTTTACCAAATAGTACCAGATTTTGGGAAAATGTGATCTTTTAGGAGTTTGAGGAATACTTAAAGTTTGACTGAAAAATTCCCAATAGTTCAGGAGATAATTAGAGTTAAACACCCTTCTGGGTCCTAAATGACCCACATAGCCCGGTGAAGGTTAATATGTGATTATAAATATCATTATTACTTCAATGTGATATATAATTGATAGAAATCTTGATCTTAATTGTAATGTTTATTGTGTATTATTTTAGGTGTATTTTCATTTGATGTGCATTACTGTTTTGTTTGCCCACCACACCTAAATTTCCCACTGGGATAATAAAGATGTATTCGTATTTGGAGCTGATGAAATGAAGTTCTTGCGTGGGTACCTGTTTGTCTTGAGCGTACGTTATTCCACTGGCCGATATGTAAAGTCCCTGCGCTGTCCACATGGGTCCCGCCACTACACCCAGAAGCAAGGATGACGTCACCAGCGTGGGGTATGTCGGGTAAAAGTTGCTGAAGGTGTACAACGAGTGGCATGCCCAGGCGATGACCAGTACCCACTTGGCTCGGAGGAGACGGATGATAGCAGGCGAGACAGCGCAAAACCCTTCACAGGAGAGTACAGAACGACGAACAGAATATCTTAACTCAATTCCTATCAAGTAAGTTTGGGGTTGTGCACAAGAGGCCTCACTACAACAACAACAACAAAAATTAAATCACAATCAATTAATGTCTGCATGGGTTGAAATTTGGCTGTGGGAGTGTTGCACTTTGCTTATCCTCGTGTTTGCTGCAGTAAGAGCCGTTAAGTAGCCGTAAATAATAATAATAATAATTGTATAGGCGCTTTACCCAATTCCGTGAATCGGCTCAAAGCGCCGCGAACTGAACCCAACACGCACGCTCACGTGAATCACACGCATTCTCTCACACACTGGACATAAACACTTACAATCACGTGGTGCGAAGGGTCAGCTCAGCTATTTAAATTTCGGAATTTAGAATTGCATTTATTTTTCAAATTTGGTGGGCTGAACATTTCAAAGCAGAGGGGCAGGAAGCCGGAGTGCCCGGAGAGAACCCCCGACGATCGGCCCGAATGAACGTACGTGCCACATACGAGGAGGAAAAATTCTTTGCCCCGAGTGGGACTCGAACCCCTGACCTCTCACATTGGTGACAAGTTTCTTAACCACTACACCACCGACCGCCCGTTTCCGCATACAGGGCCAAAACCGAAAAAGAGTCAAAAACGTGGGCTACTCGTGGGCGGTACGAAATGTGTTAAAGTCTCAATATGTACGCCAAGCATACAACAGCGTATGGAAAACTTTTCATCGAATGCACCGACTCTGACCTATGCATCAGAATCAGTCACTTGGGTCACAATACAGCATTTGAGACCATTGTGGCGACTCTGGTCGGCGTATTCAAAATGGCCCTACCCATGTTTTAAACACTCTCTTTGAGGTCCTTCCCTCAGGCAGACGATTACGCGTTCCAAAGTGCCGCACGAAA